>VWPW01029368.1:0-80314 GCA_013389825.1 Crypturellus undulatus
CGCTCCAATATGGTGACCAAGCTGCTTCCGGTATGCTGTTTTATATTGATACTGGTGGAATGAAATCAGAAACATTAATTTTTACTTTTTAATTTTATCTGCATTCTAAATTCACTTCTATAAAATCTGTAAGTATATGAGTATGATCGTATATTTTCATGTAATATATGTTTTGGACTTGCCATGATGGGAAGTCATATTTTTAATATTTAGGGTAGTCCTCAATCATATTTTTAGCAGTTTTATTTAACTCCCACCATATTTAGCTTTTTAAATTTATTTTATTTGTATATACTGAATCTCCTAATTCTTTTATATTGTTTTAACATCCCTAAGAGTAATGTATCCACTTGGAAAGTGAGCTACATAACGTTTGAATTCCACACTTGTTTCCCCTTCAAAAAGAAAGACATTTTACTGCAGAGATTTTTATCAGCTTAATGTCGTATTATTTCTGTTCTTTCCATTCAGTGTAACTCTTACCTCACTAGCTATTTCTCTAGATGCCTTTGCTGCCTTCAGCGGTATAGCATCAGGAGGAAGATCATAGCCTTTTTTCTTCAGTTCTTCATATCCTAACTTGTAATGTTTCTGTTCAATAGAGATTCAAATATTGACAGTAAGGTGAAATTACTGAGCCTTTAAAATAGAACTTTAGTCCTCTGCTATATTATGAGATTTCAAATACATTTTTATTCATATAATGAAGTCCAACAGCTTAATTTATGTTTTGTAACTAACGGTAGAAGATATTTCAAAATAACGATCAGTAAATTGTCAGATTAACTGATCTGTGATTGATGCTGCTTTTTTCTTGACATCTTGAATAATAAGGATTCCTAGGGAGATAGATGATAAAATCCGCTGACTCTCTCACAGTTTCAATCACCATTATCTCCTCTGTTGAATAGAAATGTAAACATTTCTTTCCCTTTTGCATGTATTTTGTATCTGCTCCATTATAACAAATAATTTGATGTAACAGTACGTAATTCTAAAAATATAGTTCAATAGAATCAGAAATTTTAACAAAACAAGAGTTGATAGATTCAATGATATTTAGACACATGCTAAAGGGCCTACGGGTGGACTAGATGGCATAGTGATTCTATATGCAGGGATTTAGTTGATATTAACATGATTAGTAGGAATGAAAGACGTGTATCTGAAAACAGCTGCTTTATGTTGAATATTTTCTTTTTTTTCTTTATATATTCTAGCAATTTCACTTCTAGTCTACATTGTAGAAATTCCAGTCATGCATCTCAATGCACAACACTATTCACAGAAAAAACTCATAGGCTTGTTTATAATGGCTAAAATTTCAGAATTACTGTACTGCACTTTAAACCAAAGCCACAAAGGGTAATTCCAGATTTCATAAATGACACATTGTAGAGGCACACTTACATCACTTGTGTTGATTAAGTTTGATTTAGCCAGCAAGATTTCAGGCGTATCGGGCATGATGTGAACCTGAGTCTTGTCTTTGTCCCATGCTTCTTTATACAGTACCTAAAAAAGAAACAAAAATAGTCTGTTTGATAAAATACTTACATAAATATCAATTTCTTACTGATCAATAGAAGAAGATCAACATCAATCTTCTTCAATAGCAACACAAAGATGTAATCTACAAGCATAAACATTATCTACAATATAAACAATGTAGGACATTTGAATTAAATAATGTACCATCTTATACCATCTTTTTTTCCTTCTTTACACCCATGAAGGGTGTACACCATGATGATACATATAGTCTATATAGTAAGCATCCAATTTGCAGGTTATACTGAATAAATTATAGAACATTAAAGACCTTGATAAATGAGCAATAAAGCATAGATTGCAAACATCTGATATTTTGCATATTTTAATCCCATGTTCAAATATAGAAAACTCTAACATATACTAATGTATTCACTCACTTATCAAGTTACGTGTTCTGCCTTTAGAGAAAGGTAACTTACATCACTTCTATTTTTGGCATTAGATTTTGCTAAAACAAGATTCATGGCATCTGGGATACTTGTGAACTTAATAGTATCTGGGTGCTGCCGGTACTTCTTCTCACTCAGAATTTCAGCAGCTTTCTTGTTCTTTTCAGATTCCAAAGATCCCAAAGGACTCCATCCAACACCCTTGAGCCACTGTAGATCTGCTTTATACAGATTCTGTTAGGGAAAAAATCAAATCATAATAGACATTTTAAGCTTGGTTAGCTTTCATCTGTTCCAAATCAACATTCAAAGGGAGTTATTACTTTTCAAGAAGCAGTAAATACCTTATTTAAAAAGAGAAAAAAGAAACCTCAAAGATTTAATTCCAGAGGAAACTTACATCACTCTGTAGTTCATAGACCCTCTTTGCTTGGATGACATCATTCTGGTCAGGCAGACAAGTCCAACGGTGTAGAATATGTTTGTAGTCTGCATCACTCACAAGTTCCTGACATTTCTTAGCCAGAAGGAAGCCCAGCATATCCACAGGCATGTTAAACTTGGTCTTCCACTTTTCAAAATCTTTTTTGTATTCTCTCTCACTCTGCATCTTAGCTACTTGCATTGACCACATCATCTTTGGATCATCCTGTAAGCTGCGGAATCCAATGTGATGTCCCTGTTGCTTGCGGTATCCTTCTTTGTACTTGTACTAAAATTACAAAGGTTATATTACTGGAATTGCATTAAGAATAAGGCAGTGATAAAATCTATAAGCAAAGCATCAATATATTCATTTAACATTTCACATTACCAGTAATAATGAGCAACCTGCTATATTGTCTCATGTAAAAGTTCAATAGTCCCTTGAGTAATGTGCATAACCCCGCTTAATGTCAGTGAACACCATCCCCGGGAAATAAACACAGCCTCTGGAAAGGAAGAATGCGTGGCTCCAAGAATGTCTCCTGTGCCATCTCATTTACAGAGTCATGATCTTCTGATCTTCCCAAGACTGACTCATTGCAATGTTTTAATGAATAAAGTAACCAGCAGTGGAAAACACAGACATTTAACATTCATAAACACTTTCTAATTACCAGCAAAATCTCTTCCAGAAATGTAGGAGATGTTTCTAGATCAAGTTACACACAAATATTAGGAATACATCTTTCAGCAAACCTATTCCAGATGTGGAAAGGGTATTTCTTAGGACTGGCACTGGTCAAGTTTTCTGTTGCTTTAAAAATGTAATATTCAAAAGAGCATGCAGGTTCAGTTTATATTGTTGCTAACTTTGTATGACTAGCTATTTCATGGACAGACCACAATTTTTGGAAGTCTCAAGATGCAAGAACAATCCTTCTCAAAATGTTTTCATCACTGACTACAGAGTTTCATGGAGAGTCTTTTTAGCAATTTTGTGTTATATTCAAAGGCACACCTTAGCAGACAGACAGATCTGCATCTAGGAAGCCTCAGCAGGCTTTAGCAATTACATGAAATGCACAGCAGATTGAATGAAGTGTTGCTTACATCACTTGCAATGTCCCTTGAAGCTTTGGCAGCTTTCACTGAAATGGCTTCAGGTGTGAGGTCATAGCCTTTCTTTATCATTTCTTCCCAGTCAAGCTTGTACAGTTTCTAAAATTGAAAACAATCTCAATTGAAATTTTAATTGAAAAAGCCTTAGTAGTTTATCTGTCACTTTCTATTTAGATAAACTTGTGATCCGTATTACCAAATTCTGGACATCATACATGCTTCAGTTGAGAGAGGGGCTACTAGAAAGGGAGTACAAAAGAGAAACTAATAGAGAAGGGGCTGAAGTCTTCCAAGTCTTAGGTCAGCAATTAATTTTCCTTATGACAGTAGTTTCCTACTACAATTTATTTTGGGGACTTGAAAATTATCTGGAAAATTTAATTCTGTACATCTGAGATAACTGAAAAATTTTTGATTGGTTTAACAAAATTTTAGCTAATGATGCTGCCATATAGCTGTTAAGTAGTCGATTCAACTTGTGTACAATTGATTCAAGTACAAGTGGTTGCAAGTCAAAGATTCACCTGTGAGCAATAATGCAAAGCAAAAACAAATATATGCTGCATAATTGTCACTAGCAGTTGAAAGAGGAAAGAAAAGTTAAAATCGTTACACATGCTTATTCTCTGTATTAAACTAAAAATATGCACAATGGACTTGTATTTTTTTATAGTAATTCATTGTAATGCAATTGATTCCTAAGGTATGCATAAAGTATGGTCTAAGTACTTGTGGATTTCAAAACAGGTTTCCATACCCATGTTTTTTCCATAACTTAGGCTATTTGTGAAGACTTTATCCACTGCTATTCAGAGCATCATCAAAATTCTTTCCTCTTTTAAAATGTTCCCTCAAATGTCCCCCCTCTTTTAAAATGTCTTTAGACAAACTAATAATATTTAACTATGAAATGGGAGGGCACCTCTACATTTGAAGAAAGTAGACATTACCTTAAAATGTGATAGTACTAAAAAAACTCTACCTGGCTGTAGTTTGCACTGTTCTGTTTAGCCTGTAGAATATCCGGTGTATCTGGCATCACATGGATCTGAGTTTTATCCTTCTCCCAAGCTTGAATATAATCATGCTATTGAAAAAAAAGTGTCAGATGTGTTAATATAAATGAAAAGGAAAGCTTTTCAGGTTTTCATCTGTTTGTGCACTTTGGTTACTGAAGGCAAAAGAGGATGATGTTGTCTCAGGTGTATTTTACTATGCAATGACCTAATCCAGACTTAGACAAATGAGGATCTAGTCTTCTGAATTAGAAGATCTTTGCTTCTAATGAGGACAATTTAACAAGATTTTCAGTTCCATGGAAGCAAAGAGCACTAATGCTCTCTCAGCAGCCATGGTTTTAGGTTGCCCCAGTAGGGTTTCAGGAGCAAGGTTCCTCCTCTGTATTCAAAGAGGGCCTAAAACCTTTCAGTTTAGGGCCATCCCACAGTATCCCTATCAGCCAGGTTAATTGTACTGCTTTATCACTGAAAAATTGACTTTTGCATAACTGTGTTTTTCTAAACATTCCTTCCAACATATTAAAAATTAGAACTACAATGCTTTTAAATGCCAAAAATACTTAAAATTTGTGATTTTGTTTGTCAATGAATAAACATAATATTCCTACAGAACATCATCGGTTTGCAGGAAAAAATATGTATTTCTTTTCCCAGAATTAAAAATATTTTTTATATAAGCATGAGAGGAATAAAAATAGGTGGCCTTGAGAAAAACCAGAATGGACTTATTTGTTTATTTGTACTACTTAGCAGTACTTGAGTGATTCAGCTAAGAAAACATTGAAACAAGAAGAATCTGTAAGTGGCATATTTGGTTTTCCCAGGGAGACAATCCTACATACAGGTGCTGATAAAGGCTCATAAAATGTTCATTAAAACAGGTCATATTTGGTATCTAATTTTCCCCATAAATACTCACTTTATTCATTATCCCTGCATTGTGCTTCGCAAGCACCATGTCCATGGCATCGTTCTCCTTTTTGAAGGGGAACATGCTAGGATGTTGGCGGTATTTCCGGTCACTTGCAATTTCTGTAGCTTTCTTAGATTTCTCCACATCAAGAGAACCAGCAGGACTCCAGCCAACACCCTTATACCAGTCATTGTATTCCTGTTTGTACTCGTTCTGTCAAACAGATCACAAAAGACAAGTTTACACTCTACAGATAGTAGATTCTAAGTAATTCTGTTGTTTCCAAAACAGTCATAATGATCAAATATGGAAAATAAAGCCACATACGTGAATGATAGAAAGAAAAAGGAATCTTACATTACTTTGTATCCGATTCATGTTTCTGGACAGCTCTAAACTCATTGCATCTGGGAGAAGCATATAGTTGTGAATGAGTCGCTTGTAATTAGCATTGGTTACACGATCCTGTGCCTCCTTAGCTGCCATGATACTGAGGGCATCAGAAGGTGTTTGATAATGGGTCTTGCTTGTCTCATAAGCTTTCTTATACTCCCGGTCAGACTGCATCTTCGCCACTTGCATGTAATGGACAAGCTTGGGATCATCCTGAAGACTGCGGAAGCCTACAAGTTTTCCCTTGTCTTGTTCATAACCTAATTTATACTTATACTGCGAAAAAAAAACAGAGACAGGCTTTAATTTCACATCACTTGTAAAACAAGCAATACTTATCTTGGAAGGAAGAAAACAAAACACTTTATTTAAAATAGGATTTTAAAGTTGTTAAATCAATATCACTAAGAATATGAGAATGGCAGCTTTGTCCACTTATTTGCTTTACAGTATACCTTAAGAGTAGATGCCTCAAATTTCAAGGTCCCTTCTAAAAGCAGTCTATTTTAAAAAAAATGTGAACAATGAAATTTCCTTACAACAGTTTATTCTGCCTTTACATGAAGTCAAGGGAACATATAAGATCTAGTTTGTTGAAGACAATTCTTTCTAAAATGTGCATTTTGCTCTTCATACTCTTGGTTAAAGACACAATACTAGCTCTGAAATGAACTATTACAAGTATTAGAACTAGGGTAAATTAACAAATACAGTTATTGTTTAGCACTGCCATTCTGCTCTCAAAAGTCAGCTCAGGTAACTATCTTTACGATAGTCTGCAGCATACTCAGAGTATTTGAGTTGAGATCTAAAGACTAGCCATAAATTCAAAGATGTAACCATCATTTCCATTAAGCTCAGTTGCTGAAATGATCTAAAAATTCAAATACAAGATTTATTGCATTTTTTTTCCTAAAAAAAGCAACAGGTCAAAATCTTAACTGCTTCCTCAATCCCTTATTAATGCTGGACAATGCAGTATGCAGACCGAGTATTTTTCTTTCACTGCTCACAGTATCGATATAACTAAGAGTGGAAAAACCTTCTCCTCAGCCTGAGAGCAAAGGTAATCAAATTGACTTCGTAGAGGCTACTGCATCACTTATGTTCTTAAAAAAAATGGAGGCTTAAATAGTATGTGCTTAGGTTCTCACTTCACCCCTATCTTAACCTGCTTTGTGACTGTCACAGACGAATTCCCATCATTGATAGGCAAATGAGTTCAGAATGGTGTGGGATTCCAGAAACCCACATCCTCTGCACCAATAAATTCAACAGGACTGCATCAAGGGAGTAAAGATAATTACTATACAATGAGACAAAATTAATTTCTTTTAAAGCCGTACTTGTTCTTTTCAAGTATTTATAAGGTTGACCTCTGAACACACAGTATAAATTACAAATATCCAGTGTACATTTATAAAGTATCCAAGCACTATCACACTCAGGAATAAACTGCATAGGCATTCTTTTTATGAGTCCCACATATATCTCCTTGCCTCTCTAATGAAGATATTGTTTCTTACCACTGCTAGTGGTAAGATATAATATATTAGATATGTTGGAACTATTTACAAACAAAAGAATAAGGAAAAATCATGTAATTGGCATAAAAAAATGTATGATGTCAAGAAATTAATGTTGTAAAACATCTGAAATGGGCTACTTTTTCTTTTTTTCTATTTTTTTTCTCTTTTACTTACATCACTAGCAATGTCTCTGGAAGCTTTGGCAGCTTTAATAGGGATAGCATCAGCTCTGAGATCATACCCTTTCTTCCTAGATTCTTCAAAGTCAAGTCTGTACATTTTCTGTGAAATGGAAGAAAAGAGACTTTCTTTAAAAAAACAAACTCAACACTCAACACTTATAGAAAACTATTCATTTTGTACAACTTGAAACACAAACTGTTTATATGTTTTAACACTCTCTCAAGAGTTGTTTAAAGCAATCAGGCACTTAAAAACCTCAGTATTCCTTCCAATTCCAGTCCCAGCTCTTATAAATCAATGCAGTTTAATGAAACCATAATGAGTAAGATAATCTATAACAGCAGAGGAAGTAATTACATTTGTTTCCCACATGCACAAATATTGGTTTAGCTGCACCTGGATATTATCTTTTTATAAAATGTGAAAAATATGTCTATTTATGTGCACCATAAGATTTGCATGATTACAAACAATTCTTTATTCAGTATACAGAGATTTAACCACTAGCTACTGAAAAAAATGGCTATAGTATCATTCGTTACACAAAAACAGATTCAGTGCAACACAAATAATTTTGAATCCTCTACACAATTTTGTGTACTAGTAATAATAATAAAAATAGTAACAAACATGAATAACAAACTCTATTATTTTATTAATAACTATTATATTTTAGTTACATACATTTTTATTTGATAATATGCCCATAAATACTATGTTACTTTTTCTTTACAACATTTTATATTTAATTTTGAAGAGGAAGAGGGCAAAAGAAAAATAAATAGCTTTTTAAATACAAATTAGCACAAGCTAGCAAAGAAAGAATTACAGACACTATCCTATGTTGTCACCTCATTTATTCCTAATAAAAATAACAGCAAATTATTAGCTTTACAGGCAGTACTTACATCACTTATATTAAATGCATTGACTTTTGCTAAAGCAATCTGTGGAATATCTGGTGTGATATGAATTTTCTTTTTGTCTTCTTCCCATGCTTGTTTATATTGGTGCTGGAAGGTAAAAGAAAGATGCCAACATAACAATCTCAATCAAAAACTAAATATAATTATTTCATAGAATCATAGAATGCCTAAGGTTGGAAGGCACCTCTAGAGCTCATCTAGTCCAACCTCCCTGCACACGCAGGGCCACCTAGAGCACATGGCCCAGGACCGCATCCAAGAGGGTCTTGAAGATCCCCAGAGAAGGAGACTCCACAACCTCTCTGGGCAGCCTGTTCCAGTGCTCTGTCATGCTCACTGTCAGGAAATTTTTCCGTAAGTTCCTGTGGAATTTTTCATGCTTAAGTTTGTGGCCATTTCCTCTTGTTCTGTCAGTGGCCACCACTGAAAAGAGGCCAGCCCCATCCTCCTCACTGCCTCCCTTGAGGTACTCGTACACACTGATTAGATCCCCTCTCAGCCTTCTCTTCTCCAGGCTGAACAGGCCCAGCTACCTCAGCCTCTCCTCATAGGGCAGATGTTCCAGGCCCCTGATCATCCTTGTGGCCCTGCACTGGACTCTCTCCAGCAGTTCCACATCCCTCTTGTACTGTGGGGCAGTACAGTACAGTATTTCTATTAAAGTAATTTACTGCTTTAAATGTAATCTTTCTTTTGAGCTATGAACCTGAAGACGATGCAACTGCTAGTTTGGTAGCAATATTTGTATTTTAATTTCATCACTTACAAACATTATGAATAAGAAACAGGTCATTAAGTTAATATGTAAGCCAGAAGTAAAAATTGAATAAATGCCAATCTTGCCACATTATTATCCTGCTTTTCTTCTGCTCAACAGTGTTAGTAACAATCATCAGCACAAAACAATAGGTTTCAAACCCAAGTCAGGGTTGGCTATTTGATCTGAAATGGAGGATTATTATTTATCTCTTGGAGAATAAATATCAGTTAAGAGAGGTAGTAGAGTTTTTCTTGGAGGAAGTTGAGCTAAGACACATTCACCTAAAATTCTGGTGATCATTTAAGTATACATGAACACTAGACACTTCTAAGGGACACAAGTGGATAACGGCAGTTCAGCAGGAGAATTAGAAATTATCTCATTAAAAATGCATTCATATTATAGAGCAATTTCATATCAGTGGAACAAGCATCAAATAAAAATATACCATACATTTAAAAGTTTAAATCCTTTTTTCAAAATGGACCAGTCTCATACTTTCAGCCCTCAGGGTCAAACTCTTAAAACTCTTAAATCTGCTAGGTTGGGCAAATTTTACAGAACAGTATGTGACCCCCAGGTGTATGTCTGTATGCATTTTTCACAAATACTTCCGTCAAGCTCTGCCTTCAAGTACAGCAAACTCTATTAAGGTTAAATACGACGACAATTAAGCCTATTTATTAGTTGCCAAAACTGACAATTTCAGAAGTTGCTCATACGGTATGATTAGATCAATAATAATTTTTTATTCCTGCAAACTTAAAAACACTTTCTTACCTCATCCATGATTTTGGCATTATTTATAGCTAAGACCATGTTCATGGAATCCATAGGAATCGAGTATTTCAACTTGTCTGGGTGCTGACGGTATTTCTTTTCACTGACGATTTCCATGGCTTTTTTGTTCTTCTCAGCTTCCAAGGATCCCAATGGCATCCATCCAACACCCTTCACATTTTCATCATATTCTGCTTTGTACTGATTCTGGAAGCAGAAAGAAAATAATCGGATATATGAATAAGGTTATAAATCATGATACCTCTTAAGTGTTTAATGAATACTAAATTTAGAACGCACTTATTCTAAAAGAACCATACAGTATTAAGATGTATCCAGAGCTTATTTATTACAGTAGTATCTTTTTTTTATTATCCTGTCTTTCATACATTGTTCAGATTATCCTGATGACAGATTGCTTGCATGGGATAATTAGGTCCTCTAGAAAAAGAGGGTTCACCTAAACCATTATGCATAAACCTGAAGAACAAAAGAGCAATCTATCTCCTCTAGAATTTTAACATTCCAGGAACTCATTGAGCATACCTGCTTAGCTGGTTTCCCCTTTTTCTGAAAGGGTGTCTTTTCAGAAAGGGCAAGTGAAGCCTTTTCTGCCTTGGCCTGCACCCAGTATTACTCCTAAAGAGCATGACTGGACATATGAGCAATAAACATACATGTAACTTATAAATAAAATGATGTATTTCCCAGGTCATAATCTTTTGCAACAGATGTAAGCTATCTCACAGATAATTTTTATTTAATACAAATGTATTTGTCTGTAATACAGACTGCTCTGTATTTCAGAGCAGTCTTGAGAAATATACAATCACTATCATTGCTAGAAGCCTCATTTTATTTCCTACATATTCATACACAACTGAACAAATTTTGCCAAGAAAATTCTGCTATTTATTTATTTATTCTGCAGTATTCATTCATAAGGTAAACATGATTTCAATGGCAATGCAAAGGTTGAAAAGTCTCTTACTTACATTGCTCTGTATCTGCATCATGTTTTTGGCTAATTCAAGACTCATAGCATCAGGCAAAACGTTGTAAGTATGGATCAAATTTCTGTAGTTTGCATTTGTAGCCACTTCCTGTGCCTTCTTGGCTGCCACAACACTGAGCATATCGACTGGGGTGTGGAAATTTGTTTTTGCCTTCTCATAATCTTTTTTGTATTCACGATCAGACTGCATCTTAGCCACATGCATGAAGTGAACCAGCTTTGGGTCGTCTTCAAGGCTGCGGAACCCAATATGCTTTCCTTTTGCTTTTTCATAGGCTAGTTTGTATTTATACTGATAAAGACAAAGAAAAGACAAAGAGTGGCAAAAACTTAAATCAAAAAATGCATTACATCATTAGATTCCTCTTTTTCCCTAAAACTTACAAACTATTACAAAATAGTTGTTTTTTTTTTTTTTTTAATCACAAGTACTTTTTCATTGGTCTTCAGGCTTAAATTTCTTCAGCCTCACCAAAAAGCCCATTGAACAAATGCATATGAAGCTCAGCAAAATGCACTCTTCAGTATTATTCTACAGGAGAAAAAGTACCTCTGAGAGAGTAAAGGCTTATCACAGCAAGCATATAATTGAAACCTACATGATTCAAAATGCTTGAAAAAACACAACTGTGCATAACAGCACTCTGAAAAATATCTGATTGGGTTTACAGCTCAAATGATCAGCTTCTCTGAGTGCTATCAGAGAATAAAACTTACATCACTTGCAATGTCTCTGGAGGCTTTGGCTGCTTTTATTGGAATAGCATCTGGCTGCATATCATAACCCTTCTTCTTGTCTTCCTCCCATTCAGCTTTGTATAGTTTCTAATTCAAAATATAAAAGGGAACAGGTTTTCTAATGAGAAAGTGAAAATATTTTCACAAGAGACATAAAAATTATGCCAACTTTTTATTTGTGATTTCTAACAGACACTGAATGTTCACTTTGAGTATGATAGCTTACATTACTCATGTTGATCTGGTTCACTCTAGACTGTAGAATTTCTGGAGTGTCTGGCATAACATGAATGCTGGTCTTCTCTTTGTTCCATTTATCAGTGTAGCTTCTCTGCAATTACCAAGTTGTATTTAGTACTGGAAAGGCTTCATGTTAATAAAACAAGAGCTTGCTTTCAAAGCTCCATAAACATTTTAAATAATCTTCACAAATATAACTAAAAGCTAGCTATATTACATTCTTTTTTTTTTTGTACTTCATCTGACAAATCTGCAGTATGTTCTGATAACTAATCCATACTGAAAATGAAAAATGTCAGTCTGCATTTTTTCCTGTTTTGTATCCTTAAATGCAAAGCATATTTATTTCCTGCACCCTATTTCCCCAAAAAACATGAAGTAAGGATCTGTGGTGTTCAAAATACTGGGGTTAAATATCAAAGTATTCCTGCTTCCAGAGAGTACTTATACAAAATTTAACATTTTTTTTTTTCAGCTGATTATTAGGTTACATAAGTGCTATAGATCTGGAGAGGGAATCTCTAATCATACACAGAGGAGAAAACTCTTATCTTTGTAACTAAAAAGTGAAACGCTTGTAATTATGGGTCCAGCCTGGGGCTTCTATCTGTACAAACTGCACAGTCCTGTCTAAGCAAATCACTATATTAATTTGGGATTCTAGTTACTTCAGTGGGAATGTATTCACAAGAAAATTTTGCATGTGAAGGACCTAAAACTAGCTCAGTCACGACCATCCGAAAATAGTCTCACCTTATTCATGGTCTTGGCATTGTGTTTAGCAAGCACCTGTTCCATGGCGTCCATCGTAATGGAGTATTTCAACTTGTCTGGATGCTGGCGATACTTCTTTTCACTAAGAATCTCTGTAGCTTTTTTGGCCTTTTCAACATCCAGTGATTGAATTGGCATCCAACCAACTCCTCTTAGCCAATTATTAAAATCTGCTTTGTAGACATTCTTTTAAAAAATGAACAAGGAAAAACAGCAGGAGATAAAGAAAATTAGAATGCCCACATACATAAAAACAGATGAGGACTTAAAATTTATCCTGGTCATTTGTTTTTGAAGGAAAATGTAGGCAATTACGCCAGAACAGTTAATGTTTCCAAATCCTTAGCAAAAAAATAGAAACTATAGATGAGTTAGGGACAAACAAATCCTGTTCGCTAAACCAACTTGTAGAACTACCACTGGAAAGCAAATGCACAGATCTTAGAACAAAGTTTTTGTGGTAAAAATGAAAAACTGACAGAAATACCATCAACATCTAAATGACAGTCTTGTTTGTCAGTAGGTTCAGTTCTCAGAGGAATTAATCTACTGAAAAATTTCCTCAGCAACTTCAGCTTAATCGCCTGGTTCTGCACAATCCTGAATGGTCACCATTCCAATTTAATTATACTTTACAAAATGTTTTTTAAAACAGATAAAGATACGAAGATGCTATGAAAATAAAGCATATGCCTGAAGTTCAGTGTTAAAAACAATGAGATCATCACATTTAAACCTGACAAAAAGACCAAATACTTTTATAGCATATAAATGCAGCACAGAATTCAACCCAGGGTATCACCTTCCTCTCCTTAGAAAAATGTTGAATTTGACAGCCAAGCAAACTCAGACAACTCAGCAAGAACAGGTAAAAACACAATGGAGAAGCAAAAAAAAACCTCGAGGAACATTTCTGTATTTGGAAAAAATACAAAGAATGACACAAAAAAAGAATAAAATTCAGATCCTATACTTGCTGGATAATATGAATATATCCATTGTACTTAGCCGAACTAAGCTTAGAATGTGAAGAACACTTTCAATCAGGCTGTTCAAGCATTTTTTAGAACTTCAAATTTGTTAGAGGACTTTTTAAAAGAAAATTGCTATTTGTAAGGTAAGTACCCTGGAACTTAACAACTACACGTAATTATGATAAACTTCAGAAAACACAGGGATCTAAAACTAGCACTTCCCCATCCATTGTCAATCTATTACCATTCATTTTTCAGTCTTACTGAGTTAATAAAATAATATAGCAATTCTCAGAAGATAAAATGGGATGATTAATTTTTACTTACATCACTCTGAATTTGCATCATATTTTTTGAGAGTTCCAAGTTCACAGCATCAGGCAAGAGTGTATAATGGTGGATTGGCTGTTTATAGCCTGTATTTGTGACTGCTTCCTGGGCTTTCTTGGCAGCTGTCACACTGAACATGTCCAAGGGAGTGTGGTATTTGGTCTTCGTGACTTCATAATCCTTCTTGTATTCACGGTCTGATTGCATTTTGGCCACATTCATGTAGTGAACAAGTTTTGGATCATCCTGCAAGCTACGGTATCCAACCTGTTTGCCTTTCTCTTTCTCATAGGATTGCTTGTACTTGTACTAGAAATAAAGTAAAAGAAAGCTTGATCCACTTCAGAAAAACATACTTTTAGTAAATTTAAAGCTTTGAAATTCAATATTGTAACAACTGCAAATCAATCTCTAAACTCATAAATTGTTTCTTTTTCAAATAGTTCTGGATTATTTAGATGAAAAGGAAGAGTGTCCCTGGATTGCTCAGCTTGTCCTAAACCCTAGTACAGATTTTGATCCAAATGCATTAAAAAAGCCCACTTTTGCTACTGCCTCTGTCATATTGTATTTTACTGTCAAAGCTCTCCCAGGAATATCTGGGTTCTATTAAAACACTAGCACAAAACTATGTAATTGAAAAGTCTAAAAAACATCTAGATAGATAGACACTCAACACTCAGATTCTAGGGAGAAGCAGCTGAAATTGTACTGAAGGGATTTTTGGCCTTTTGCTAACAGTAGTGAATTTATTTCTGAGTTCCAAATCTCCCCTCCTAGCCTGCATCAGATGGAACACTGACCTTTCCTGTTGCCAACTGATTGAGGTTAACTGATAATAATCACACTGCTGTACAGCTGATGAATGCCATGCAAACAGACCTGCAGTTCTCTAGCAGTTGTAAGTTAGAAAAGGGGAACTTTCAAATAAGCCAGTGCATACCTCAAGTACGTTAAGTTTCCACATAACAAAGATCCCCCACTCACCAGCACTTAGCTACGTTATGACTCATTTCTGAAGAAACAGCTTTTTTTTTTTTCCCTGAAGTTCACAAGTTTCTAGTACTTTCCAAGTACCATAAAAAAATCAGTTCTCAGAGATAAGCTTCTCTATTTCATTATATGGATATAGAATGTGCTATATTGCATAATATTCTGCAAAAATATTAATGAAACAGATCTTTGTATTTCTGGCTATGCACAGAATACTTACATCGCTGGCAATGTTTCTAGAAGCTTTAGCAGCAATAATAGGAATGGCATCAGGTTTCAGATCATATCCTTTGGCAATAGTTTTTTTCCAGTCTGCTTTGTAATTAGCCTTACAGGGGGAAAAAAAGGTATGTTAGCAATGTTACAAGTAGTTACAGTAATTGTAACAAAATTGTTGAAGCTCATTTTTATTGTAGGTGACAGGATTCAGTTTAAGCTGTGCAACTGCAAGGAAAACAGTTGAACTCTCCACAACTACTTTTATTTATATTATGAAAAACAAATCTACTAAAATGATAAAAAAGCAATTCAAGACAATGACTTTAATTCATTTAGTTACTTGATTAATTTCTTAGGCATTTTTTGCAATGTTTATGCAAAAAAACTGCCAGCAGTGCTTTTGCCCCCACTTAAGCAAAATTCTTCTTCATTTCCCTGAATCTTTAGAAATTACTTTCTTTAGTTCCAAAATTAGGACCTCTGGTCTTAAGTGATGCAAAGTAGTCTGACTGTTTTTTTATTAGTGGGTAGCATCTGAACAGACTAACAGTATTTGATAGCTTTCTATAGCATGAGACAAAGGGAGCTGTCAGTTTTTACCCAGTTCCTAGAGGTCTGATAATGCCACCAAAAAATTACTATTACCAAGGTAATAAAGACAATACTACAGCGCAGCTATCTGCAGGGCTAGAGGGATGCAAAAAGTCATGGAAAGAAGGTAGACTAGTAACTGAACAGTTAGTAACTAATAATCAAGTTAGTTACACTAGGTTTTTTGTTCACTACATCCAAGCACATTGGCAAAAAGCACCAAAATGTGTTTATTTTCATTAGTACTCAGAGAAGTACTTGAAAATTTTGCTAAGCAAAGGTAAAACCCACTGACTTCTAGAAAAAAGAGTTCTGCTGACCTAAAACCTGCCTTTCTATATTCAAATGTAGTAACATAGATAAATAAAAGGCCATATTTTTTTATTAAGAGAGTGATAAATATATTATTGAACAAAATATTGGTTATATGCTTACATCGCTCAAATTGAAGGCATTGACCCTGGCTTGAATAAACTGCGGAACCTCAGCATCCAGAGTGTATTTGTGCTTTACTTTTTCACCCTCTTGCTTATATGTTACCTGAAACAAAGAATAAATATTTGTTAACAATACAAGGTAGGTAACAATACTGTTACATTACAAATAAGTAAAGTAATAATGCTTAATTCTTACTAATAAATCGCAATTTTAATACTTGTACAGTTTTTAGAATTCAAAAATGTAAAAGATGGAATATCCATTATTATATCATATCTACATTAAAAAAAGAAAATGACTATACTGCATAAATTATGAAAAATTCTTACATCACTCAGTTGCTTGGTATTGTGCTGAGCTAAAACCATTGGTATTGAATCCGGTATACTTGTAAATTTGATGGTGCCTGGGTGCTGACGGTATTTCTTTTCATTTAGTGCATCCCCAGCCTTTTTAGCTTTTTCAACATCGAGAGAACCCAGGGGACTCCATCCAGTACCCTTGAACCAGTTGTTATAGTCTTGTTTGTATGCATTCTGAAGGAGAGAAAGCCAACATGAAACAAGATTTTCCCAAATATATATTTTTTTCTGTTTAAAACTATAATCACATAGTTTAGCCAATGTGCTCGACGTTAGCAGGAAATATGAAGACTTAAAAGGAACGATCTCATTTTAAACTTCTCTAGATTTTGCAAAGATGAAAATTAGCCACTGTAGTTTATGCCTGAGGTGATTCAACAAATTCTTTTCAAATAAGATTTTACTTACGTCACTCTGAATCTCCATCATGTTTTTGGTCAACTCCAAGTTCATTGCATCTGGTAGGTAAGTGTAGTGGTGGAGGAGGTTCTTGTAATTAGCATTGCTGGCAATCTCTTGAGCCTTCTTGGCAGCCACGACATTGACCATATCCAGTGGGGTGTTGTACTTAGTTTTTGTTTTCTCATAATCTTTCTTGTACTCTCTTTCAGATTGCATCTTGGCTACTTTCATATAATGAACAAGTTTTGGATCATCTTGGAGGCTTCGGAAGCCAATAAGTTTACCCTTGGCAAGTTCATAGCCTTTTTTATAGTTTACCTGTTAGAGTACAACAGAACACAGGGAATATCATCTTAAGTAAGTGCAGCAACTTAGCAAAAAGCAAATCAAAAGCAAAACTATGCTTATGGGTTTATTGGGGTTTTGGTTTTTTTGTTTGTTTGTTTGTTTTTACATATAAATCAGTGACCTATATAACACAATCATAAGAAAACTAGACATGTATCTCTCTACAATTCACTGCTGTACAAATTAATTAAATTACACAGTATTTTTACTTCAATTATACTGACCAGAAGAGGGAAAGGAATCTTAAAATAGTAAGGGACTTCCCTGAGGCCATCCCTAAGAAAATACTATAATTGTGTTAGTTAAAGTTGACCCATGTTTAGATAAAAAGTGCAATAACAGACTCCATTAAAGCAATAAGTAAATTAACCTTCAGATATCATAAATCATGTTTCTATTATGTTTAAGTGAACTCTTTTGAATAACACACTTCCTTGAAGAGCGTACTTACATCACTGACAGCCTGTCTAGCAGCCTTGGCAGCTCTGATAGGAATAGCATCACTTCTTAGATCATATCCTTTTGATTTCAATTCTTCCAATCCACTTTTGTAGTAGTTCTAAAAGAAAATGTGAATTTGGTATGAACAGTTTCTGGCTAACTGAATCTTAAAAATGTAAACTGAACCAAGAGCTCTGGATTCATGTATATACTTACATCACTAATATTATAGGCATTAACTCTAGCCTGGATAAAGTGGGGCACATCTGGAGGAAGGTGGTACTTGTGAATAACTTCTTCACCTTTGGATTTATACAGTACCTGCAGAAAAGAGCAGAGAAAATTAAAGAAATACATTTGGTGGCCCAATGTTTACAGATTTCATCAAGCTGAGATGCATAATTTCATTTTATCTCACTCATGAAGAAAGACAGAGATGGAATACTAGTCGTTGTCAAGTGAATGTCATAAATCACACTGACTTAACTGGTACAAAGAATATATTAAGAATGATGACCACAAACACAATTACACACCTACATACTGAAACCAAATATGAAAAGTCACTTGAAAAAAAAATTAAAAAAAATTAAAAAGCAGATTCTCAGATGATCTTCCACTAGAGCAGAATTGCATATACACATAAAATATTTGTATGTGCATGCACACACATTTACATTTACAGTCATTTCACAAGTTCTCTTAAAAACAGACGACTAAGCGAGGGTGAGTAAAACACCCTCTAGATGACTAAGCAAGCAACAGTAAAAAAATGGATGATCTCAGTATAGCAACACGTGAGTCATAAGAAATGAGTTAGGTTTGCTAACTGCATCCAACAAGCTTTGAAAAACAGAACCATCTAGACTGGAAGAGAAGGCAACCACCACTGAATGAATCCTTCTACAGAGGTTTCAGTTTGGAACTTCAGGTAATGAATTTACCTATTATATATACATATATATACATAAATCAGAAATGGCAAAACTTACATCACTTCTCTGAGCCTGGTTGATTTTAGCCTGAACCATAACAGGCTCATCTTCAATCTGTGTAAACTTAATAGTGTCTGGATGCTGGCGATACTTTTTCTATTTAGGAAAAGAAAAATGTCATATTACATTTCCACATGGATAAGAAGAGATATTAACTCTAACATATCTCTTGATTAAAAGATACACAAACATACATTCATTTATTTTGCTCTTTCCTTCCCCTAGATGTTAATCATATGTCATTAAAAGGACTTAGCAGCTGAGTATGAAGCTCTATACCATCTAAAAATTAGGCACCTGGATGAAAGGGGATATTCATAAGAGTGATGCAAGTGGCTAATTTCTCTATAAACTGAATAGAAAAAAAAAGTTAGAACTTCTAATTATAGTACTCATAACACTCAACACAATAAACCCCAGGATATCTAATTCAGATAACAAAAGTATTGATAAACAGCGAATGAAATTCTGGGTACTGCTAGTATTTAGACACCTGAGGTCTGTAATTAGGCATCCTTGTGAATTTAGATTCAAAGCTTAAACTCATTGCTTTACTTATGTGCCTAAGTCTTATGTTTAGGTACAAGTGACTAGATCCTTATTTTGATCCAAAGAGCCCAAAGCAGCAACAGCAGATCTCAGCACAGTGGATTTTTTTGTGTTTTATCCAAAATGCATAAAATGTAGTACCTGGAATGTATGCTTCCACAGCCATAACTTTATTACAAGGCAACAAAGACATGTTAATCTTCCAAAAAGTAAATAAAGTAGTTTAAGTGAAAGCATTTTGGTTAATCTACAAATGCATATATTACTTTTCATAAGTTAGGACTGAGCCCATAAAGAATTCCCATTTAGTCAAGGAAAGACAAAGAGTATTTCATTTTAAAAGACAGTATGATAGATACAATACCCAGGGTCTCTCATTGCTTTTTCCCCCACAAAGTGCTTTCAGCAGAGTGAGAATTTGGTTACACTAGACTTCATTACCTCATTCAGAATGTCTGAAGCTCTCTTAGCCTTCTCTACTTCCAGAGATCCTAATGGTATCCAGCCGCAACCTTTCATGTCACTATTGTAATCTGATTTATACTCATTCTGGAAGAGATAGAGGAAAACATGGAGTCCAGTAAAAAGAAGATTCCACCTATCTAAATTACCTATACAAAACTATTTCAGTGATACCAGTAAAAAGGCTTAAACGCTAAAGCTTAAATACCGCATCAATAAATTTGATTTTATGCAAAAAGTAAAACCAAGGAAACATCTAACTTCAAGAAAAAGATACCCAAAGGCTTCTGGAGGATAAAAACACTGTTCTTCCTCACACAAAGTCTGTGTTCAAATTAACAGACAAAATTATATGCACTGAAAAAAAATCAGCATATTTAATCTGCATGCCTTTAAAAATATGAACTTCAGTGTTATATTTTGCCTTTCCAATCTAGTCATTTCTCAAAGATAAATTGAATGACAAATTACATACAAATCTATTATAATTCATTAGAGCTATTTAACAAATTACAAGGGCTTTCAAAAATAATTTTGAACCTGGTTTGCACAAGTATTCTATTCTTACTCAACCCAGCGCAAAGAATGCGCTGTGTTCACAGCAAAACACAAGAAACTTTTAAAATTTAAAGTTTTCTTAAATTGAAGGTTCAATCGTCATTTGACCGATCAACTTGAAGGAATCCATCAAAAGTTCAAAATTATCTCGACAAATACTGCTGTAATACACAACTTGAGCTACACCTCACATCCATGAGAGGTTCATCAGCTCAGTGCAGCTTTACAAATACACTTGACTATCTACATGAACTAGTGGGAATAGTCAACTAACAAATGCTTTGCCATGATCTTTCTAGCCTGCTTTCACTCTACACGCAGTATTTGATAATATGCGACTGTTTTGCACTGTACAAAGCTACATACATATTTCACTGTAATATTTCTGCACATGTTGCCCTGCAACATGTAGAGATACCCATACAATTTTTCTACTATTGTTATTATTCTCTGTTAGCTAAACCAGTATGACAGGGAATCATTTAAATACCTGAGCCTAAAAATATAGCTGGCCAGCACAAAACATACAGTTGGTGCAGTTAAGATGTCACCAATATTGCCTTGGACTAAAACCTTCTTGAGTTAAAAAGGTTTCCAATCTGCCTGATTCTGGAAAGGTGCTATGGTACTAGAAAATAAGTATCTACTGAATTTCTCAGTTTCTTGAAAAATGCTAATTAGCTTTGTAAATTCTCAAAGTTCTATGAAACTAATAAAAATATTTGGAATAAAAACATTCAGAAACCCACTGAGACCTCATACATTCTCGAGATTTAAAATTTTTGCAGCGAATATTCCAAAACTATCCACTGGTGGTATTAAAACTAAGTGAAATTCTTTTTAATGAGAAAAAAAAATAAAGCACATTTATTTCTTCTGAACCAAATCGCTTGTGACTTTAAAATAAACCCTCAAAAAAGGAGAATTTCAATAAGAAACAGAATTATTTTCGAAGTACTCTGTATTAAAAATGGTAAGTTCAATTACCTAAAACTTTCCCCCAAAGTTACTTCGGGGTTAGAAAATCACATTGAAATTGCTGTTATTAATAAAGCAGATAACTCAGTTTATTATATATATAGAGAGAGGGAATTTCAAATAGACATTTTGAAGTACACCTACAGAGTAGATGATATTCCTGGTATGCTTCCCTTCACAAACTCCTGAAACACAAAGCTATTATCATTTGTTGAGAAGCAGTGATTAGATCCTCATAGTCTATCTGCTAAAGAAGTTCCTCTTTAAATATTGCAGCAGTAAATATTGTTACAGTAACAACCTGGTCAGTGTTACCAAGCCTGGTCAGTGTTACCAAAACCACAAAAACACAGATTTCTTACATCACTCTGAATAGTATAGGCTTTCTTTGCAAGCTCCACATTAATGCTGTCAGGCGGATAAAAGTAATTATGAGGGATGTTCTTGTAGTCCACATTGCTGGCAATTGCTTGAGATTTTTTGGCTTGAACAACTGGAATCATGTCTAATGGTGCTGTATAGTTGGTCTTCGATGTTTCATAAGCCGATTTGTACTCGCGCTGAAAAAGAATTTGAGAAATACTTTTTACCACAACAGTAAGTCAAAGTATACTCCTCCCATGCGAATGCTGCTTTCTGATATAACTTTATGTGCTTGCCATTCTATAGTTCAAAATTCATATAATTTTATATAATTCTATATATTAACATAATTCTACAACTCTAAAATCAAATAAACTAGAGATACTGAGATTGCAAATAGATCTAATTGTTAAATGGAGGGTATAATTATGTTTCTCAGATAGAAAATATGGATTATTTTCATTAAATGAAATTTTTAAAATATTTTAATGACCTATCTGCAAACATAGCACGTACTACATTAGTACCTAATAATGTAGAAGCTGACTTACAAGTCCAATACAAGTTCCAATACTATACTCAGATGTGTTAATTCATGACATATAAGCTTAGCGACTAACTTCAGTAGGTGACAAAGCTGTTGGATTTTCATAGTTTTTGTGTGCTATCCACCAGAGAAGAAATAACAGGTATTCTTTTACTGGTGTATTACACCTCATAAATAGAAATAACACACAGTATATTGGAACTGAACACAAAAGGAACCCAGTAGCTGTTAGCAAGAAGACAGTAGAAATAACCAGCTGTGCATGGTTTCCAGGGCATATCACAACTTCGACTGCAGAACTAAAGCATTGCACAGTGTAAATACCAGGAAGAATGGTAACAGTGGATGACGGATGGGTCTATTCATAAATTAAAGCTCTCAATAACATGGTCTGACCTCAAAGCTGACCCTGCTTTAAGCAGGAAGTTGGACTAGATGACATATGAGGCCCCTTCTGACCTGAATTATCCCATGATCCTGTGACTTATTTAATGTAGATTTTCCTTATAATAGCAAGATTGTTTCTTTATTTCTGTGCAAGACCTAGCCTGCAAACCAGAAATGAATAAACAGCATGAATAAAATAAATTAGTTTAAGGATCTCACATCGCTCTGCTGTTTGGCCACCTTCATGGAATGTAGTATCTTGGGATCATCATGAACACTCAGGGCTCCAATCATTTTCCCTTTACTCTGTTCATATGCTTTCTTATACTGCACCTGCACAGCCAGAACAAAACAGTGAAACCAAATTCCATTTAAAACGTAACCTGAAAAGCTATTATAACCAAAAAACATACTTACATCACTTGCAATTTTACTGTGAGCTTTAGCTGCAATAAGTGGAATTGCATCAACTTTGATTTCAAATGCCTTATCTTTAGATTTTTCCCAATCATACTTGTAACAACTCTGGAGAAAATAAACAAAAATGTCATAGGAATCTAATTAATTCAGATGTAACTAAATATTAAATAAAAATCCAGCATTTAAAACTACTGGCAATATTTTATATTACAAATTAACATCATAGTTATTTCGAGTATGATAGAAAGAGTAATACACAAACCACAGTATAAATTTCTTAGCAATGTGAAGTATTTTGCAATGGATATTTTAAGTAGAAACATAAGTTAACTCCATTTCACAGCCCCTTATTATTCACAGAAAAATAACTTTAACAAGAAAATTCTCTCTGCATTTTTATATAAAACACTGATGTTTACTATATGAATAAATATATTAAGACTATATTAAGAAATACTGCATTTTATGTCAGTTGTGGGTGTTTAATGAATTTTATGTGTATGTGAACTCTTTTAGCTGCTTGGAATTTTTGTAGCAATCCTAATATTTATTACAATCAACAAAATTGATTACTTGTACTCCACATTCTTAGTGCTTTGCTTTGAACAAATCTTGCTATCTACAGTGCAGGGTAAAGTTAATACTTACATCACTAATGTTATATGCATTAACACGAGACTGGAGGAAAAATGGAGCATCTGGCGGTATAGAACACTTGAACTTCTCACTTTCATGTTTAGCTTTGTATCTCAGCTGAAAAACACAGTAAGGTAATCATTTAGGAAAGGCAGAAATCATTTTTTTCTTGGGAGAACAGAAGCAAACAATGGGATAAAACTCAGTTTTTGTTAAAAATATCATTATACCTCATAATATTATGATTATTTTCCAACTGAATAAAGATATAATTCTGATAAAATCCCCAGACAATAAAACCTACTAGAGGCAGGTAGTCTACTAGAATCAGTTTCATTTGGAGCAGTGTCAACTAGCGTCAGTTAAGGAGATGATTTTCTCCTAGACGTAAATTATTTTCGGATTTGGTCTTTCACCAATAGATTAATGGATTCCAATCACAATTAAATCACACGTGAAAAGCAGGCTGATGTCTCATCCAGTCTCCAGCTGACTCCTATTCAACTTGTCCACTGGCGTTCCCAGGTCCCTTGTGCAGAGCTGTTCTCTGGCAAGGGCAGTTACTCCTGTCTGGGGTGTAAGATTTGGTATTTGCCTTGGCTGAAATTTGGGAGATTCCTGACAGCTCATTTCCCCTGCCAGTCAAAGTTCCTGTGAACAGCAATGCACTGCAGTGTGTCCTCACCCCTGCTTTTAGCAATGTCTATAAACATACTGAGTGCACACCATCCCATCATCCAGGGCATTAATGAAGACATGAAGCAACACTAGCCCCAGTTTTAATCCCTAACTAGGATTAATAGTAATGGCCATGGGAACTACTCAGCATTTGGTCTTAGTTTTACACAATATTAAGACACTACAAAAATAAATAAATAGAGTTGATAAGTACATATGGACTAAATGCAGAATTATAGATTAAATTATTTTTAGGAAGACTTGAAATCTTCAAAAATGTCAGAATGTGTGACTCCAATTTACTTCCACTTTTAATTACTATAACCTCTGAGTCCTGCACTGAACTTCTCTTAGTACAGATGTTATAAAGTCACAGAAGAGATACCCTAGTACTGTCTACCAGATACATGGAAATTTAAGATACCTCGATTATGTAGTAAGTTTACTTACATCACTAAGCTGTTTGCTATTGATCTCTGCTTGCTTCTGCACTGGAGAGTCTGTCACTTGAGTAAATTTGATTTGATCAGGATGTTTTTTGTAGGTGTACTAAAGGAAAATAATGAATATGTTTACAGTATACATACATTTGCGAAACTTTTTACCAAGACAACACTGTAAAATTGCTTGGGATAGCGAACAGTTACAGCACAGGTGAAGCTGGCATCATTCTCTACATTTGTTCTTACATTACTTAACAAAAATCAGAGAACAAATAAAATGTTAAAGCATTTACTGTAAACTTAAGCACAGATGTTTGGGGTTCATTCTACATTTTAGAACTGTTCCTCTGACTTCAGGTTTTAACCTTAAGTTAAATAAAAAAGATTGTGCTGTATCTGTTTTGATCACTAGATGTCACAAAAAGCTTCTAAAATATAAATGAATGTGTCTTTTAAATTTATGCTAAAAAAGTGAAATTCAAAATCACAGAAGTTAGCAAGAATCACTCGAGATTTCCACAGACCTTAGAAGTGGTCATTCTGTACTTAATGACTACTTGGTAGCAACTACTTACATCTTTACACTGATCTAACTTCTTAATAGCTTCATATTCCTGAGTTATAGTTTGAGGGAAGTAGCATTTTGACTTATCCTCCTCATAATCTGCTTTGTAATTTTTCTAGGGATAGAAAAAACAGTAAGAAAGCAAAAATGATTTTTCTTTGAAATTAAAGAATAATTATGAGAACAGAGCTAGTGCTGTACTTACATCACTCTTCATAGCTTCAACTTTCATATAATGTGTATGATGTGGGTCCTCATAGCTTCCTAAATAGTGCCCTAAAATATTCTTCTGATATGCATCTTTATATTTTACCTAGGAGAATAATCACAAATTGATTAGCAAAGGTAATCTACAATATCAACACTGAAATACACGAACAAATGCAAAAATACATACATCACTAAAATTCTTTAGAATACTGTCAATCTGAAACTTTGGAGTGTCACAGTAATTCATGCTTGTTCCTTTTGATCGTTCATAGGCTTCTTTGTACAATTTCTGCAAAAGAAAACAATGACAGTGTAGATGATTTTACTGAAACTCATTCACAATGCATTAGAAATGAAAACAGTAACACTGAAGTGACATGAAGAACTGTGATTAGCCCATCTATATAATATCAGGATATCACAAGAATAACAAAACTGAGTTCCAAAGCAGGGGTGTATACCCTGACATTTCCTTATGTTCAACTCAATGTTATAAACTTCACTGCATATAAATTAAAGAAAATCAGTATACAATATTATATATAATATACAATAGAATGGTGCAAAAAATACTCAATTAAATGAATTCACAACTTGCTTTTCATACTTGTTAAGAAAGCTCATATCTGAAATATCAAATTGCTTGTGGTGGCACTTGCATTTCTGACAAATGTATTTTTATTAGAGATTTGAAAGCCAGATCACATGCACTAACCCAGCATTCTTAAGATCAGAAGAAGAGGGCAGACTGCTCAGATGCTCCTTCCACTGTCAGGGTGAGCCTTGTGCATACATTGCAAAGAAAAGCTTTCCCATAGTATTGAAAAACAGACAGCACATTTCTTTCCCAATTATTTTAACTTTTTTAATGACTCTTTGGATCATACAGGAAGACAAGAAGGTCTGACTTACAACTTTTGAACTTCTGACACAAAGAAATATGAAATCTTTTTCCATACAGACGAAAACAGCAAAAAGAGATAAACCAAGAATGCCATTACATTTTTGAAGTGAAGGAACGCAATATGCATGAGTATGTGAAATTACTACACCTTTTATTACTGTTGGCATAATTTGAAATTCATTGAAGCAATTGGGGAAGAACTGTCATTTTCTGACCCATTTTCACAGGGACTCAAATGCCCTATATAAAATTTCTTGTAATGCACCACCATTATTTTCATGCTCTGCTGTAGAGAATTGACTCCCTAGCTAGTAAAACAATACTGTTCTGGTTGACTGTATCTCATAATAAATAGATCTATAATATTAAAATACTGAGAGATACAATAGAAAAGCCTTGTAAAGAAATGATGAGTCTTGGTTTATTGTACAGGACTGAAATTAAATCAATTGAATTTTGATAATACTTACATCACTCAGCACGTTTCCTGCAGTTTTTAATTGCCTCAGCAAAGGGTTCTCTGTAGCAGGAAGTACATTATAATCTGCAATAGCTTTGTTCTTTTCATAGTCTGCTCTGTATTTTATCTTTAAAAAATAAAAATAGAGTAAGGTTTTAAAAATCACATCCAGAGTTCTAAATTTTTATGGTGTCAGTTAGATAAAGAGTACGAACTCTTTAACATCTAACCATGCTCATTACCACCAGGAACAGGTAATCTAAGTTGCTGCTTTCCAATACATGTTTCTAGGGAATAGGCCAAAGAAGCTTTCCTCCATTCAATAGACAATACTGAAAACCAGATACCTGCTGAGCTATATCCTCTCTTCCTGGGCTTTTTAACCGGTGATTCATCATGGCAAAGAACCATGAAAGGCACTCAGAACAACAGACCACAGAGTTGACAAGGTGGGAAGGAGGTCCACAAGATCACTGTTGAAGCTGCTGTGAAGCAGATTCCCCTCAAGTCCCTCTTAAAACACATTCTGATGCTTCAGGTATTGCTCAACATCACAAAATAGTCATATTCTTCAAATTACTGATATAAGATTATACTTGGCTTTGCTGATACGCATACTATTACAAATAATGTAGAAGTCAAACAAAATCTACATTTTGAACAAAAGATATGCCAGCATAACATTACTGAGATACACTGAGTAAAGATGAACAAATAGGAAAATCCTAAGCCAGAGTAATGGCTTTAAAATGGTCTTGGTTAATAGTATTGACTTATTCCACATAAAAATCAGGCATATAGCATGATCAGAATGAACAATGATGAAAAATCTGCTCAAAGAAGTAAATTCTACTTTATGGTTACTGTTATGGAAGGTTAGAAGGATGGCTAGGAATCATTACAGACTTTGAAACGTAGTGCATAATAAAATACACCTTTTGCAAACAGAACAACTTCAGTATAAACTGGTCTTACTTCAGACTGAGACCCGAAGTACATTTGGGTACATGGGAGTACATTTAACATACCTTACTGACATTATTTCCAAGTCGTTTATTAGCTTCATACTCCGGTGTTTCAGTTTGCATAAAGTAGATTTGATCTTTCATATTTTCAAAGTCTTCCTGATATTTTTTCTGTTAGGAAAAGAGAAAAATAGACAACAATGCATTAAATGCACTCACATTATAAATCAGTCATCCATGAAGTAGCTTAAATAGAAAAAGAGAAAAAAAAAACACAAATAGAGCAGGCAAAATAAGTAAGTCTTTTCTAAGTTAATACAAATGGAAGATAAAGTTGCATACTTCAAGATTTTCTGAAGAAGTCACTTACCATACTTAAATTTTCTGAATTCATTTTGGCAATCGCAACATCATAGCATGGAGTTTGACTCCACTTGCCCTTGATCTTGTTTTTATAGTCTTCATGATAGTTAATCTATAATAAAATGAAATAACAAAAATTAATGTCCCAAATATCAACTAAAATATCACTATCTTTAGATACAGTTCAATTTTTAGTTCAGTTTTCATCAAAAACAGATGACAGATCTGTTTTAAAAAGTCTTCCTTTTAACACTGTGTCACATTTTATATCTGCTTTATAGCCGCTTCACTATCTACTGTCAAATGCACCTTAAATATGATTTGACCTAATAATGTCTGTGTTGAGTTATCCCTCTTGGTACCTTCTCTGGCTAAATGGATGAATGGATGAAAAAACTGACAGAACCAGAGGAAATGGCCATAAATTGAAGCATAAAAAGTTCCACGGGAACTTAAGGAAGAACTTCTTGACGGTGAGGGTGACAGAGCACTGGAACAGGCTGCCCAGAGAGGTTGTGGAGTCTCCTTCTCTGGAGATCTTCAAGACCCGCTTGGATGCAGCCCTGTGCCACGTGCTCTAGGTGGCCCTGCATGTGCAGAGGGGGTTGGACTAGATGACCTCTAGAGGTCCCTTCCAACCTTAGGCATTCTATGATTCTATGATTCTATGATTCTATGAAATAAGTCATCTATTCCAAAAAGACAGTAGTTACTAATACGAAATTTTCTCCATGGAATATCACTAACATATTCCTCACTGTTATGTTATGTTACGTTTCTTCACTGACTAGCGAAGAAACATAACATGCTCCATTAGCTAAACTGGAATTTACCATTACTACTGATGAAACTTATTACAAAAGCATGCATGGACAGACCTTTTAATACTTCTTAGTACAGAAGTGGTGATGTGATAGCTATCAGACTATATTTAAGTTCAAGGAACTCAAGTACCAACTTTTTCAACCAGCTTATTTCTGTTTAGTAAGAAACAAATGTTCACCAAACATTTCCAGGAATTTATATTTGTGAATTTAAGAATGCTTGGCACGTGCAGGCATACAATAATTTGACACTGAAATGAACATTAAGATGTGTTCTGTGTCACTGAAATAGGAATCTCCACAGGAAAGTGTCCAACCTTTCAGCAAAATGAGGTTATGCCTTGTAAGCAAGTGACTATGAAAACATTATACATATTCATATTTTTATTATTTATATTTAAAATAACAATAAAAGGGGTGTCATTTACTATTCGCTCCTATAGACATGTGAGGTGTAAAGTAGGAGAGGAAAAAAAGAGGGAAAATTGTAAATAATGTATGCATATGAAAGGGAAAGAGAATCGGAAAGATTTTGTGAAACCTAAGTTCACTGATATGAATGAACATTTTGCGTTTAACCTGAGACTGGCCAGATTTTTCTCTGCTACATTTCAGAAAGAAAGAAGGAAAATGTAAATACTGACTTTTGTCACTGAAAGATCAAAGGAATTTTCATAAGGCTTCTCTTCTGCTATTCTTTTCATTAGGTAACAATTTGCCTCTTCAAAATTTCACTTCAAATATGAAGTTTATACATAAAGAAGAACACTGCATCCTACTTACATCACTAAGTTGCCTTGTCACTTTCTTGGCTAGTTCCACATCAGGTGGATCTGGCAGAGAAGTGTATTTAGATTTACGTTCATCGTGCCCTTTTTTGTAGACAATCTGAAAAAATGAAAGAAGGTCAGCTTTTACACTGTCAGTGTTTACAATAGTGCTAATTTACTGAAAATCCTACTAATGCTACTACTAAAAAAAATAGTTATGTTCATAGCTTCTGCAGGGTAAACTCTCTCAATCAATATATTCTGGAGAACTCCTGAGAAGTAAGGGACAGTGAAAAGAGCCAACTCTCTGTGAAAAGTATATTGACATCATTGCCCCTAGAGACATGAACAAGCAAAGCTCTGGACTTCTTCAAAATTCACTGAAATGTTTTATATTATTTTAAAGCAGAAATCACACTTTTCTTTTTTGTGAGAGAAATCTCACAAATTCCTGAACTTCCTTACTGCTTCTTTAGAAGTACAGGCTTACAGAAGTACAACAGAGAACTGGGCTTACAGCCAAATATTTGAGTTTCTTCACATTTTCTGAGATACTAGAGGTCTTCTTATTGATCATCTCAGATGGCCATTAATAAATTGTTTCATTCATTCGTAACTCAATTTCAAAATAGCAGTGCTATAAATGAGTATTTATGCACTTTTATTTCTCTTTCAATACAAAGACTTTGTGCCTAATGTAAGCACAAGTAGAAGCCTACCAAGTTGCACTGCAATACTCATGTGATCCATGACACGATCAGACTTTGATACTTACATCACTCAGAGTCTTTTGCGCCTGAGCCACCCTCCTGAGCTCTGGACTGTCATTGTATGGATAGAACAATGTTTTGTCTCCTTCCCAATCTTCTGTATAGAGTTTCTGGAGAGCAGAAAAAATGCCAGAATACTCATTATGTAATAAGATCTGTCTTGAAATGCTTTTTGCACTTCAGCTCTCTAGGTCTGTAATTTTCCCTACCTTACTGAACATTGCTGTATTTTTTATTGCATTTACAAGTTCTGGAGCATCAGGGGGAAGTAGGTACTTGTCTTTATTCTCCTCCCAATTCTGTTTATATAACACCTGGACAAAAAAAAAAATCAGCATGTTGGTTATTCCATTATTAGGAAAATACCTACCTTTGCTAACAAACAGCTGTCTCTAAAGCAAGTCTCTAAATGCAAGTCTCAAATCAGTGCCATTTAAAGATCACCGACTAAGTATCAAAGATTATGAGATTTTTATTGCTTTGATCAACTCTACTATCTCTTCCCGTCCTAAATTATTCTGTAAACATTGTTTTAGCATACTGAACTCAAGATCTTACTCATATTGTTAACTTCATGATCCACTAATGTTCAAAATCCTTCGAAAAAGTCACAGCTCACCTTGCTCACTTGCTGTGAGACCTTCTTTGCATGTTCTATATCCTTGGCCTTTTCATCAACATGGCAAATAGTCCTAGCAACTTCACCGGCCATGCGGTATTTGACCTAGATCAATGCATATGAAGAAATAGATATTTTTTGCATCAAAAATTGACAGATTTTTTGAAAGTATAACATTGTTATTCTGATGCCTAACATAGTAAACACCACAAACCTGACTTCAAAACATTTTAAGTCAGGAAAGAGGTAGAATTTAATACACACTCATCTCCTGAACACTGGTTAGCTTAGGTGACTCCCTCTCAGCTTCAGAGGTTCCCATTTTTAGGCACTCTCCATACACTCTACAAAGAATTAACAGGACATTCTATGCAGATTTCAGTTTCCCAAACTGTGAGGTGTACTGTTGAAAGGGAAACTACAGATGCTTAAAAGAAGGAGGAGAGAGGAAGGGTTAGCTTCCAGAATTGCAGGCATAGCATCGTTGTGGCAAATACATCTGAGTTAGCTTGGGAAGACAGACCATACATATCCCACAGAGATGGGATAGATGGGGAAATCATCCCATAATAAATAACCAGACACACAGAATTTCATTTTTCAACGCTTAGGGAGTATAGGCATCACTTCTGAAATATCTCTTTTGGAAACTGAATTTCAGTTGCTTTATGAAAAAAATGCATGTTTAAATACATTTCCAAAGCAAAATTCTATTGTTATTACTTCAGAGTTTGACTTAATTTCAACAAAAATTCATCAGACAAATCATGTATCACGACTGCAAGATGCAGTGTATGCTATATTCAAACCCAATGTGATACAGACATCATCATCATCCCTCATGCTCTTCTGTGTAACTTCTGATCAACATTTTTCACACCTCTTTGGCCACAGTGAGATTATATTAATGTTCAGCTGGTCAAGAACCTTCCTGAGAAGACCAATTCCAATCAAAATCCTAGAACTAAAATCACAGACTCTGTACTCCTCATTTTTGCAATCTTGGTAAAATTTCTGGTAAACACCTAGATTGTCTTATGGTAACATCATTTAAAAAAAAAAAATTATTTAATATTTAAAATTATGACAGTTTGCTTCCTTACCACTCTAATTTTTCCTATCATAGCTGAAACCTACCTCACTGAGCTGGTCTTGCACTTTCTTGATTCGACGAAGTTCTGGTGTATCAATTGTGGAAGCATATGGCTTTCCTTTTTCTTTTATAAATTTTTCTTTGTATTTATTCTGAAAGGAAATAAGAATAGGTATAACTGAGACATATCCAAAAGCTCTATCAGAGATTTATACAGCAATTATTGATTTATTTACCTGATAGCTATAGAAAATTTTGGCAAATTATTTAATAGTAAAACCTGGCATTACTCCACTGTAATTTGGAGAGCTATTCTTTTCAAACCAGTTGACTTCCTTCTATTTGACACAATAGAGAAAAACTAAATCTTTATCCTGTTTTATATAATCTCCAATTGATTTTATTGTCACTGGGATTTTTAAATAGATGCATTTCCAGGTGTTTCAGCAGCTGAAGACAAGGGGAGAATAAAGATTAGGGTGGCAGTCCAAGTTCACACATAAGTCTTTTAACCAAGAATACAGGTAGGTAAAAGACATTTAAATTCAGGAGAAGGGAGCTGACACCAACTGCATATATTCAGAGCAATCTTTTTCCTCTTTTCACAATATAGTATGATACTGGTCTACTTTGGTCTTTGGTATCCCATAACAGAATTTCAGGTTGGTGCTTGCTCCCATATTGCATCCATGAATTTTTCTTGGATACATATATAGATAGAAAAACATGCTATTATAAAAATGATGAGGTTTGTGGTTCAATAAACTTAATTCCCTGTATCTTTCTTACCTTGTCTATCCAAATCAAATGCAGGAGTCCTATTAACTGACACCTCTGACAACCTCCTACTCAAGCTACATTTGTGTCTTAATGATTACTTACGGCACTTAAGCTGAAAATGGACAAAAGATGGGTTGAATCAAAGAAGGAAAGTTCCTATTTTACGTAAATAGCACTAATACACATTATGAAATGAAATACAGGGAAAAAAACACAGACACTTATTAAAAACTTTTGAAAGGGGTGTTACAAAAGATTAAAAAATGAAGATGGGACAATTTACCTCACTGAATAGGTCCTTCATTTTGTTACTGTGTTGGAGATAAGGTGTCAAAAATTTAGATGGATCCACTTTTGTCCGTATTATCTTCTTTCTGACTGGAGGTGCTCCATGCTCAACTGAGGATTTTTCATGCTGAACAGAAGGCTCTTCATGCTCAACTGTATATACAGTAGTTTGGGGACCTGTGAATTCTGTGGTCTCAGTGATCACCTAGGAACAAGGAAGAATAATTATTTCCTTTCTAATTATAAATCATCAATTTATTGTCAGAATTTCTGAACTTCTTTCTGAACTTCTAATTGGATTCTTACCTCTTATCCAGCAACTACGATGAAGACAAACTGTCACGTTTTTCCTACTGGGATGTATAGTGGGCACACTATACATCACCCAAACTAGAAGCACAAGGAACTACCTGATTGTCTGACTTCAGTATCCAGCTCATGTAATTACTTTCCAGAGGTTCCAGGAGACAACAGCTCCTGCCACCTCCATTCTGCCACCTGTCACCTCCATTATGTGCAACTACTACTCGTTTCCCCTCTGAGTGGAGGTACAGGCAGCTAAAACTTAGAAACCTCAGTGCTGAAGATGTTGAAATCACACATGTCGCACAGACAGGGCTCCTAATGATGTAAGGATGTCACTGAAAGTACTGAAAGTTAGCAAACAGGCTAAGTATGAAAATAGTTCTTCAAAAAGAATATCCTCTCTTGCGAAAGGAAAGTACAAGATGTAAATACTAAGTCTTTGTGATCTTTTAGTAAGTACATGATATACTAGCAAACTAAACAAGTGTATAGAATGCACGTTTTCCATTAAGCTACATTTTTTCATGTGAATAGTCAAACCATAATCATGGCAGAGACATATCTGAGGTACATATATAATCAATGGATGAAACGCATCCATTGGAAAGAAGCTCTTAATTTAAATATTTTAAATGCCTACTTATCAATATATTCATGCTGTAAGTAATAATTTTAATACTAAGAGTTTAATTAAAGATTTTTAAAATAATTACTAAAACCAAAAAACACCAGATTACCTGAATAAGAAAGTATCAGTTTATTTCATATCAGTTAGCTTAAAAAACCAAAGGCCTTTAAAAGCGGAAGTGTGAAGCTCAGATTTCTGGTAGTTATTTGTATTAGTATGGCACAGACCAGAAAATACATCAAACACCAAATTGAGAAGGTGCAAACAACACTTCAGTTCCCAAAAGTTTGTTTACTTTGGGGACATTAGTTGCAATTCAGTAATGCTGTGCCATTATGTTATTAGTCACTTCACCACCACCACAAGTTAATGTCTTAATTCCACTTCAAATACACAAGGTTCCGTTTAAGTTTTAGCATGAATAGCACTGGAGAGTTTGAAACTTGTCTAGATGAACATTGTGAAAAGTACTATCCACTGTTTGCTTTATAAAAGAATGGCAAAGTTAACATGTTCTAAGGAAAAGTTCTAATAAATTCCTAAAACTTGGCTTCTTCAAAGAAAATTAACAAAAATGTGGCTTGATTCTGCAAAAATATATCTATTTCATTTCATATGAAAACCTTCAGGTTCGCAGTTACAGTTGATGGGAAAAAGTCTACTCACATGAGCTAAATAGACATTCCTCACTCTACAATGTTACTTTCCAAAACTGATGGAAATGAGATACATAAATAAACACTCATGCTATTGCTCAAATACAGTCTGGCACACAAAATACCTGATGAACTCAGTGGTTGACTTCAGCTTAAAAATAAATACAAAAACCTTTCTTGAAAGTGTAGACCTAGATTACTTGGTCAAAGTCTATTCATCAATTTATATTTCAGTATATTAAAAAAAATAGGAATTGGGTGTAATCCCCCCCCCCCCCAAAAAAAAAAAACAGGAAAGAGACAAATATTCAGAACAAGCTACAAGTCCTCTAGATCATCCCACAACAGGACCTGGTGTAGGAATTAAATTCTTTAAGAAGCAACTGTCCACTGATATTTTTTGTTTAACGTGAAAAAATTAGTCCTCCAAATGAAAAAAAAATGTTTAGCATTATGCATTAATTGCATGCACATATAAACCACTAGCAACTTCACAGATGCCTTTACCTCATATGGTTCACCCTCCTCAATAACTGTCTCCTCAATGTAGTACTAGTGAAAGGGAAAGGGAAAAGGGAAAGGGGAAAGGCGAAAGGGGAAAGGCGAAAGAAAATAAAAGAAGGGGGGGAAAATCATTGTTAGGCCAGATCATACAAGGATAGCCGAATGTAACGTCTCCTAAGTGTAAGATTTTTAAAAACACATTTCTGAAGAAAGAGGATTGTAGATCATAGATGCTTATGCCGTTTCATTTGCCGTTTTAATAATTTGAAGATGTGTTCATTTCTAAGATAATAATTTCATAATCTTCCTGACAAGCAAATAATAAAGCATCATTATCTATTTTCCCCCTAGAACGAAGACTAAATGATGACTACATTTAAAAGAAAGAATCAGCCTTCAAAGAAAACAAAACAGGATATCCAAGCTTCTCATAATAAGCTGGAGCAGGTCTCTCTAAGGCTGCCCTGCCCTAAATGACATAAACCCCTAAATTAGGTCAGTCATAGCCAGGAGGTGATAGTTATTTGTTTTCAATTATATTTTTTATTAAGTAAATAAAAACAATGATTTAGTGTTTGTTTATGTGTTTCCTTTTGGTGGAAACACTTCAAGTATTTCTGATTTTTTCAGGATACATTATTTGATGTTACCGCCTATCTTTGAATGCTTAATAGGTAAACAGGTAATCATGAGCTTATCTCTTTTTTTTTACATGCAAATTCTGTCTCTTATCTGAATATCCAGGCTTATACTTTTGTCTCTTAGCTATAAATGACAAAAATGCAGCACTAAAATGATCGTCTAATTCAAATTTCTGCTCTGACACATGATAAAATTTATCTAGTCTACTCATCCTGAGATGAAATTGTGCAACGCTGTCTTAACACCTTCTGACCAATTTGTTACTCTATAATAACCAGTTGAAGAATTGAACCATCGATGAGAATTTTCTTAATGCCGAAGTGACATTTCAATATTACCATTATGATCTGACACAAGTATTTTTTTCACCCTAAACCCAGATCTTAAAATCTTTCCTCATACATTTCATTTTCTAATTCTATTATTGCTTACACTTTCTTCCACATTTTTAAAGTAATTAATCTTTTGTCCCCAAAACTGGGCTTGATACACCTGATCAGGGCTCAACAGTGCGGTATGTTCTTCCCGTGCTTAACTATAGTGCTCGTATATCTAAAAGCAACATTTATCTTTTTCTGATTTTATCAAAACATCTACTCATGTTCCATTTTAGCCCATTATATTGTTCCCACATTTGAACACACTCATGATAGAAAAAACAAAAGTGTTTTTCTAACATCTAATTGGAGTAGCTAACCAGAATTGCAGTCTCTGATTGACTCTATCTTCTCTCTATACTCTACTGAGGTAGTTGCAGATAGCAATAAAATCTCCTCTTAGTCTTCCTTTCTTAAAGATGGGAAAAGCCAGTCCTCTCATCTTCTCCTCATACATCCTATTCCTTTCCATATATTCATTTTCTTACTGTCTGAGTTCAGTCAGGAGCTTCATCTATGCCGGCACTCTGCTTTCATGCATTGCCCACATATCAGGCTGGACCAACCGCTCTCAAGCTCTAGGATGTTGTCCTTGAGGACCATCTACCCCTCCAGGGCAATCTTCCAGGGAATCTTGCTAAGTGAGTCCTGAACAGACCAAAATCTGCTCTTCTGAAGGGCAAGGTTGTAATTCTGACGTTGTATCTTGCTCTCTGTTCTCAGGATCTTCCACCCCTGATCCAGGGAAGCCTTCTGCCTTCTACCAGCTCTCCCTTGCTTGTGAGCAGCAAGTCCAAAAGAGCATCATCTGTTCATCAACCGCTGCATGAAATTGTCTTCAACAAACTCGAGAAATTGCAAGAGCGATGTTTTCTCCCACCGCCTGAAAAAGTGCCACTGTGGGCACTGCAACTTCTCTGAAGCCAAAGATCTGCAAGTGGGGCAGCAGCCTCCATCCTTCTCCATCACCATCCTCAGAGACCCTTCTCCATCACTCCCTCCGTTGCCCTTGTGTGGCGCAGATTTCCCGCTTTCCCCCAAAGAGGAAATCTGACCATCTCTTCGTTTTCTGTGATGGGAACAAGGCTCAGACTTTCCTCCAGCCCTGCCGTCTCAGCGCCTCGCCCAGAGCGCAGCAAATGGCGGCCGCGCGGGGGCGCCGGCGCCCGCCATCTCGAGAGGCGCCACAAAGCCGCGCCGCCCGCGCAACAAATGGCGGTCGCACGGAGGCGTCCCCCCAAAAAAGCCCGGTCTGGCCGGGCGCGGAGGTGCCGTTCAAGGTGTCGAGCCATTCGGCATCCTCAAACGCAGCTAGGGGAACCCCTCGGCGCCGGGAACGGCCGCGCTGGGTCTCAAGTCTCCCACTGACCCCTCCCAGCCATGCAGCCTCCCCTCACGGCGACGGCGTTTCCCGCTCGCGCTGAGGTAACGGGCTCGCGGCGGCGCCGCCCTCCGCGCGGCATCGCAACCTCGAGGCTTTCAGCCCTCCGCAAAGCTGGGGAACCTTTGAAAGTTAACTTAGAAACGCAAGGTTGCTGTTGGAAAGCTTAAATTATCCGCACCGAAGTGGCTGGCACCTCTCCCGGCGCTGTGAAAAAAAAAAGAACTGAAAAAAAGAGATGGAAAGCGAGATGGAAAGCGGAAAGAAAAAAAGGTGGAAAGCCATCCTTCCCCCAGTTGGCCTCTCCAGAGTTTGTCTAGTGTGCTGAGGCACTGCCTTGTCCGTCCTGAAGCCAGAGAAGAAAGAAAAAGAACATTTTTAAAAGGTACCTAACTTCCTTTGGCTTCCAGAAAGAAGAAAAAAAAAAAAAAAAAGTGGTCTTTGACGTTCTCCTCTGCAGTGATTTGCTGCTGGCGGTACACGAAAACTGTGTAAAACAAAAGCCCTTCAAATCAAGCCTTAATAGAATTATAATTAAAACTCAGACTTTTCCCGTCTCCTACCAGAGCCATTCTTCAGAGCTAAGTTTACATATGTAGACTACACTTTTTGAAGAGCCTCATTTTGACTATGTCCTGGGACAGTTTTTGCCCCATGGTCCATCCAGCCTCCCTCTCCCCAAATCTCCAAAAATGGTTAGTCTGCAGGAAAACGTTTGGGTGAGTCATTCTACTTCTTGCACATCAAACAGGTGCGATATCAGTGCAGTCTTAATACCTCCAGAGAAAGAAAAATACAGCATTTTCTCAGCCATTCAGTAATAGTTTTCTGTCCTTTGTGAAAATGCATTTCTGACAAGTTAGTTATATATATAATTATTCAAAATATGCAACTCATTTAAAAGTGGAATTCTAGTTTAAACAACTCTGGAAAAGGTTAAGTTGCTTTAAAATGGTACCAGAAGCTTTTGATCTTCTTTTAAAGTTTCACTGTGAATATCTAAGGAGGAACCACTATAGCAGAACCATCTCAGCCAATACTAGGAATCCAGTTACAGGAAAGTAAGCAATCAAAATTAAAAACAAAATTAAAAAAAGAAGTGTAGACAAAAAAAATTATTCACACATCAAATAAACATTGACAGCAAGTAAAAGAAATAATAATTACATAAAACATAATTATGGAAGTTGGTCTGAATAGATAAAACATAATTATGAAAGTTGGTCTGAATGTAATAATACATTTTGTTACACCATTAAGGCAAAAAATGTTCAGGAAGTGTAATGACAATCACAAATAATATGTAATAGGAAACTTAATAAAGAACCAATGTCCTTGTAGCTTGGTTGCATAACGCCTATTAAAGCAGGCTTTATGAATAGTAACATTTATTTCCCCAAACACATTTAACTAATTCTGTATCAAGCCATTTGACTTTACTTCCTTGGTTGGTTGAAATTCAGAGTCAATATGCATGGTCCAATGCTGTAATACTGCCTAAAATCCATATTCTATTCAATTTAGTATAGAGATAAGAGTTATAAAACAATGTCAACATTTGTACTCTCTTTTTTTTTTTCCTCAAATAAGCATCAAGCAATTCATTATACTCACTTATGTATTTTATAATGTATTATTTCAAAATAATCATAAGGTAACAAGACTACATTGTCTATTAACCCGGTATACTCCTTCAATAGCAAAGTTATTCTAATGGCACTTGCTCATAATAGTAAGTTCTATTTTTCCTAGTTCTTGGGGATTCATTTAATCAAATTGCAGAGACTACATAATTAGGCATAGAGCTGTGAGCTTAAATGACCTGCAGTCAAATTAATCCCTGATAAAACACCATTGACATCTACAGGTTTAAATCCAGCCCCATCTTTGCAATTTCTAAGGCTAAATACAATATTGCTTGACTGTTCATTGGTGGCACAAAACTGCTATATTTCTGCATTGCAGTGGGCACAGAGGCTAACCTAAAAATGGCATCTAAAGTCCTGTTCTAGCACGGATTTGATCACAGAGGTCAAGTCAGGAGGGAAAAGAGATGGCCACTGCATGGCTATAATTAAGCAGAGACGTAACCACAAAACCTTGCAGTGGGTTATGGAGTGGTCACTATCCTTATTTAAATAGAGAGACTATGACAGGAAGCAAAGAAGTTTTGCTGCTCTAATAGCATATATATATATATATGTGTGTGTGTGTGTGTGTTTAGTATATGTTTTTAACTGATCAGACCAAATAATGAATACCTAAACATATCCTGAATTTCAGAGACCCAAGAGCAAGAAATTATGTCTGTTCATTCGCAACATCTCTTTAAAGTAATTAATATGTTCACAAGGCAGTAAGCAAATATTTCTAATCTCAGATTTTCTTCTTACCTCCACAACTTCCTCATATTCTTCTTCTTCCATTTTCAGAGTATTCTGCCTCTCACCCACTCACTGATCATGTAACAGAGGAAAGTGTGAATACATAGTATTAGCCCAAGACCGAAGGTATAACCAAAAGCAACTAGTCAAGTTTAAGTGTGTTTGGGTCACAGTTACTAATAACAACGTTGTTACATTATTTTATTGGCTAATCAGTAGCAGAATTTGAACACCTGAGAGAACTACATGCAGGAAAAAAAAAGGAAGTATGATTTGATTTCATTATAACAAGGTTATCTGAAGAATTTTCCTTTTCTCTAGCACTATTCTATACTACTTTATTACATGTTAAAACTCCTGTTAGAATGGGAATTTCAGCTGCATATTCTATTGCATCCACTCCCACATAAAAAATACGAGGTAGAGGAAAAAATGCATTTTTTTATTTTAAATGACTTTAGGTTAATGAGGCAGTTCTTTTCCTGGCATTAGCCTGTACAGGTGCACTGGGGCTTTATTTTTGCTCTTGTGGCTTTCTTATGTGTATTTCTTCAGACCTGGAAAATACGAAAATCCACTTTGGCTAAACTACAAAGGACAGATTACTATCAAAACCTTTGAACAAATTATTTCAATGATTTTGCTGTGAGGCGGAGTCATAATTTTCCACCAGAGAATACAGCCTGTTTCTAATGTTGGTAGGAGATGAGGTTTTGGAACAGCTGTTCTTGAGTCCAAAGATATTTGCCATGTAAGTTAATACTACCAAATGACTGGGTGGTTTTGTTTAGCTGGCTAAACTGCAATTCCTTCTGAGGCAAGTGAAGTCTAGTAATGCAGGTTAAATATAGAACATAAAATACTGTCCCTTCTTAGTGCCAATGTGCTGAGAAAAATCACAAGAAACTGTTTTTGTTAAACCAGAATTACTTGTTTACAAAAGTCATAGTTTTACAGAGACTGTAAGAATAAATAAACAGTAACTCAATTAACAGTGAGTTTAGTGAAAAAGTAGGCCAGCATTTATGCACAAATCCCACAAGTAAGGACTTGCACATAAGGAACTTCTCTGATAGAATCTGCCATTATTAGAACCTGCAGTTGTACTTCCACCATACACTTCCAATCCTTTCCTTTTCCTTACAACTAGTCAACTATCCAGTCAGAAGAACATCTGACCTCTGTGGACAAGGAGCAACTCATCCTTTCAAAAAACTACAGAATTAGGAAATAGCTCCAGATCCTATTCTGAAGAGGGGAAAAAAAGCCAAATATAATTAAATAATCTTACCAGCAACATCTAGTAAATATCCTGAGGAGCAAAGCCTCTCCAGTCTGCCCTCCTGAGCAGTGCTGGGTGCGAGCGAGCCTGAAGCATCAGCTCCTAATTACGCAGGAGGCCAGCACAGCCAATCTGGTTCCAGCACGCTCAGGTTTCAGCCCTAAATATACTTGGTGACCCTGGGGGATGCCACCTGTTCTCAGCACCATGAAGGAAAAAGGGAGCAGGGCACTTCTGGACTCCTCAGGAAATCCAAACTATATCACAGACAGACTAAATTTCATCAGATCTTTACTGAAATGGTTCCCTAAGCAAATACAAGGGAGGATTCAAATGAGAAAAAAAAGGCATTTTTCAGAGCTGATAATAGTAGTGGAATTGAATAGATGGAGTCTATTTCATTCCTAAATTGGAATTCAAGAATTTCTGTATTTCACAGAAAGGGGAGTATCTGAACTTTGTACTGAAATTTTGGTCTAAATCTATCTTGAATCAGTGTAAGTGAATGAAATCGTGTCAATATGTCAATAGTTTTATGATTTCTTTATTCACTCAGATTTTGAAATGTGAATATTGAAATATTGAACATATTGACACATGAATATGTAAAAAAGGACTATTTGCAAGGAAAAAAAAACATATGAATGCACAAATAAAAATGTAAATCACCACCACCAAGTCCTGTGGAGGATAGGTGATAAACATTAAGTAACAGTGGAGCAATTCTAATATATGCAGCATTTTGGAATGTCAAGAAAAAATTGTATGATGTATGCAGCAGAATCGCAGAGATGATAACAGAAGAAACCTCTTAGGCTACCTCTCTGCTCTCAATAGAAGATTGCTTTAGTTCTTCAAGGAGACATATTTAAAAGCCAATTGTCAGGAGCCCTGGAGAGACACCTAACTTTCTTCAGAAGTTAGTATTTATATTCAGTTGAAATATCATGCATCATTCACTACTGCCAAGGTTTTTATCCTCTTCACAGAGCTGTAGATCCTTCCTTTCCCCTTTAGCCAAGCTGTATGCATTCAATTATTCAAGATTTTGCTTTACTAAGCAAGCCTTCTTCCTTTTAATCTTATTTCTACTTATTTGAACTCCCTCACTTTCTTGATGTTTTTCAAAGATGTCCAGAAATTAGTGGAGCATGTTGATGGAGAGCAATGTTAGCTTAATCTTCTGCTCTCCAATCCGATTTCTCTCTGTGTACATCCTAAAAATAACTCATGGGGTCATTTTTCTCTGAAGTACTGCTTTTCTATGGATTGGATGCATAATGGGAAATCTGGGTAAGTGATAACAAATCTTTTTGTGTAGTGAAGAGGCAATTTTTTACTAAATATGTAATTCATTGTATTTATTTCCAAATCTCTGTTGATGCCAAAATTAGCATCGTGGTCAGTGACTCCCCATTCCTCTGTTTGATTCCTTTCAGCAAGTTTGGGTTCATGGCCTCATTTTCAGACTTATTTACAGTTGTATTTACTTTGCTTTTACTGTAAATGTTATTGCTCCATAGTCAGTCAGGATTAGATATTATTGCCTCATTCCAATCATCTGATCTAGAAGTTTGCCAGATCATCAGGAACTTGTATCCCTCTATCCTGGTTGTTATTTTGATTATATTAGCAGGCATTTTTAAACAGGATGTTGTTTTCTGTACAATTCTCTCTCAAGTTCCTTCAAATTATCTCTTAGTAATATAGTCTGCTATTCCTAGACTACTAGTACATTCACCTTTAGATTCTATTACTGTGCTATTTAACATAGCTTATTTAGGCAGATTACAAGGCCAAAATTGCATGCAAGCTGCAAGTAACACCTTTTCTGTCACTGACACACAGCTGTCAGTATCCAGGAGCAGAAAATTCCGGACAAGAAAGGAAGCACAAAATAGTCAATCAAAATTACAGAAATAATTTAAAGAGGAAGAGTTATTACTAAAAATGAAAAGTGGACAAAACATAACATTTATATTCTGACAGGCCTCTGAACATGAAGATAGCAACAGACTGCTCTCAAGCTACCTACAGCCGTCAGTAAATCCTTTCTTTTAATTATTACATTTTGTCCCTTTACGTACTCAGTCCCAAATCTCAAGGAACAACTGTGACAAAACTACCACTGTTGGCTTTGTTTCTAACAGAAAAATACTGTATTTTTTATGATTCCAACCCAAGTCCACAAAATTTTTTTGCTCCAAGTTTTTTTCCTTAAGTGCTTTTTTTAATCTACATGCAATAGACAAATAAGTGGATATTTACTCACACACGCCTACATATAGATAAATTATTTATATATGTGTATATAAAACATACACAGAGAGACATATTTCTTTGCATTAGTTTTCACTGTGAAAATTATCTACTTTGCTGTCTGTACATCACATGTCATTCACTACTTAGGACCATTAACTGCCAGTGATACATATTCATGCCAGAATATCAACAAGCAGTGCATGCTAAGGCAGAATGTTCATGAGGTAAATGGGGAATAATAACAGTTAATTTTCTGGGTTTTGTATTGCTTCTTGTCATTGTGAAAATTTCTGTCTGTGACTAAGAATCTTATTTTTTTCAAATCTCTCTTAGCTGAGAACACCAACCTGATTTTCCAGGAGACAAGTGTTTCAAAGGCACTGGGAAAATTTTGCTGCTAGACCTGCCTGGCAGTTCTGATACAGTTTAGCACACCAGACCAGAATGCTGTACCTACAGAACATAAATATGTAGATGCTCAGCAATTTTGAAGCAAAAAGAATGGTACAAGATGACTGTGTCAGAGAAGGATGTTTTGTAAGTCAGTGGCCCAAATTTTTAACATTTCCTCTACTCAACTTATTCTTAAATATTAAGTTCAGTTGAGCCCACCTATCAAATACTAACCTTTGTGACACAACAAGAAAGGAAGAACCATGGCACTAGCTGGATTTTCCATAGGCTCATGTAATCATTCATCTGATGGGAAGACATCATAAAATGTTTTCTGACCACTGCATTTTGCTGTGACATCAAATAAGGAAAAGTGAGAGCTTTACCATGAGATTCTTTTTCTTGATTTATTTAGTGGGCGTACAATTCAAGCAGTATGAAACAAATCCCTGAATACACTCACTCCTTGCTCCCTTTACTGACATACAAAAACTTATTTTTTTAGAATCTCTTTTCGATCTTTTGCAAGTTCCTTTTGGGGAGGCAGTCTTCTACCTATAAAAAAATGTAATCTAATCCCAGATGCTGACCAATATAGAGGACAAAATACAGAGTATTAATGTAGAAGGACAGAAAGGTAATTGAACTATAAGCGCACCTTCTCCCCCGTTAGTCCCCAGGATAGAACTATAACAAAAATTCCAGTTTTCTATACCTTTCCTCCACAACTAGTGACCTTTGTATATTGTCTTGATTATTTGTTTCTTTCTATTTCTTTTATAGCACATAGCTCTTTGGATTCTAAGGTAGAGTTTGGCATAATTTTAAGTAGCTACAGTCAGATCCCAGATCCCACATCATGAAATGCAGGCAGTACGTGTCACTGACATGCAAGCCCTCAATTTCTTCTTGAAGAGACAGTTAGACTTGAGAGATGCACTCTCTATCCTCACATTTGTTTGATGGAAAATTACACAGGAAATCTCTAGCGCCAGAGATTACATTGTGTTCTCTGACTCTTGACTTTTGTCTGGATAGACTTACTGACTACTATTTTTAATTTTAACCTCCAGAGGAAATCAGTGGACAACCCAGATCTAACAAATACTGTATTACTGTACATAGTTCAGTACATTTTCAGTACTTTTATTTTTATTCCTATACCCTGTTTTTTAATTATCATTATTTTAATTTTCTTTCTTTTTCTTCCAACTAGATTTTTCACAGGAAAGTTGAAAAAAAAATCTTGTATTTTGACAGTGAGGTAGGAGCATCTCTTGTACCCTCCAGGACTCTGTCAATTAAACTAATTATGATATGTCCAAAATTTCCTTTAGAATACAGTCTGCAATAAAAAATGCACTGAAAACTACAAGTTGGATAAAATGTATGTTGCTTATGATATGCATTCTGTATATCATAAGCAGAAATATGCAGTATATCATAAGCAGAAAGTCAGAAAGTCTCAAATGGGAAAGCTATGAAATCTGGGAAGAAAGCTTTTGCTGGAGAATACAACATAAGCATAGAGCCCTAAATATAAAGTAATTCTTGTTAGATAATCTGACACCAGTCTCTAGAGGGAAGCCCGCAAGCTATATTTGCATTTGCATTCGCAGGATGCAAACAATAGAGGAAACCAGTGTAGAAAATGTGAATCATAGAAACCCCGCTAATAATGAGGAGTAGTCAAGCCTAGGTTAAAAACAAGGCAAAAGGAGAAAGTAAAACTTTAAGCATAAAGTACATAGAGAACCGGAAAGGGCTATTCAGAGTAATTTATCCTCAAATGAGCAAAGAGGTCTAATTTGTCATCACCTAAACTAAATTTCAGACTGAGGAGTGATCTGAGAGCTAGATGATACTGTATTCAGTGATTCCTCTGCTTTTGCAGCTTTGGAAGACTACCCAGAAAAAAATACAAGTTATAAAATACTGAAGTAGCTAGGAAGGTATCTTCCTAAGTACATACACATTTTACTTCCTTTTGTAAAGAAAGTTTGGGGTTTTTTTTCATTTGTTTATTCTTTTTGTTTCGTCTGTTTTTCCATCCTCCTCATTTCTAGAAGCCAGACCTTAAGCCTTCTTAAATAAAACTCTGTTTCGTTTTACTGTTAAGCTCATCTTGTTTGTCTGGGTGAAAGTAACAAATATGGAGTACTCTCAAAGTTTAGAGGCTGTGAATCCAAAGCAAATATGCAGGCATCCCATGTGGGAGAAAGCCTAGGTGCTGCAATACTTCCTGCCAATGCACTGTTAAGTCAGTGCAGTGCACCTGGTCCCAATGACAGAACAGGCATCTGCATTACCTGGGCATTAAACAGAATACCACAGAAAGAGCAGGCAGCTGAGGGTAGAATATTTGAAACACTGTCTTCAACTATTACTGACTACAAGCAGAAATGTCTCTGAAGCTATAATAACATCAGTAATCAGTAGACTAATACATCAAGGTTATAATTTTATTTACAAATTATATCCTGAAACAAAATATAATTCTCTAGATTTCAGTGTTCTTTGTACTTCACTGGTTACAGGCACTTAACTTTTAGTTTCTGACTTAACATTTATAACTAGTGCTATAATTGTCTTGAAATGCAGTACACGTGGTTTATTGCTTAGATATAAGCCACAACAAAATGCATTGCAGAGTAAGCCATTATACTCAGAGGCTGTAAGCCAAAAATTCTAGAATAAAACAACAGAAAAAAATGCAGTTTTTAATTTAAAAATATCTTGGAAGATTTCTTCTTGCTTTGCATGATTTATTTATGTATTCTATCAGTAAATAGCCTCTCTCTTCCAAAAAAAGCACATGGGCAAACAGCAAGCAAAGCCCATGAGTCAAGCTCCAAAAACATTCTGGAGCAGCCCTGGGTCACAAAGCTTTTCTCCTTCAGTTCTTTGATACTGACTCAGGCACGTCTAAACTGCCTGTAGATGCCAACACTCTGAGCAACCACAAAATCCACAAGAAACAAGTGCTGTTAAAATGAATCACAGAACAGTTCAGGTTCAAATAGATCAATAGAGATTGTTCAGTCCAACTGAGCAGTCTCAAAGCAAGGCCACGTTCAAACTTAGGTAAGGAAAATAAGTGCCTATTTCCACATACAATTCAGAATTTAAAGTATTTAACTCAAAACCTTTACTTCTGAACCAACTACTAGAGAGGAAAACCTTGTTCTCCACCATCATTTGAAATATTATCTTCTCCTGTCAGTGAATTATTCCATGAATTCTATCCCCAAATGCATTTTATAAGAGAACACACGTATGTTTGAAAACCTGTTGGATACAAAGCTTAAAAGTGCTGATTTGGATTACTTAAAAGTATCAAAGGAAGTGAGAAGAAGAATCCTGCACAATTTAATGTTTATTTGTTGTTATTTATTCTTGATCTATGTGTGTCTGTTCTATTTCCAGTAGCATCACCCCCCTAAATTGTACATCTTTCTTCATCGTCCTGGCTGTGTGTCCTCATCTCGCATCTGTTTCTACGTCGGCGAGTCCCTGAGCTTCATTAGGGTGTTGTGTGTGTATGGAGTTCCCCACATGCTACACCTTGAAAGAACAGAGCCTTGGCATATAAACTTCACATAAGGTTTCTATACTCATCTGCTGTAGAAGCAACTAGCTTTGGAAATTATGAATGCTGAAAAAGTATTAATACATGTGTGTAAGCTGTTCTTAGTGCTGCTTTGTTCTCTTTGAGAAAACCAGCAAATTTTTGGCCTTGAATCTATCTAAAGCTATGACCTATTTCTACAATAGCTGGCAGACTTGTTCTGTTTTCTTGGAAGACAGAATTACTTTCATTAAAATGTACGTGCATTGCATCCTGTGGACCCTCCTGTAGTGTATCGATAGGTCTGCAGAGCCACATCTGTCTCTGCAAAAGTTCACAAAAATCTAATTCTATTCACTTAACTAGAGTACTAATTTAGATCTGGCAGAGTGCAGCACTGTGATATAAAACAATTTTTTCCTAGGACTTATTCCCTGGATCAGCCACTGCAATTTTTCTGACTTGGTCCTGATCTCTAACTCATTTTGCACTCGGACTGAACTGACAGTCTTAAAATTCAGCTGTCTTGACTGAGACGTCGAAAGGGTATTGCGCCTACCGAAACACTGCTCATAGATGTTGCTAACTTCTAGCAAATATAAGAATATCTAGCAAATCTAAATACCAAATAAGGGGCACATCTGCAAATAGTACAAATTACTACTATAGAGGCAATGTGTGTTTTGTTTCATTTTGCAAACTCTCTGTGGAATTAATGCAATTAAGCTGAATAAGCAACCCAGAATTTTATACTAAAATCAAACACCAGATAATGAGGTAAATCTATCTACACCGTATAATTGCTAACAAAATTTAGCTGGTATTTACAAAGGGAGGTGGGTAGAAGCAGGAAGATTGCAAGAATTTCTATAAATTTTCTCTATCTGGTAACTTTAAGTGAACAATATAATACAATAGGTGGCAAGGTTCACTGTGCTTTGTCTGGGGTCAGAGCTGGGAGTCTCAGAAGAGACAAGACAGAAGAATCTACTCTTCTGCTGCCAGATAAGCACCATGTTGTTGTCCCACTTTCATTTTCTCCTTTCACACTACAAACTTGGCATTCATTATTGAAAATGACACTGCACTTTTTCTACCTCTCTCTTCCTTTGCCATACTTCCCTTTTAAACGAAGGGCGTATGATTCAATGGATAAAAGAGAAAAGCTGTAAGAAATAGGAGGGCTATAAGGGACTGAACTCTAAAAATGTGATTTCCCAGTTGAATATTCCTGCAAGGGCTTATCAGTACTGCAGCTTTGTAGGAGGTGGGAGGGAGTCCTCCTAGATAGATGTGGAATGAATATGAGCTATGACAACCTCAGCAAGTGTCTGATCATATGCACTACTCTACATGTGCTACCAGGCTAGCACAATTTAAAAATAGGCTAATGCCTGCATCAGCATTGTGGTAGACCATTATCTTTTACGTGTTCTCAGAGAACATTTAGGAGACTAAGACTATATACGGACTATATTAGACATAATTTCTAGATCTTAAGTGGACTTAATGAGCAAGCCAGGTGTTGATCAATACCAGGGCCGAAATAGCTAAGGGGCCATTCTCCATAATTAGGGAGCCTCAATGGATTTGAGTTGTCTCCAGTATTAGAAGCATCTGAGCAAGGGCTTTCAGGGTCTCAGTACTGAATCTAAATGTCACTTAAGTTGGCAGCATAGTGTTGGTTGCGCAAAGGAATAGCTGTACTTCAAATATATACCATACATATCTGCAGTTTTACATTATAATATTCTCTCATAGCCTAGGAAATAAGACTTAGATTTAAGTATAAATTCAAACAAAGACATGGTCTCCTAGGACTAAACATCATAATTTCCTCGGTATTTGCATTATTTTTCATCCTACTGTTTGTGAAATGCCCAAAGTAATATGTATCATTTTAGTTTGCAAAAGCCATATCACAGGAATTTAAGCTATATTCAAGGAATGAAGAGCTTACAGAGGTAAATTGAACTTGTGACTCTTTCATGGCTCAGTAAAGCTCTCTTTTCATTAATTGCAGATGCAAAATTAATATGGGGTTGTGAAACATGGGGTATATAACAATCTGTTTCCCTTTCAAAAAAAAACAGTAAAGATGCAATCTACTCCAGAGAAACATCTCTATCTTGTAATTGTTCTGAAACTGCTGGGAAAATTTATGAACATATGAAGTAGCGAGGCATGTGAGGAATGAGTGGAAGTCTTAACTTTTACCACATGATAAATGTCTCTAAAAACAATAGCAATGCTAGGATTTTTATGTGTTTTTTGACAAAGGTGGTTATGAGAAGAAAGGCTGTTGTATAGCAGGACTTTATTTAGTACAGAGCTGGCATCCACAATAGCAATCTGTCAGGTTGACCTTTTAGAACAGTTGATCCATAGGATTGCCTAGCTGCAAGGATCCACTCTCCAGAAAGATTTTTAGTCTCATGTATAGAAATATTGTGTCAGGTTGGGGAAAAAAATTACCAAAAAAAAAAGATGAACACCTTGGTAAGACAAACAGAAGTGATTGTCTTAAAATGACATTTGTTTCTGTGTATTTCTCTGGAACCCCCTTTGCACTGTGACAGCTGGCGGCAGATTAAGTCAACATTTTTTACTTCTGCATTAAAATGGTCCAGGGGCACATGCATTATTACTGAGTCTTGGCTAAGGAATGAAAATTTCCATTTGACAGGGAATTTAACTGTTTAAGCTATGGATAGTCCTAGGAACTGACAAGATGTAAAGCACAACTTTTGCAGGATAGATGTCTAGCTACTAAATAATGAACTGTTAGCACTCAGTCACTGCCCACAGGCTGTAAATCCATCTACAGCTACAATGACCAGACAGGCTTGAGCTACCATGTCAGTGTCCCACTGTCTCAGGCTTTGAGGCATTTGAAAATCTGAACATGAAAATGTCATAGAATCACTATTTTGTGGTGATTCCTGAATACAGGAGGCAGTTAATATCTAATAATGATTAATACTTTCCTAACTCATTAATTGCTGATTAGTTAACTCCTTGGAAAGTTCAAGAAAAGGGACAGGGTGGGGAGAAAAAGAAAAAACTTTTCTTGCTCCTATTCACTGCAACCACAATTTTTCATTGCCTGTGAATTTTCAAAAATAATATGTCATTAAAAAAAAATATTCATGTTAGTTTATCTAACCAAACATGACATATATTTGCAAACACTATTTTTAAATAGAAGCCCTGTACAAGTTTTGTTTTTGGTGTTTTTTTTTTCAGGAAAAGAGATGACAAAATGAAAAACAAGATGAACTACACTTTTACTCCTGTGCTGACTGATCATTTTTCTTAAGGTAATAATAGAAATATTAGATCATAACATAATATATACTTAGAAGCAATGCAATCAAAATGTAATGATTAAAGCATCTACAGTGCCTTCTTTTCCTGTTTATTTTTGATACTGACAGGTTTATATATGACAAATAGCACCACAAGCTACTAGCCACTTAGTATATTGCCATGAGTCAGAAAGACTTTGCCAGAAGACATGGGAGGAAAGGAATATTGGTATGAAACCAAAATGCATTATATGCTTCCTGTGTTTTTGACAGAAAAGGAATTGTCATCTTACTGATGGAATTGCTTGGTTAGGAAATCTGTCTAGACGTCAAGCTTCTGTTTAGCCTCCAAAATAACATATTAGTGAAACTGCAATCTTTTTTTTTTTTTTTTTTCCCCAGACATGTCCAAGCCACAAATTAAAATCCAAATAAGAGTTGCCACAGGGCTTGATGGTTTTTGGGTAGAGAACTTAAGTTTTTAGTAAAACAATATTAGGGAAAAAAATCAGCAAAGTCGTTCACTTCCTTCATCTCACATCTAGGTAACATATAGTTAAGTAGTATTCAAAATCAGCACCCTACACTTCTTGAGCTAAAATGAATTTATTCAAAGTCATGGGAAAAGTCACGTATATATCAACATGTCGTTTGCTTGCTGCAGATACATGCGCTAAAAAAACATGAGTACTATTCTTACTTATATAGAATATTTGCTTTCTTTGCACATCCATGTGAGCCACTATCTCTGGTAGTCTCCAATAGGAATATTTCAAGCATGGAATCCAAAAGCTGATTCAAAACTGAGAAGAATATGACCTGCTTGACAAATATTTGTGAACGTTTTTCCAGAGAGGATTTCTGGAAGGAAAAAGAAATCATATGAATAAATGCATCTCGGCCTTGCTCAATAACTTGTAGAAACTTCAAAAATTAGGATAAAAGATGAATTAAGAAAACACAGAAGATATGACAGTGCACACAGAAGATATGAAGATATGACAGATAGATACCATATATTGCTGTGAGCCATTTACTTATAATTAACAGTCAGCAGCAACTTTGGTTTTTTTTTTTTTTTTTTTTGAACTGAATCTGGTCATTTGCCTTAGGAGTAGTTTTCTTCACTCATCATCATCTATCATAGTCTCCACTGTTCTTTACTTAGATTCTTTGAAAGTCTCAAAAGAAAGGATTAATCAGAGAGATGATGTCAAACAGCCTGACTTATCCCTCCAGCTAATGTTCAGAAGACAGCAGCAAGCATGGAAAAAGCTGCACTGAGGAAAGATTTCCTCAAAAATACAAAGCCAGCTCTGATTATATTGATTAGGTTTCCCAACATGAGCTCTACAGGGTAAACTTTTATATTTTAAGAAGAGGCACAAGTGTCAACTGTAAACGCCTGGGAAAAGCCATATGGCAAGTGGCATTCAGAATTTCAGGAGGTCTTATGCTGTCTCCAACACGTGTAGCTTCAGGCAAGTCTCTTGTCTTTGTATTCTTATTTATGGAGTAAAGATAACAGAGATCTTTATCTTTCAGCAAACTTTTTTGTCATTACCATTGTTGCAAATACTTAGCTTACAGCAATGTCTGTAAGAATTGTAGATGATATCTTATAAGCATATTAATACATATTTCAGAGCCACAGACACCCAGTACAGAGGGAAACTGTTAGAGTTGCAAACAACAGGTATGCTCTGAGTGCAAGGGCAAGGGCAAAACCTCAGGCATAACATAGGAGTATTTTCAGTAGATCATTGCTATCCGGTTTTAAGCACTCGTTATGAAAATAGTGGGATGAGTACTACACAGAATCACGCCTCCTTTTTGGTGCATACTGCTTCTTGACTGGATAATATGTCCTCCTTTTCCTCCACTCTCTACAGTTGCCGATGCTTTTACTCATGCTGCAGGAAGAAATATAATTTCTTTTTGTAACTCCACCTCAGGTACACACAAAATTGCACCACTCGAGTAGTCAAAAGCTGTTGGCCATAAACAGCATGGTCAGGTTCCCTCGCAATTTGCCAGTTTTGCCTGGGCTTTTCAAAACCGTTAGTTTTCATATACATATATTCTCCCCTCACCAGCTTCTTGCTGAACTGAGCAAAGTCTTGCAATGAAACATGTGATTGTTGTGATTCAAACAATTTCTCAAGAAAATACAAGACAATCCAGATTCATTTATATCCCAGTCCCTATTTAGTTCATTTATTAAAGCTTCAGATTACTGTTTGTAACACAGCTTGGCAGCAGAAAAGTTTCATGTAGCTTTGGATAGCTTTGCCAACTTGTCATGTCACCTCAGCAGCAAGAGGTAAATGCATGCATAAACACAGCAATGTGAAAAAAGGCATTTTTTGTCATTAATCATACAGGAGGAAGGGACAGAGCTGAACACGTTTTGACTTCTGCAAAAAAATAAAAATAAATCAATGCCTCATGATTCTGAAATCTTCCTTGCTGCCTTTTTAAGATCAACAGCAATCGCATGGATATTATGGAAAGATATTCGTGCCCTATGTAAGAACAAGGGGAACTAATCAGTTCTGTAGTTCTTATGCTACAGTATCTTTTCTCACCAAGAACAAATTTTCTTCCAAAAGGAGAACAAACTATGAAAAGAGAGGAATGATTTAGAGAACAGTCCTTTTAACTTTTTTGTCTTCTTAAGCACTACTATCAGTCAGTCTTCCTTATGACAACTAGCAATTCCAAGGAGTTTTGCAAGTCATGTACGGTTCATTAATAAGGCTTCTAGTAGGTCAGACACTGCCACTTGATCATCTTCTTAACTCCTCTTTTTTGTACTGTAAACTAGTACCCATAGTTATTAGAAAAGGCAAACCTCCATTTTAAAAGCTTCAGTGTTACAGACTTTTGTTAACTCTAAGTGGAGTCTTTGAGAGCAGTTTTGAGAAGTTTCTTGCTTTAACCCTGCTCTTTAAATGAAAGACACATTTATAAAATGATACTAACATCTCCAACTATAAAATGAAGGGAAAAGATTGCTACATACTTTGTATTCTTAAATTACTTTGTTGAAATGATATCTCATATCCTGAAATGCAATCTGCAGTAGTCAATAAAATATTAGGACTACTAGTCAGTTGTGGTCAGTAGTATTTTGCAGAAGCAGTTCCCAGTAGCAGAATGCTCCATGAAAGGTCATTAACACGGCACCCGCCATAAGAAATTCTTCTCTGCACCATTAATAAAAGCACTAGTCAACCATAAACAAACTTCAGGTCCTCTTACTGCTTCTTTCCATAATGGCACTAGACAATAAGATAATCACTTAATTGCTAAAAATCAATAAATCCACATTTCATTCTAATAATAAACTATATCATCATAAATACTATACTTTAACTCTTATGCCATTATGGCATTCAGAATTAAGAGCAATATCCTCAATGATATAATTTGCAGCCATTCATAACCTAACATTAACTTCTGCAAACTTAAGGCCTTTCATTGATATCCTTGCCATGATACCAACTGGAATTTTATCTAAATAACTCAAAATAAAGACTATAAATACAAAAAAAAAATAAAGGCACAACCAAAAGAAAAGTATAAATTGTAAAAACTAAATTCAGTCCCTTCAAGATAATACATTTTCTTCACCCTTATATTGCACAGCATTTTCATGTCACCAGCAACACAGCTGCAAGTCCTTCACTTGATTTTTACTTTCAGGTAAGTCCCTGTACTTCTGCTTGCCTCTATGCCCATAAGTGCTCCCTCAGTGCCCCATGTCTCTCCCTGCTCACCCCCACACAGACGTCTTTTTCTAGTCTCGCTTGTTCAAAGTTACTTATATTGATCTTTTTGTGTTGTCTCATCTATCCATCAAAAATGACTCAGATTTGCTGAAATGTTTCCTCTATAATAAGGGAGCAAGCAGGAGGGAAACTATTTGTTGAGTAGTTCTCATTTCAAGGAGTCTGGCAACCTCTCAGCTCATTTCCTTGAAAAACATTACATGGGAAACGGTTAAACTACCGATTACTTCATGGATCTTTTTATAAAACAACATTATGATAGTGGATGGACAGAAGCAGCTGCAGAATTACCCTGTCTATGGAAAAGATACGCTGGGCGCTGTGGCCTTCAGTAAAGCAGCCTCCACCGTGCCTGGCTGCCTGCTGTCTTGTAAACAACAGCAGTGAAATGTGTGGTTGCTTATTGTTGCAGGATACAGAAAAGTTAGTGCCCGCACTCCATAGCGAATGCCTATTTTCAGTAAAACAGCCCAGTGAAACCTGAAGTTCTCCTGTGATAGCTCTTGTTACACTTCAGCAGATTTACAATTTATAATCATTAGAAATGAGAATATATTGAGAGATCATACAATATAATTAAGTCATTCATGTCGCAGTTTGAAAATTAAATGTAATGGAATCTCAGGAATGAGGTGACATCAAGTATAAACATATTTCATATTTCACTGTGGTACATTATCTTTGGTTTTAATTGTGCACATTTAAGCACTCATCTTTCTTCAGATTGCAAAGTGAATAAAAGCCTGAAGTTCAAGTCACTGAAAAATCAAGTAACTGTACAGTAATAAATGCTATTAAATTAACTAAATTTCAGGGGAGATATGCCATAATCTGAAATCAAAACTAAGAGCAAGTCTAGCAGGTAGGTTTTCCAAGGGCAAATCTGAAAGCTTTTGTTCATCATGAGCCAAAAGCATCCCGGGACAAAGCATGGGGGATGCTCTCGCTCTGGGGCACTGCCGCTCAGGGCCAGCAGCTCCCCTCGTGCAGAGCAGAGCGGCAGGCTCCTCTGCAGTGCCTCTGCCCTCCTCTGCAGTGTTGCTGCCCACCTTGCCTCAGCCTTGCAGCAGGTCTGCCCTGGGACCTGCGCCAGATTGAGCCCCCATGAGATTGAGAAGCGTTAGAAATATACAGTAAATAGTATCCTGCTAACGCATACAGTATCTGTTCAAAACCTGGCATGTTTTATTCAGGAGATCTCTGCGCAGTAAAAAATAGAACACCTACGTATTTTTTCTTCTGCTTATTTTGTTCCATTTCTTAGTTTTGACACTGAAAATTGAGTACATCATTTTTAGGTTTGAATGGAGTTGTTCCTACAATGGAAATAAAGTTATCAAAGAACTGTGTGTTTAGAAACAGTTTATTTCCTTCTCCGTTTAAGAATACAGGGAAATGTATTGATTTCATATTTGCTAAAGAACCAAAAGAGAGATTAAAGCATAAGATTTTCACAGACTAAGTGTTTACATCTCACTCTCAAAAGACACGTACATCTGACAGTGGCACTTTTAAAAGGTAGCTAAGTATCCAATTGCCAGTGAAATCCATTGGAGTTAAGCAGCTACTTATCTTTAGGGAATTGGGACCTAAATTCTTAATTCACATATGACAACTTTTTTTAGAGTTATAATCTCTACCTCTCTGTTATGATACTGGTTTGAGATATTTCTATCCCTGGCTGCTTATTCTGGATACCAAACCACCATTTGCTGTTTCCTCAGTGTGCTAAGGAAACTGCAACCACGTGTGACACCTGGTCACTGAAACGGTACAAGTGTAAAAATAATACAGATTTTGAGGATTACTTCAAAACAGATCATTAAATTAGCATTTATTTAGGCTAAGAGGAGACTAAGCTTTCAGCAGCATATTCAGCTCAGGGAGGGGATATGATAGTCTACAAAAACACAGCACATGAGAGACCAGATGGGGCTGGTTTTTAATATAGAGCTAAGGAGAGAAGAGGCAGAACAAAATGAAACCACGAGGAACCCACCGCAGAGCAAACACATGCCTAGCACAACACAGACAAGAGGCCTGGCTGGTAGGGATGTACAGCATTTCAAAATAAATCCTGGCTCAGCATGCAGAAGAGAGATTTTCAGAAGAACCTTAAAGCAGAAAGGGGCATGATCTGGAACTTGGAGCCACGGGCACAAGCGAAATGGATCACCTGGACCATGAGGGAAGCAGCTGAAGATGAACACAGGCTCTCCTAAGGCTCCCACGAACCCCAGCAGCGAAGGACAGGAGGCACACAGGGCTGGGAGGAAACAGCAGGTCAGAGTGTCCACTGCAGCTGTGCGCTGGAAACCCACTTCAGAATTACCCAGAATTACTGCGGAAGATGACTGTAGAGATGTCAAATAATTGCAAGAGGTGGAGGAAAGTATGCAATGGATAACATGTGCTTGCATGAACTTGGTCAAGTATAGCAGACTCGCACAGAAGTACAAGTCGGCTTTCCTAGGGAAAATAAGAAGTGACATTTTACTCAACACTGCCTGAAATCTACTAAGGCCTAAGTTGTAGAGTAAAACCCAGAATCTTACAGGATCAATGGCAAAAAAAATCCAACATGATGAGGATTTCCAACACAAATACGCATCCAAGCGCCACTCCAGTCCTGGGCTCCCCAGTGAGAGGCATTGAGAAACAGGAGCGAGTCCAGAGAAGGCCACCAAGCTGGGCCGCCCTGCAGGACACACCACTGGAGCTGGAACAGCTAGTCTTGCTCAAGCCTAGGGAGCAAAGGCCAATCAGTGAGGAAGGATCTTACTGTTCCCTGCACTTACCTCCTGGGAGAGTGCAGAAGAGGGAGACACTCTCCACACAGGTGCACAGGCAGCAGCCACAAGTTGCAACAAGGAAGAATGTCTAACTAGGCAATAGAAAATGATTTTGAGCATGATGGGGGATTAAATACTGAACTAAAACAGGGGCCCAGCCTATCTGTTAATTTGATTCAAGAATGAGAACCAGCCTGATACCAGTCGCACCAGCAACGATCTAGATATATAAAATTATTGCATGGAGTATAGTTAGCCAGACTTTTCAAATGCAGATTCTAAGTGTGTCTAGTCAATATATATTTTAAGTTAAATATTTTTAAAAATCTTGAATCTTTGCTTATTTGTTCCTTGTCCTGCGTTACCTAGGGGGAATATTTGCGGCCAGTGTCCTGCAGCCCACACTGCGGCTGTCTGTCACTGCGGGCCTTCCCACCGCTGCCAGCACCGCGGCAGCAGCTGCGCTGGCCATGACACAGCGTAGTTTTTACCTCGTGAGCTCATTTCACGTTGAACGGGGAACATGACCTCTGACTGCTGCTCCTGAGCTGTCAATTCATACTTGCGCTTCGCGTTAAAAAATGATCCAGCACTTTGCAATAAAACCAGAGGTGAGACTCATTCTGTTTGCTTTTTAGCTTCTGTTTTACTTAATTGCAATTTGCAACAGACAGGAGGAATTTGCGAAAGCCTGCGCTGGGTTTGCAATCCAGCAAAGCAGGGGAACAGACCAGGCAATCCTGGAGTACATGACCCTCATGGACCTCCTGCAAGGGAAACCTCCAGAGACTTCTCCTCCGAGCATCGCTGGCTTCCACCTGGGGGTAGCAGATGTTACTGACTAACTGCCAGTAAAACTGTGTTTGGCAAAACACGATGATATTGCTCACAACACACCACTGTCACTTGAGACATGTTCTGCTTTTCTCTTTCAAGTGCTTAGTTACTACAGAAATGGACAGTGTTTGCCCAGGGAAGGCTTAGTAACAGTTAAGTGCAGAGGAAAGTAACTTTATGTATGCCATGGTTTGGGAAATGAGGCAGTTTATGTGACACATCCTACCCACACAGATGACATGACTCAAAATTGCATCTCTTTTAATCTGATCCTATTATTTTCCATTCTTTTCTGCTCAGTAGGGAATCTGTTGAGACAGGTTTACCTGTGAGGACAACTCAGCACTTCGGGCACACATGGGCTTGCCGAGACGTTGGGGTGACGCTTGCTGCAGACGTGCCGGGATGTTGGAGCATCCTTCACCAAACACAACGCCACTGTAGGACCTGCTCTCCCTGTAAGGCTGCACTTGGGGAGACTGCACTTGCCCAAGTGTCCAGGACCATGCTCCAGCACAACGCACCAGGGCTCTACACAAGACAGGAAATCCAGCAGCGATACATAATTCTGCTTCCTTTCCATGGTTTCATCTTTTCCTCATGCCCACTCTCAAAGCCATCACATAAAACCTCACCCAAGAGTGAGGGCTTTGTCCTAAGACTCTACCGTTAATTCTAGCAAATTTACATTAATAGATTAATAGTTTATTACACCCAGAAGTCATGAGACTTGAAATAGTTGCAGTTATTTTGGTAGGTGAAGGCAAGCCTACCTCACCTCTTCAATTAACCACCCAAATTTGAAAATTCTCAGACCTGAACAGGATTTCCTTCCCCTCCGAACATGCTATGCAGCTGCAGCTCTGGGTTCCTAGCTAGCGGTTCTGCATTAACAAAAACAGACATATCATCTCTGCCACAGTTGGGTACGATCTAATATGCCAACAGTTTCAGCCCATTGTAAGCAGGAACCTCCCTACCTCGGAGAAAGCCTCTGTGGCTTCTGAAGTTACACTGCATAGGATCCACTGCTGGGATCCACTTTCCTAAGGGAAGGCTCAGGTGCCGCCAGCACTTCTGCAAAGGTAACACGTGGCCCTCCCAGCATCTCCACGTTGCCTCTTTTTGCTCATTCCTCCCTCCCTCCCTCCAAGCACTGCTGTCCTCTGCTCTCTCCCTTCACTTCAGTACTGGAAAAGCTGCTTGAGTCAACACAGCGTGAACCATACTGAGAAGCTGAGCAAGTCGAAAGGTATTGAAAAAGTTACAAACAGAAGCAGTTTCATCACATTTCATGTGCATAGTCCAGACTTAGCCACCACCACGGAAGCATCTTTGGCACCACAGGGACAGCGCAGCACAGAGGAGGAGGAGGAGGAGGAAAAGCATCGGCTCCTGGTAGCAGTACAAAGAGGTCAGTCAATTAGGATATACTTCAGTTACTTTAGGAAATAAGTTTTTAATCTTACAGTTGAAATGTTTGCCAATAAAACGGAAGATTCTGCCCCCGTCTGGCCTCCCCAGAAGGAAGTTGCCCAAGTCAGCACACCCACAAGGGCAGAAATCCCTCACCAGGGTTTAGGCGCTGGAGCGCTAAGCGGGATACGGACGCTCGCTTCCCAGCCACTGCGGGCACCCAAAGACGTGCCATAACTCAGGTTTGGGTTCAAGGTTGGACTGACAGAAATACTCAAATAATTAGAAGTGTTCTGGAGCAGATCCAGTCAGGCCTTTGTGGGATGCAGATGGGTCCAACCGTTCCATGTGGATGGGACTAGCAAAACCTCTCACTAGATGGTGCTGCTACAGGAAGGGAACCAGAGTCTCCTTTGCTACTGTAATAAATCTGTGTCCATCCCTGAAAAAAAAAATGAAAAAACAAATAGTGTTAGGAGTCATTTTCAAACGTCGTCTCTGAAAGAACATGAGGCTGCTAAAAATTTTAACTACTGCTAAAAAGAAAAAAAAATATCTTGTAAGAAATAAGTACAACACCTGATCTCAGTTAAGAGCTGACTTACCAAGGTGTGTTTTTTGACATTAGCTAAGGAGTGTCCTGAAGGTTCTCACATGGAGGGGGAAAAAAATATATGTATATCCATTAGGCCTCTCAACCAGAATGACAGCAAGAAAGAGGTGGGAGGATAAGGTGAGGTATGTTTCTGTCTTCGGTAGTTCAAAGGAGCAGTAGACACAACTTACAAAGTGTGTTTATCTGCAGCAGTTTATCAGTGCCTGGGTTATTGCACAAGCACTTGCTAAAGGCCAGCACAGCTCCATTCACCACTCGTGAAGGGCTTGGTTTGCTGCTACTGAAACCTAAAGACTCCAACCCTGCTCTCAAATGCACCCTTGGAAGCCACTTGGGAATAAAAAAGGAATAATTTCAAAAATCACACTTATTCAAAGACTTTGCATCTATAATATAAGCTTTAAGGCTGCAACAGGCGGAATGCTTCACAACTATTGCATAATGCACTTGGTGTAAAACCCACTGGGCTAAGTAGCCACGCTATCCAATTGAGCAGATCTGTTCCTGCCTAGCGCTGTGGTTTGGAGACAAGCAGGGAGCTCAAGTGCCTGAATGGGAGGAGGGTGGCGCACAAACCCTGCAGCCGCACAGCAGCAGCTGGTGGCAACGGAGGCAGAAGCTCCCTCGCACAGATGTGGCAGCACGAGCTTTCCAGGCCTGCCACAAACACCACAGAAACACTTGGCTTTATCCTGCATCAGTAAAAGAGCAATTGCAGTTCATAAATCTGAATTCTCATGAACTAAATTAGCTACAGCAATTCTGATTAACTTACACGCACACGCACTCTTTCTCTCTCACACCGCAAAAGAGTTACCAAAGGGAAAACTCAAGATAAAAACTTACTGCCCGTAGAATTTTGAGATGTGGATTAACCCAGAGTGAACAAGTTCTTCTCCAAGCTGAGGAAGAATTCACCTTGTTCTGGTGAATAAATATTGCCACAAGAGCTCCAACTGCAATAAGAAGATTTCATGAGTTTTTATGAAGGACTAAATTAAAAAAAAAATCTTAAAAAAAATATGGCATTTCAGAAATTCAGAAGACAAATCTATATATTTTATTCTATTAACCTGAAAAGTCATTCAAGACAGAACAGAAAAAACATTCTGCCCTGTCTTCCCCAAGCCAGAAAATTCCCATGTATCCCTATCACACACAAATGACTCTGCAGCACACAGCTACTTCTGCCTCCCAAACTTGCTTGGTCAAGGAGAAAAAGAAAAACAAAAAAAGAAAAAAGAAAAAAAAGGAAGATAAGATTCAGGCAAGTTTTTTTTTGCTCCAAGTACAGTTATCATGGAGAAGGCTCTCTTCCAGAGGCTAAATGCCTATCTCCAAGTGGTTTCACTTACCAAAGACACCTGTTGGCAATTTCAGAGCTTGCTAAAAGCATTGCCTTGTTTGGACCTTTTGAACAAGTGAAAAAGGATTCTGGTAAGGACGCAATACCCTCCAGTGAGAGAATTTCTCCCCAATTACATGTGTAATCTCTGTGCTATTTTGTGCGGCTCCACTTTAGGCAGGGCACAAACATGCTCTGCAAGTGAGAAGCATGCAGAGATCCAGCACCACGGGTGGTGTACACCACTGCTCAGGAGCGAGCACTAGCACGACCCAGCCATTGGGGATGGCTTATTTCTTCAACAATTTTACTTGCATCAGCTTTCATCTCTCTCCTGGGTGGCCGTATACAGAAGCTGCTCTACAGAGGGACAAAACTGAAAGTCCATCTGTGGAAAGCAGCTTTCTCCTCCTTCCGTAGCACAGCCGTAGCACTAAATATGCTCCTCATGTTCCTGAGGTTTGTGTTAAGGAAAAGGGGAGGAGGCAGGGAGATATGGATAAAATTCATGCATCAGTTAAAATTCAAGGCTTCCCTCCATTTATCAGGCAGCCTATTCACTACAGCATACATTTTACAAGCTTTTCAGCATCTTGGAACAAAAAGCCTCCACAGGGATCCCATTACTGACTGATATTTATACACTGCTGACAATAGCACCCTGCAAGCTAAACCACATGCACTCACCTGTTGTCCAATATATTATTTAAAGCCCTTCAAGAAAATACTCAGTCGACAGAGCATTTAGACAATGAGCCAGTTAGTACCTGGTACATGAGGATTTTCCAAGAGCAGGGAAATCCACATTGTGAGGGCCCGGGAAGACTCGTTACCGAGGTCGACATCTCCCCACGGAGCAGACCCCAGTATAAAACCCAACACATGCCCAAGTCAGCACAAGCCCCCAGCCACCACAGGCGCACTGTGAGCTGCTGCAATGCGCATGGCCTTGAAAAACAGTCTCGGTCCCCTTCTGAAAATGGTAAGGTCAGTTTAAAATTAAGAAGTGTTGTGTCAACTTAGTACAAATAATCATGTTTATTAGTTGTTCACACAGCTCAAAGATGCAGCCATTAATTTCGGTTTTAAAGGTATACATACAGGTAGTACGGGATGCAACAGTACAAGGACCTCAGAAGCAACTCTTCAATAGTACCAGTATTTATACGGTATCTTTATTTATGTACAAAGTATTTAGACAATTTTCTGGAGGAGGAAGGAGGGGGAAGAACCCTTCCAGTTTTGAAGAAACATGACAAAAAAATCAAAACAGACCAAAACAGTTAAGAACAGCTCTTAACCCTCCCGCTGTTAACGACTCTCTGGCATCTGAATCAGCATCCTACTCAAGAGATCTGTTACATACAGTCTCTAACTTACTCTCTGTATAACAAAACAATGGTGCGACCTGTACTTTTCAAAAAATTATGTAAAAAGTATTATATTTTAATTAAAAAAAAAAACAAATAGAACACAGCAGTCTTTAGTTTTCATATGCTCAAACACACAAAAAAGGGAAAAAAAACAACACAATATTTTCATTTTAAAAAGTCTATTTACAGTTTCACATAATAGATATTAACAACTAGCCCAAGGTGTAACTTCAGCAAGTCTAGTCCCCACAGGTGTTGTTTAGCTGTTTGATGGAGGAGTAAAATGGTTGGGATTTAGCAGCAGCAAACAATTTCTTGTGCGCAGATTGAAAGAGTAAAGGTATTTAGCTTAAAACCATACTGGAATAAAAACTTTCAGAAATACTTCTTATATATGTCTGTATTTTCAATGTCCTCAAACACAGAGAGGCTCTACAGACTTATCAGACAGCACCATGTAAGGCAGCCACCTGACACGGGGGCTGAGTAACACATATTTCAGAGAAATCTTATATTAAAAAGACAAAAAGCATCTGACAGATTCTTTTTTTAAATAAAAATCAGCTGATGTGTAATTAGATTCAAATGCAGTGGCAGAGTAAAGGGGCCCAGCTGCACTTACTGCGTTCCTCAAACCTTGCTAGCAAGAGCACTTGCCCACGGGCTGCATGGTTTCCTGCGAGTTGCTGCTGCACTGCGTCCCCGTGCAGAGCTGGCACGGCTGGCAATGCAGCAGTGTGCAGGACACACATGGAGCAGAGGACAGCCCTCCCTGCCCACACACGCGGCTGCGTTTTCAAACCACTTCGGTTCTCATTCTTGTCCTTTACAGAAGCCACCTGCAGCTCCTCTGCTGTGAGGTTCAGTTCACACAGTACAATAGCAAGTGCCTTCATCTTTCAAATAATAATGCTTGTTTTTCAGGAAACAGCACTTCTGAAGTTCCATATAACTGTGTGCACACAAGTGGATACAGCTCCTCCGCTTCCTCCTGACAACTCTGGATAAACTGGTGTTGACTTCACCTCTTTGAATGGCAATTAGAAAAACTAGACTGAATAAAATTGTAAGTTCATCCATCTTTAAAAAGAACTTTTACTAAATGAAAAAGATTTCACAAAATCATAATTGAACTTTATTATAATAGATAGCTTTATAAAGATTTAGCTACATTAATAAACATAATTAAATTTTAAAGTCACAGAAGTGTCCAAGCCAGGACATGCTGGCCCTCACAAGACTTTATATTGATTTTCAACAAAATTTTGGAAGTTGTGGAAAGAAATTTTATTGCAGCATCAGTGTTAGCCGTATTTTTTATCTATTTCTTTAAAGAAAACAGACTTTCTATAAAGTGACGTACAAAACACAAGGGATCAAAATAAATACCACCCTGATCATACATTTAACACATACACAAAAGGACATGACTCTGAATTTATAAAAAACAGCTGGATAATATATGATAATGCAACTAACTCACTGTACTGATGTGGAGATCTTCACTTTGTACTCCAAGAATCCCAGGGTGAACGCTGTAGATTAGTATCGTGATTCAGTATTTGGTAAAGCCTAAGGACAGAGCCCGAATTGCTTCAGCCTCGGAGAACCACAGCTGCAAATGCCCGTCAGAATAGTGAACACTCCTTACGTACAGACTGGTGACTGGCACGTTCACAGCTTTGAAAAGGCTCTGCTAGGAACAGCTGAGGACATGCTGAAGACATTCAAAATAAGCATTATCCAAGCGGACAGCTTTAACAGGCTCAGTTGCTATTCCTCCATCACATAGTACCAGTCTTGAACTTATCAGCCAAAAAAGGGCTCCTGTTTCGAGTTTCAGGTTCTGTTTTTCATTTCTTGAATGCATTTGCAGAACAAGCCTTTCCTTCGTATCTTCTACTCTCTCCTTCACAGTGTTGGATATGAGAAGCATTCAGATGAAAGTTAACACTAAGCTCATATTTTACAGAGAATGATTTATAACCTTCTAGGTAAAGCAGTATTTTAGGTTAATGCAGCATCAGCCAAGTCCTCTAAATTTACAAATAGGAAAAGCTTAAGGAAAGGTGTGCCTACTCATAAGAAAGATGACCCCAACGGCCCGGCTGGCAAGTGTGAAAGTTCCTGCTGCCAGTAACAGCCAGTATCTGATATGAAGGTTTCCAAAAATTGTTTCTGTATAATAGCATTTATAAAAGTTAACTGATAAACCTTAATAAGTCAAGAACACTATTTCTGCTTGTAATTCTACAGAGCATTGTAAAAAAAATTACAATGGAAACCACCGATAATTTCTTACTTATCTATGTTTAATATATGCACTGCAACAATTATATTCAAGTCACATTTGTATTTATAACAAACACCACAATATGCAAAGACATTTTTTCTTCCTTAGTGCCATTCTTTGTAACATCACACCACTCTCATCCTATCACGCTCAATAATGCATCATTTAAACGCTTAATTTTACATTCATTTCAATCAGCTGAAATAAAAATATTTGCAGATGTAATTTGTCCGCGAGTAGAGAAGTTAATGTTTTGTTAGCCAACTGGAAAGTAACAGCTTACATGAGGCTGCTTACAAGGCCAAGTATTCTTGGACTGAGGGATTTAAATATAGCTTCCTGAAAAGATTTCTGGTTAACCCATCTGTTATAAGGATAAATTTAGCATTTCCTTTCACAAAGGAAGCTAGCTATATAATGTTGGATAAATGGTAAAGTGCTTGGAATGTAGACAGTAAAAAGCTTCAAGAATTGTAAAAAATAAATTTATCATAAATCATGTTAGATCTGGTAGTACTGAGAGGAAAGAATACTCATTTAAACACAACTAAATGCTTCTATACAAATATATCTATTTTTAAAGAAAATGGAAATTGTACTATACAGAGGGAAAACTGACTACAGGGTTAGTTTTAGGCACTTGGGCTGCATAGACTGTACTGGGTGCCTGCCAGGCACTCACACACGCTCGGGGGCCTTCTGCAGCTCCCGAACCTCCCTGAAAAGCAGAGCCATGTTGCTTACTAGATCCCATTCACATTTCCAGAGCTCCGTATCCCCCTCTCCTCACCATTTAAAAAACCACTTAATGCTCAGATCACAGGGGCAGCATACGTGACAGCTGTTTTATTAAAATTACTAGCTAACCCAAAACAAACATCTTAAAATACGACGTTGTTGAAATACATGGTTTGCTGCTCTATTTTTGCCAGTAAAACAGCACTCTGCAGCATGAACTTCAGTTTTTAGGAAGCCATCCCTTTTCTGTGTAATATCCTAAGGGTGAATTATCTGAAGAACAAGGCAGGAAGAAATCTTCAGTTTTAGCTGAAAGCAGAGACATCTCCACACACACACAGGATGAAAACACCAAAGCAATACGAATAACAATGACCCATGAGTTTAAGACAGTGGTATTTAAACTCTTAGTGAATGAGTTGAAAATAGCACTGATAAAAAGTGAAATTTCCTTTATTATTTACAGAGTTAAGCAAAAGAGAGTGACTTGTCCTAAGGGGGAAAGAAAGCACTGTAAACAAGAACGACATAAACCAAAGGCTTGTGTGTTCAGAAGTTTCTCTATTCTTCCCTGGTCTCCCAAGTGCCCAAGTTAAAAAAAAAAAAAAAAACAAAAATAATAACAAGCTGACCAAAGGCAAGGTGCATAGAAAAAGACCTCTCAGCTACACCACCACCCAAGGCTGCAAATTTATAAATTCTGTCAATGATCATCTCTTTAGCATTTGGGTAAATACCCTTGTTTTCGTAAAATATCTTCAGTCAGAGTTTTTGTGGAAAACTTTCAGGGCAAAATAAAGAGGCAAATACTTTGCTTTTACTCTGTTTTGAGAGAATTTCTGCACCTAACTTCAAGCAGAGTCCTGCAAGGTGAGAATGTGGATTGTCACCCGTTTACCACAGAGGGGACAAAGCATCACTACCCAGATACCACAAACAAAATCCATCATTCTCAGAAACAGCGGAATAGCACTTAAAAGATTAAAAATAATAATAATAATAAAAAACCATAAGAGATTTCTTTCGACAATTCCTGCAGCCCAATCAGGAATACCACAGGCACATGATGCTTCAGGCAAAATTGGCCGCCACCAAACCCTATCTACGGAACAGCAAATCTTCCCTCCAACCTCCTCGGGGCTGCAAACCTCAACACTACACGCAATACGACACGCGCCCATCCAGGGCTCTAACGGTTTCTGACCAGCACTATCTATCTAACTGCTTTTTGGATTATGAGCACCACAGAGCATAAAAAAACCACTGCTTTAGCAGCAGTCTTCAGTGTACACTGTTGCTCTCATCTCCCACTAGGGTCTTGCCACTTGTGAAACAAAAATTAAATAGACTGTGCATTACTGTAAAGGTCACAGAAAGCGAAATAGCCAGAATACTGGGAGGGAAAAGCAGGTGAGAGTAGGCAGTGAACACCTTATTGCAACAAAGCCATACCTGGGAAAAAAATATGAAATTTTCATGATACGAACATACCAACTCCTAAAAATTTAATCAAAGGAGCAAGCAGCAAATTCCAGCAAAAAGCAGGTTTTAGAACAGTGCTCCATGATTTTTGTTCCATTAACAACTTGTTTGCTTAACACACACGCACAAAATCCTCACGCACTCCGGCAAAACACAGAATTTAAAAATACTACAGTGAAGTATTTTAAAGGGATGGAAGATATAAGACTCGAAACCCAAACACGTGAATAAGCCAATCTGATTTAAGACTATTAAACATACAATTCATTTTTATATGCAGGTGTGTACAGAGCTTGTTTCTTGTAGATACCATCAGGTAGAGTGAAAAAGTCTTTGCATTAATTCCTTCTTCAAACATACATTTTGCAACACACCAGTTAAACACCAACATCTATGTGCATGCTCTATAAACATATGCATGTACACATTAAAATGTTTTAGCAGAGAGCAGATCCTCTCACCCATTAACATAACAGATATCAAAAATATATTTAAAAATTGAATTCTTTACCTGCCTTTATTAAATACAGACTTTTTAAATTGTCTTCCCTCTTGTCCCTCCAAAAATTCACAACACAATCCCCAGAAAAGCAGGCAGGCCGATGACATTACCACATAACCAAAGACAAGCTTAAGCACTTTAAAGTTCAAAATAAGCTTTTCTTTAAAATGTCTCTTCCATCCTTATCAAATTCATGAGCTAAGAAAGTGAAGGACATTTTAAACAAAGCTTTATTTCATTTTACGATACTCCTCAAACACATCTCAAGCATAAAAGTCTCCAATTAAGGCTCTATAGACTTTCACAACACTGGCTATTCAAACCATCCAACTTTCATCCTAACAAAAAGCCAGTAACCTTTAAAATGATAATTTTGAACTTATTCAGTATTCACTAAATAATAAGGTGATAAAAGATAATCACATAGTGTTCTGACACTTCTTAATAACTCACCTGGGGATCATGCAAGGAGTTATTTCAAGAAGTACCACCAGGACCTTCTGTGGAACCATCACTTTCCCAGTAGGGTAATCTATGGTGTTCCCTGCCCATCCCAGCTCAATCCACTGCACACACATATATAAACACACACATTTTGGAATATCAGGGAGAAGTGTGCTTCTTCTGAAAAAGACTTAATACAGAGTAGTTTGGTAAGATTCCAGTGGGACTTTTAAACATACTTTCATGTCTCTTCTTTGGTTAAGAAAAAAAAAGTCATTTTTTCCTTATTGAAAGCTAAAAGAAAATCTACTAGGCTTCAATCATAAATGAGCACATACTGCAGAAAATAAAAAGCAGTAGCACAGAACAGGATGAAAAGCACTTTTTAAAATTATCTAATCCAATGACAATTACAATAAAATGTTTTGTTTTAAACTGGCAAATTTTCCACTGTTGCTTGCTGATACTACAGTATAGTATAGTTTAAAATTCAATCCATATGTCCCAATTCTTTATGGCATCTTCCTTAATGAGAAAAAAAATCATGGGAGAAACAAGTAATTGTCGTAAGACAGAGTTTGCTTTATAAAGTTGTAGTGAGTCAACTGTCTGATGGGCATTACAGCTATACAGATAACAAAGCAAAAGAAGTTGTGACATGTTGGAAATGTCAATTAGTACTATTGTCAACATACTGATTTAGTTTTACACACTGGTCTGAACAGATTGCAATTAACCTAAAACTGAGGTATAAATATACACAAATATGTACAGTTCACATACAGGAAAATATTTTTGCGTTTGTAACATCAGTAACTTTAAAAATACTGAGAAGTTGATATCTATGTCATTGATTTGCTTGCTAATTTACTGGAATAGTGAAGCCAACATCTTCAACTAGAGAGGACTACAATGGAATAATAAAACTCAAAATTAAAAGCTCCTTCCTCTCACTTCGTCTTCACCATGTTCAGCATCAGACTGTTCCTAGTGGCTGTATCTTCAAAAGAAGGTTGATCACAGCTCTTACATGCATCCCAAGAGAAGGAAAAAAAAATGGGAAACCACACCAGAGCCGTCAACTGCGTCCATCTTTTTGCCAAATGGTCTTAATTTATATAAGTGTTCGTATCTATGTAGAAAATGAAGTTGAAATCAGTTCATTATAAATACACCTAACCCATTAGTTCTGCCACCGTCAAGGTAATCATGGGTACAGCTTTTTTCTTTTAAAGCAATGTCCGTGCAAACAGGTCATTAAAAATCATCTGATCTTAAGTCTTGACATCATCCATTCGAGTCCTTGGCACAGTCTGTCAACAAAGAAAGATAAGTAATTTTTTAATACACTCCTCAGGATAATTTTAAAGATCTTACATGAACAAGAACAGTAATTAAACTTTTCCCAAGATCTCTGTAATTCTGACTGAAGGAATCATTTCTGAAATCAACTAACTCCTAACACTGCTAGATCTCATTATGTGATCTATAAGGAGAGCTTCAGGTGCCAGTATTTCTCAAGAATGAAGCTATCTCCAATTATAATCAGGTGATCTAGCAGACCAGGGAATCTCCCTCCAGCAGAAAATCCTTACCCCTCTCCAGTTAGAGCACAGCACGCCTGAATGTGCCATTGGTGATCTTTAATTGAAGTGAGTTTCAGGAACTGAGAGATTTCAGCTACTGTCATACACTCTTTAACATCTTGCTTGTTAGCAAAGATCAGCAAACCTGCTTTCTTCAAGTCCTAGTGAAAGGGGAGAAAGAAAAAAAAGAAAAAGATAAAATCTCAAGGGACAGTTAAGCATTTTTCAATATAGCTCTAATTAAGCCAGAACTCTGGCTTGGGAGCATTTGTAAACACGGCCATTCCCACACTTACGCGGACAGTAACTTGAATACCAAGTTCATATTCTGACTTTGCAATCTGGAAGCTTCAAGGCCCAAACCTATTCATTTTAAAAATAAAACTACTCATCTCCAACAGCATCTGCTTGTTCCAGTGCCTTAGACATGTAATCTGGAATGCTCCCCACAGGCAGCTGTGACTCCTTAGGAGTTTTTAAACAGTATATTCACCAGAAGCACCCAGTCCATTGGGGAAGGACCAAAGAGGGCAAGACTGAGCCCAGGTCAGTGACCAGTACGGCATTACGCGGTAACCAAATCGAAGGGACAAGCAGGAGGGCTTATGGTCCCTAGCTCACGTAAGAGTCATCGAGCTTCCAGAACTGGAGCAATTCCAAGCCATCCATCCATCTCTGGTAAGGTCTCAATGCAAGGTGATCATCGTGAAAAAAAATCAGTGTCTTGTGGGTAGTTGCAGGAGCTAAGACGATACTTCCCCTGCTCTGGCCCACCTCATCTCTCCAATCAAGTCTGCTGCCTTTCTCAAGCTTCAAAAGGCAACTGGTGGAGCCACTTGTTTCTCCAAGGTCCACTGCAGCTGGGTGGCTGTGAACCAGTCCTTGAGGGCAAAGGGCATTAAAGTGAACTAGGCAATTCTCAGCCCTAGCACTATAAAAAAGACTGTATGCAGGAAGTGTCTAGCCTCAGAAAATCTTTTGATCCAACAGACCAAAAGATCCACCACATGCATTATTTTGTTGCCTCCACAAGGAGCAGAGGCACCCTACAGCTCTGCAGGGAGCACAGTACCCCACAACTACAGTAATTCCATAGCTTGCTTAACAGCCAAGATCTTCCAGGTAACCCTCACCTGGCATTCCCACCTTTGTATCCCAAGGAGCCAAGCTGCGGCATTTTGCCATGCCTGGCCTTTCTCAAGAGCACCTCACTACAAGGCACAAACGTCCTCACCAGACTGACTACAGGGACAGGGTAGTTGGTTGCGAGGCAGTTCTCACCGCGCAGGACACTCCGAACACTGGGAATGCCTTTCCAAGCCCTCCTGCACTTCCTACGTGCAGGTGCACCGAGGGAGATTCCACCAGGTAGGAAGCACCACGGCTTCCCTGGCAGAGTGGAAGGCAAGCCACAGCAACAACTTGTGTACAGGATGCACCAAAATTTTTAAGAACCACCACAGTGATTTTAGAATCAAAACATGCAAGTCTTCTGTGAACAATCCCATTGCAAACAGAGAAATGTCACTTTATGGACTAAGCAATACTTTAAACATCAGTACTAGCAGAATTCAGAGAATGGCAGTTGTAGGGACAATATGTTTTATCTCAAGCTGCTTAGAACTACACTAGTATGGATGCATGTTACTGGAAATCAATTCCTCTTAGAAAAAAAGGCTCCCACTTCACTTAAATGCACTTATATAGAAGCACTAATTTGTTTTTAGCAACAGTAAAATTAATTCCCAGAGGTCCATAAAATAGTTGGAATTGACCTGAGCAATGAAATTTGGCCATAAAAAGCAGTGTAATTCAACTGGTTAACAGAAACAAAAGATTTTCAAAGATTTCATGGAAAAAGCTGTTTAAACCATAATCAACTTTCACTTTCATTTTAGGAAAGAGTACCAAAGTTCTTTTCAAATGTCACTGCATCTGTTATGTTAGCAGAACATGTTCAAAACATCCTGACAGAGGAGAACGTTACTCTTAGAGGGATACTTCTTGGGCACTGAAATAACCTCCCACCACAAAGCAAGGACAATCACCCTGGCTGGAGTTCCAAATTCACTTCATTTAAAGGTAAGCCCACGAGCACTGTCTGCATTTCATTTTTACATGGTGAAAAAGAACTAACACTTTCAACAGGTCAAGTAGCACAGCATGGAAAATCCGAGTAATGACAGCAACAGGCTCTACGACAACAACTCCCTGATGCCAATTGTAATTCTCCATCACAACCAAAGAAGCCAGACTTTACGGATATAGGGCTTTTCTTCCCCTGTGCTTTCACAGCCACTTTTACACCAGCTCTCTTGCTCAGGTGGCTGCAGAGCAGCAGCACTAACACAATGAAGGTCTCTAAACAAAGGAAAACAAGAACAAGACGACACAGTAGGAGCTTTCAGTAGCCCAGCTAACGCAAAGCTGTGCAAGTTAACCAGAAGAACACCGCACAAGACAGGCTGCCTGCCCTCCATAGGCTTTCCACATTCCCTTTGAACAGCCTATCTTAAATTGTGTTTACTCTATTGAAATTTATCCTCTTATGAGCATCATGTGAAAATACTAAGTAAAAAGGCTACAGCCTACCAAATTACAGCAAAGTTTTAATAAGAAGATAAAGCTCAAAGAAAATGCATGTAGGGCCTCTGCCCTTCCTGCAGCCTTCTGTTAAAGAATGGCTATAGTTTAAGTATAGATGTAATATTCTGGGATACAACAACATGTATTTCCCGCACACCTCTGTATTCTGACACTTTTAAGTGCCCTTGGTACCATCTTGTAAAAGGATCCAGTTCACATTAAACTTTTCTTGCAAGTCCTAACAGTAGTCAAGCACATATAAACTTGTACTTGCAAGTTTATATAAACTTGCTCCTTGTAAAATAAATAAATAAAATCAAGGCTCTAGTCCTGCTGCACTTCACCTTTTCATTACTAACAATAAGCTCCCCTGAAGGAGTCCAAGGTCATGCAATAGCTGCTCCTTGACTGTGCTCTGCGCTTCTTCAGTGTCTAAGTTATGGATCAGGATCAGAGCTAGCTTGATTTTAGGCCTGACACAGGGCTCAAATTTAAAGAGTGTCTTTACAAGCTTGCAGGTTATACTTGCATTTTGTAATTCCAAAACAATTTACAACTACTGCTACTGAAGTGTTTCATATAGTTTTAAGAATTTCTCTTTTGCCTTTTTCTTTTCTGCAATTACCACATTTATTACTTGGCTATTACTGAGTAAGTTTATTTAGCTTTCCAGGAAAACCTGCTCAGTTTCACTCCTGCTGCTGCTGCTAGTAAATAGTTATGCATACAAGGAAAGGGCAGAGGGTGATTTGAAGCATGTTTGATGTTGTCTTTCAAAAACTCAAATGCCAACTCTTGTCAGCTAGCTACTCTATGACTTTAGAGTAACAGAATTTTTTTTTTGCTAATATGTTGTTTGGAATTTAAAAGTATGACTACTTTCAAGCACGCTACATCCCCTGACACAGTGCGTGGCACTAGGGCTTGAACAATTCACTCTCACCAGGACAGCCTCTGTTCTGCAGATACAGGATGACCTAAGCCCTCAGGCACATCAGGATCAAAGGTGTACCCCCATAACCTGTCCTTAACAACACAAGCTGAAGGACCAAAGACACAGAAGTCATTTCTAGTCCCTAACTCCTACTTCTCTAAAGCACTCAGAAGGTGAAAAGCTACTTTTGTAGGAGCTCACTTCAGTAACTCTATTAATTTACGAGTTTATTGGGAGCTTTACAAAAGACAGAGCTCCTGGCAGGAACAGGACAGCTCTGATGTAACTGGTTGCATTCCCTGGCATAGGTTGCATTTGTCTTGACTTCACTGGGGAGACTTCCCTCCATTCTGCCCTGTCATTACTTCCAGCTGGTAGACTTAAGTCTGAACTTTTGCAAATAAAGTGTCAATACTTCCTTCAGTACATATGTACAACCAAATCTCATCCACAACTAATACTTACATATAAAATAAAAATAATGTATCTACTCACCTCGTGTGCTAACATTTTATACAGCTCTTCTTTAGTTACAGAAATTCTCTCTCTATCTGTGCTGTCCACAACAACTATCACAAACTGTAAAAAGTTAGAAGTTATTAGTGAGCATTTCAGAGAATTACATATTCCTTACCACACATCCTTACACAAAACAAAATGTTAACCCCATCATGATATCTGGATAGTCAACCACAAAAAAAAACAAGCTACATACTTCTAGTGCAGATACATATATACAGATATAGGCATAGCCTCTCCTAGTGAAGCACAGGAAAACAAGGTTTTTTATTATTAAAAAATCAACCTTTTTTTTTAAACTATGGTTCATATTAAATGAGAAACTCTGATTAAAATTATTATTTTAACCAAGTTCTGTACTTGTGCTACAATGTTCTTGATAACATCTATTCTCAAAACTCTCGGGATGCTTTCATAAATTGATTGCGGGATCCTGCAGGGCAGAGATCCTAGAAATTTGAAGAATTTCTGGGACTGTCTGTCCTGTGATGGGTTACTCAGGTTTTCAAAGTGTTTGTGCAGAGAAACTGCACTCATGGTCCACAAGAGGGAACCTGTAAACATGGGGATCTGCAACACCAAAACACACTGAGCACCTGCCCTAAGGTAGCAGATACCAAGACACAGAACCTCTACAAACAAGATGTTTTTAACTGCAATCCACATTATGCAGCTTACATGCATAATACACAGTCGTTTTGCACAACATCTTGCTATAAAGGAGACTTAGAAATCAAAATACAAGTATCTGGAATATCTGCGGAAGCTACAGTAATATTCAAGACATAGTTAACACAATCTTCTGGAACTGTGCCCGCAGCAAATCTCAGATATATTATATTTCCTTTGACAGAAGAAAATAAATCTTACAAGAAGTGTTTGTTCTTACCTCAGTGTTTGTATAGTAGGTGTTCCACGAAGAGCGGAGAGACTCCTGCCCTCCGATATCCCACATGAGGAAACACGTGTTATTGACCACGATCTCTTCCACGTTGCTGCCTATTGTAGGTGAGGTATGTACCACTTCGTTCATAGCGCTGCGAGAGGAAGAGACCCACTCTGAGACACCGCTGAAGCAAACTGCTAAGTTAGCTGCATTCCCAGACATGTTAGAGCTCCACATTGACCTTTTCCTCTAAGAACTCAAGCCGACAGCTATTTGGAGGTGGAAAGCTCACGCAGGGAATTCCAACACACACACTTAATGCAGCAAACAGATACGCGGCATACGTGTACGTGCATGGAGGGGGAAAAAAAACAATAAGAAGGGACTCGGTGAACAAAGTTATATTTAAAACAATCAAGTTATAAACCTGAGAGGGCATTTTTGAACCAAACTATATTAAAATTAAATTACAAAACTGAGAGACCACGTGCTTCAAAAGCTATTTTAGCAGTCACTTCTTATTTTTCCAAGCTGATATTGGCACGCAGTGCAGGATGGGAGAGTGCAGTTGTTTTTCTGTAAGAATGCAGTTTAAGCCACAGAATTTCCAAGGTTTCAGAAAAACAACTCATCATCCAACTCCTCCAAACATACTACATATTTCTCTATTAGCATACTTCCTTCACCACTCAGAAGCCCTTCAGCTGCACTATTTCTAAACTACCTTTTTTCTTCCCTTCTGTACAGTCCAATTACACTGCTTTTCAGAAATGAATGCAGACAATATGCTGTTTTAGAGAGGTTTGGCGCAACTTTGTCAGAGAGAACCATTTTCAGGTCAACAACAACCAAAGGTGTCTTCTGGATACTCCTGAAGTTAAAGTTATTAAACTCTACCCTGCAAGACATACAGAAAAACTAAAAGCAGCTTCAAGGAAAAGAAAAAAAAAAAAAAAAAAAAAAANTCATTTTCAAATAACTTGATTATTCTTTTCTTTCAATAACCTTGGTACAGTTATCCTTTTATATGAAAAGTTTCTGGAGTTTTAGCAGAGCTTTTGGTTACAGTGACAGCAACTTGAGACTTGGAATACTGCCAGAAAATTACCTGAAGAGAATGCAAAGAACTGAAGTCATGAAGAGATACCAAGGACATTCTAGTATTCTGAAAAGCAATCCTAGCTGCCCAGTGCTTCAACAGCATACAAGATACCTTCTCACACTGTGCACTTTAAGAAAGCAAATATAAGGGAAAGTAGCATTAGAAGAAAGAACCAGAAAGGGAAATAAGAATAACAGTGATATAGCAAGATCCCTTCGTGGACTTCAGATTAAAAGAAAAAAAAAAAAAAAATCAGGTTTCAGCTGAGTTCTTCTGATATCAGAAAAGGCAAACCACGAATCCCCTTTCCTTGGCTACACTTGCAGTCTTTCACACTCAAACTGTGGGCATCTCTCAGCTTGCAATATGACAGGGTTTTTTTTCTCCCTTCACTGAAACAAGATAAATGTGAAGCGCGAGGGCATTTCTAGTCATCAGAGAGCAAAACACACAGCTACCAGGGAGGGACAAGATCTGAATATGAGAAGTGCAGGAAATGAAGCATCTGTAGAACTGCCAATATCTGTTAAAAGAATTATCGCTCCAGCATCTGCTGTAAGGGTCCACATCATGAAAGTGGTGGTCAATACACCTACCAAATTATTTCTGCTTGTTATCTCTGCCCATCTTATACAGTAACAGTTAAACACACCCCTGCTTTCAACATATATCTTCCATGAAGAAGTAGAAAATAAGAAAATAAAAAAGGGATTTATGAGATCAGGGTAGGGCTTAAGGAAGAGCCTGCAGGAAGAACTGAGGAACAAAGCTGGGGAAGGGGAACACGGGAAGACAGAATGTGCAAGTCCCACAGGGCTAAAAAGCAAGCAAGGAAAAGAAGACACCCAGCCATGAGCTGCATGGAAGTGAAAAAGAGGATGCTGAGCTCGCAGAAACTGAAGACAAGGAGAATCACAAGACTTTCACAGAGGAAGTCAAAAGCCAGGCAGCATTAAAATACATTGAGGATAACCCTCGGCAGCGGTACTTTGTTTTAAATGTGTGCTTTTCCTATGTATTTTTTAATCTCCCCCTTCCAAACTGAACAATGATAGCCACCTTCACTTCTTCCACTCTTTTAGCACAGTGTGCTAGAACACAAGTGGCTGGAAAATACTACATGAAATTCGCATTTGAGAAAAGCAAAGGCAGATCATAATTTGACGAAAAGAACCTATAATTTAAGATTGGACAAGAATAAGTTATCTCTGCTACTGAATTAAAATACTTTATACAACCCGACTACTTAACATGAGAAACTGCAAACCTGTTTCTTTTTTGAACAGACCTTGAGCTCCCTGTCCCAGCCAAATGTTTCTGAATCTGTAGACAAATGTCTGCTCCTTTATCACAAAGCAGTAGAGGACTCAGAGATATGAACTTCGTTCAAGTTTTACATAAATGAGTAGCAAGGTTCACATAGGATAAAATATGAGTCAACGCCACTATTAAGGCCATAATCTGCACAACAAGGTGAAAGCTACCAGGGACCTGGAGCCACTGACAGTGCAAAATACAGCCTGGACCAGGCAGCACAGGCTGCTAAGCACCATCCTGTGCCCAGCTGCAGCTTTCCATGTTGCACCACAAATGGTATCAAGTCAGTCTTGTATGTAGGACACAAATCATGGACAGTGGGAAAGTCAGGCTTCATTGGTTTTCCTGCTAATGGAACAATTTGTTAATTTTACATGTTGGGGCAAAGAGCTGTTTAATACTGTTGACCTGTGGCTAATCCTCAATACAATCATATTCTATATAGCTGGCAAAAAGCTGACACTAACTGCACTTAGGCAGTAGCAGCAACGTAATCTGATAAATAAAAGCTCTCAACAAAATCTTATTCATACATACAAGCCAAGTACAGACCTTTCCACACTCCGCACACACACATAAGGATCCATCAGCACCTATACTGTTCAGTTAACTTCAGTATAATGTTCTCCAAGCAAAAAAAGAAGCAGGGAAAACAGCTAAAATAAGTCACAGCAATATGCATGAAATACACACTGAAATACATTAAACATCATCTGAACTTTATACTTACAATTGATAAAGAATGGTGGTTTTTCCTGCATTATCCAGACCAACAATGATTACTTTGTGCTCTGAAATAAAAATATTACTTGTAAGTCACCTAGTTAACACTGCTATGAAAATAACAAATGCGTTATGAAACAAGGTTAATGTTACTTTGTTAGACTGGTTTCCTATGCAAAAGCTGTCATATTTCAGGTGCCACATCGCACCTAAAATTGAGTTCATACCTGAGCAGATAAGTAACTGTCATCATCCCTGTCTGCACATCTACAGGAATAACTTTTACCAGATTGAGTTTTTTCCTTCTCTAAACTGCTAGAGCAATTTCCTAATGGAATTATTTCCAGAGCTTCTAAACATATTTGAAACACAACTCAAATGTAATAGATGTCATTCCCTATTCCTCCCTGCAGTTAAGCTACTCTCCAAGCACACCCTCCTGCATATGTTACAAGTTCATGCCCAAGACTATACTTCCATTATGGTCAGCAACCTCCAAACTTCATTCCAAGTAGTTAAAAAAGAAGAGAGGAAGAGAGAAGCTGATTTGCACAGAAACTAGGGTGATCTACCTAGTGTCTCCCACAGTGTCCTCTGCTCTCAACATGAAGTTGGGACTGTTCATTTGTCCATTAACATTTTACAGCGCTCACTCAAGCTGTAGATAAACCAAAAAGTGCCACATAAAACCACCCTGACGCACACAGGAACGCATTTTGGAGTTTGATGCCAGGAATAAGTTACTGCTTCTCTTCCCACCTTCCCTCCTGTACCTCACAGGACCCAGGGCTCCGATTCCCACAGACGGTGTTGTCAAACACGTTCGGATCCACCGTTCCCAGGACGAGCGAGCGCTGCCTGCTCCCGGCTCCATTACACAACTTTTGCTTGCATAAACGCCTCAATAAGGCTATTCATGCAGGCAAATGCTTTGTGAGAGGGGGCTTTCTCACACACCCCCAGCAACCCACAGGGCGACAAAAAGCCATTATACCCAAGGTGCAGACCCCCAGAGATCAATTCCTGCCCTAGAAAAGCAACTTGCATCGATTTAGTACCAAGAAAAGAGGGGAGAGGACTCAGGTAAGTGGCTCACTCTCTTTGTGTGCAATTTTACCAATATCATGTGTTTTGCATGACTGTATCCAGACACTGCCAGCTACAAACCCAAGTTTAAAATAAAACTTCCCACGAGTGCACAGTGCTGTAAAAGCACCTGTTACCCTGAGCCCCACATGAGGCAGTTTTGTTTCAGGTTGCACCTTCGGGGGCTTCAAAATCAGCTGGACCAGGAGGCCCAAAGCGGGACTGGACACTGTGAGACAAAACAGGTACCAGATTCATCATCAAGCACTGGCCGCCGCTCGCGCAGAACAATGCACAGAGGGAGCCGGCAAACTCCGACCAGGATGAAAGGTACTAAGGTTTAGGTAAGTTTTTTTTTTTTTTGGGTGGGTGGGCTTGGAAGTTTTAGCTTTTTTTTTTTTCCCCCTCCTTTTTTAACGGGGAGGCGGGCGGCTCCCTACCACCGCGCAGCCAGAAGCGCGACTTCTCCCACAGGCGGCAGCGGCGCCGGCGACCGTTGGGGCCGACCGCTGCGGGGCCGGGGGGGGAAGGCGGGTAACGCGCGCGATGCCCAGAGCGGCGCCGAGGCGGCCGCCGCGCTCCCGCGCTCTCACCCTGGTGGTTGAACAGCCTCCAGATCCTGGTGAAGAGGATCCCCATCCTCGGCCGCCGGCTCCGCGCGCTGCTCCGCACCTGCTCCCGCGCCTGCTGGCTCAAGGCCTGACCCGGCGCCCGGCCTGCCGGCGCTGAGGCGGGCTGGGGCCGCGCCGCCGGGCCTGCTCGCGCTGCG
>VWPW01029368.1:80323-144235 GCA_013389825.1 Crypturellus undulatus
CCTCGCGCGGCCTCTCTCTGCCGGGTCCGGCCGCGGCGCCGGGAGGAAAACAGCGCGCCGCCCTACACACCCCGCCGGCCACCGTACGGCGAGGGGGCAGGCGCGAGCGCGCAGCCTGCCCCGCCCCCGCGTAACGTATCCCCGTGACGCGGGGGGCGGGGCCTCCGCGGAGGGCGGCCGTTGGGAGCGGCCGTTGGGGGGCGGACGTTGCGGGGCGGCCGTTGCAGGGTGGCCCTTGGGATCGGTCTTTGGGTTCAGTCGTTGAGGGGCGGGCATTGCGGGCGGCCGTTGGGAGAGGCTGTTTGGCGTGGCCGTTTTGGGACAGCTGTTGGGAGAGGCCGTTGAGGGGCGGCCGCTGGCGCCCGGCCGCTGGCGCCTGTGAGGTGGGCGCGAGGCTGTAGCTGGCGGCGCGCGTCCGGTCAGGGATTTCTAAAACACTCAGTGTTCTCTAAGGATCCGGATAGCAATTGCGACCGCGCTCTCCCGAGCTGTGCCCTGAGGAGCAGGGATCAGCTCCAGAACGCGGGTTTTGCTGGCGGTGCAAAGGGAAGGGAAGGGCCCGCCCGCTGACAGCGCCGCTCACGTTTGCTCCTTGGCTGCCGCGCGCGGCCTTTGCGGCGGGAGAGCTCCCACCTCTTGGAACATTTTCTCGCTGCGCTTCAGAGCGCTGTCGGCATCTGCGCTGCGCTATCGGCATCTGCGTTTAAACCGCGCTGGTCTGCATGGTAAAGAAGGAGCAGACCTGCGGTGCTCTGAGGAAGCTGAACCTGCCGACGGAGTGACGTGGTGTGGAGAAGGGAAACGGATGGAAAGTTTGTTTTTTCAGTTGTATATGCATCCTCCCAGTCCTTCCATGAGTTTGAAACGTTAGGACGTTAGGACTTTTTTTTTTTTTTTTTCTCATTACCATGCTGATCTTAATAGATAGAATCTGAATAGATTCAAGTTTAATTTTCAGATTTTGGTCAGATGCCACTTCAACCAAGGGTGATGTACTTTATCCCTGTTTATTTGGGACACAGTCATCTGGATGTCCTTTTTATGATTTATAGCATTATGCAGTATTTATACATATAAGAAAAAAAAAGTTACTTAAGATATGTGTTACTGCCCTTGATACCTCATTCCTTACTGCCCTCTCACCTGTGCCATGGCCTCTTTTTCACCCATCCACACACATTTACCTCCTGCTCTGCTTTTCACCTATTCCTTCGTGGCTTGGTGCAGCTCCTTGCTGAGTTCCACTTCTATATTGCTTTCTGATGTTCTTGCTTCTTTCCACCTGGTGTCTCACCCCCTTCCCACATAACATACTTCTTTCAAAGGATTTTTTTTTTGCTTCTGCAAGCCTTTATTATAACTGTGGCTTTTTGCTTTTTTTGATTTATTTTGTTATATGTTTTTTTCTCTGTGCAATCCTGGCCCACAGTTGAGGTAGTGATGCCAGTAGGAATCTCTGAATTCCTGCCAGCTTGTGCAAACTTCCTTGCTTTCTGCTGCAGTGAAGGGGAATGTGTGGTTCTTAATAGTTGAGTAAAATAAAAATCTTGATAATATCAACTGTTATCTTACAAGTATGCCCTGACAGGATAAAAATAAATCATGCATTGCACTAGTAACATACGTGCCATCATTCAGGCCAAGACCAGCCAGATATAATGTATTGGCCATGCCTTTTGTCAGATTTTATGCCCAAACGTGACAAATGTCATGGCGTTGGAAAAATATAAATGTCTTTACATATGTAAATGCAATGCACAAATGTATTTCATAGTGTTCATTGTTTATATTATCCAAAATAATTTATCTCCCTAACTACAAGTAGGGAAGGTAACAGCCTAGTGGGTGCGATGACTTTGCAGGAGTCCCTGGGGTCATGCAAGAGGGAACTGAGCTTCCAACAAGGGTGTCATTGCCTGTTCCAGGGCTCCTTGCACTGGGGTGGGATGTGAAGGGCAAAGGGAAGAAATCCCCTACTTTCTACAAGCTCAGCATTCAGCCTGAAACAGAATTGCTCAGTAATTCTTTGCCTCTCTTTTTGCTGTATTTCCACTGAAAATTTCAGCTGCTTATGATACATTTCTGTTCCCCATGCCTCTACTGTAAACAGTAATTTGCTGAAGTCTGTGGACTCATTGCAGATTTATGTAGGCGAGAGAGATCTTGCCCAGTTAAGGAGAGGGTAGCAAACACTCAGTTAAACCATTTATTTCACATCTTTAAATGAAAGAGCATTGATTCTTTTTTTTCCCCGTACTTTTCCTCTCAGCCATGTGCCTTACTGAAGCAACTTAACAAGCTGCAGCTAGTAGTTGTTGGAGCCAAAGCCAACTGCTCAGGACCGTGTATCCTCTGTGACTGGAGCTCCTGCGTTCTGCCGTGTGTTAGTGAAGGTTTGCAGGTACACAAGGCTAAGGAAGAGGGAGTGTGCATTTTAAAAGATGGATACACAGTGTATTTTGGGACTAGGAGGCTATTGTTTTCATCTATGTCTTCCTACTGCTAGCTACATGATGGTTTGAAGTCATTTGTATTATGGTCTGATTTAACTGAGCTTTTTTTTAATGCCATAATACGGCCATTGCTGTGTTTGCTAAAAAAATAGTCCAGTCAGTGGAGTCTGTAGGAAATTCAGTGGCACGGTTTCCTCACAGAAGGCCCCATAGCCCAGTTGCAAGTGCCCGTGAAGCAACCTCGGGACAGTTTCAGGTGTTGCTGGGCAGCCTGACTGCACAGTCCCCCACGGTGGGATGTCACCAATGCAGGGGAAGTAACTCTATAGAAAACTCGAACATGTGCAGAGGATGGACAACAGAGGGGGCTTAATAAACTTTTAGCTTCTAGGAACTTACAAAAACAGACAAAAGAACTTTTTTTTAATCTGGTTGGAAGATCTTAAGGACTTTATTAACAGCCTGGATTAGAACTCATATGCTTTATATCTTGTTTGGAACGCTTACCAAGCTAGTTCAATCAGATGAATTGTAGTCACTGCACAGGTAGTTGGGGCTTGCCCGCAGGAGTGTCGCGCGGAGCCAGGTGGGCCTGCTGCGGTGCCCAGGCTGCGGGCACGGAGGGGCCCACATTCCTTGGATGATCACAGGCTCTGTGCCAGAAGCCCCTCTGTGTCCCTGTGCCAACGCCATGGGAGGTCGTCCGGAAACTACTAGCAATGCGCTGTGGATCTAGCCCAAGGTGGTGCCTTTCAGCCCTTGCTTGTTTGCAAGAGCTTGTAAAGTCCTTGGTTTAACTGTTCCCTCAGTTGTTGGTACAACACTTTATTTTTATGCTGCTTCTCTCTAGGATCAAGTTTTAAATTAATGAAATCCAACTGAGGATCAGAGCCAAAAGCCATTAACATCCATGAGAATATTCCCATTGATTTCAGTTGGCTGAAAGTCTTTTACTTATTGATGGAATAGTGAATTATAATATGTATTTCTGTACATCTGATTTGCAACAATATAGAGCAGATAGCTCTAAAAATAAATCATTCATTCTGCAGACCAGATGCATCTCTTTCTTCACAATCTCATTAATTTTTACTAAAAAATGTTAGCGCGTTAAGCTGCTGCCAAAAGCTATCTGCAAACAACAAACAGCTCTGCAACATTTTGTTCTTAATTGACTCTGCCAAGCATTTTTCCAGTCTTTTGAGTCCAGAATACAGAGAGACTTAAAAAAGACTTTTAAACAGTTTGTATAGTTTTTGATTTATTGTAGAAAAGTTATTGTAATGCAGTTCATTTTTGTACATCTAAATTCCATAAAACAAACCCATAGAAATGAGGATATTACAAGCATGCAGTCTGCATTTTCTGTTTTTAAATTGTTCCGTTCACAAAAATAACAGCACTTTTTTTTCTTTGAAAGCCACTAAAGCAGAGGGAGAGCAAAGCATGCAACACTATACATTTGCATAGTATAGTTTACCCAGCATGCCTTGTCGAGTGCTACACATACAGTATCTATAGAAGTAAGAACAGAAAGGGGCAAATCAGCAAAGAAGAAAACAGGTTATTTTCCTTTCTTTCGGTAAAGGCCATAATGTGTTTACCATCATGAGTCTGAACTGGCTGCCGGTGACGGAGCGTTCAGACTATCACTGGGAAACAGTTTGGCTGAGAAACAGGTTATCTGGGAACTGAGAAGCCCAAGGTCCATGGTTCAGCGCTTGAGTGACTGCCTTCCTCCTATTACCACGCAGTGTATCTTGTGCATACATACAAGTGCATTTCACTTGATTCTCTCCCTGTGCTGCCCTTGGGACAGCTTCCCCGTCCGCAGGTGGAGGTGTTGGAGGAGAACCAGGCGTGATTCAAATGCCAGCACAGTCTGGGCATGCACACCCAGGCGGCTTGCAAGCTTGTTCCCTGCTGCTGTACATCCTCTGCAGTGCTGGTGGAACTGGAGAGGACTCCCACTGTTCGGGTGATGGATGTAACATCCTCCTTTCCCCGCTCCTTGCTGCACAACAGCAAGCAGCATTACAGCCTTCCAGACCTTGGGCTATGAATGCTACTGCTATCGTCACCAGACACATGCTGAATCTCTTATTGGCCAGAATTAGGAATCTGTTTTTATGCATGTAATTTCAGTTTTGAGGAGGAAATCACTACAGGTGAATGCAGGGACTTCCTAATTGTAGTTTGGGGTTTGTTTTCCTGTTACCATGGGAAGAATACCACTCATGGAAAAATCAAATCACATATGCAAAATGGAAGCATCAGGCAACAATTTGATTGACACCAATTTGTTGACACCAATTCAGAAAAACTACCTATTTAAAAAAAAATGCCAAATGTAATAGTGGAATTCTTGTGAATTTGTGCTATTTTAAATGTGCTTTTTTTCCTTGCTTTGATCATGTCATTGGCAAAAAATATCATTTTGTACTGTACAATGTATTTTCTTACCATAGTGGTTTTCTACTGCTTCTAGAGGGTAGACATAGTATCAAAGGGGAATGTCAACCATTTTTCATTTTTCGGGGAATATGTGTAAGGTGTCTGACCAGCAGTGTGTGACACTTGTAGTCACACTTTGCCCCGGGCAGAGCCCCTGTCCGGCCGCAGTTGCCTGTAGGACGAAGTGCCAAGAGCTCATCCTGAGACCCTGGGAGAGGAGGGGCAGGACTGGCGAGTGCCCTGGGACAGCACCCGCATCACTGCTGGCTTCGCCGCTGCCGAAGCGGCAGCTACAGAGCACGAGGAACGAGAACGGCTGTTTAACACACTAAATGTGACTTCCATTTTCTCCAGGACTTTCTATAGAGGCAGTCACAGTATTTCTCTTCACTTGTGAAAAGGATTCCACAACTCGGGGAAAAGATTTCTTTTTCCAAACTAGCAAAAACTTGGATAATAAAGGGCATTTACAGCTCATTATCCAAGTCAATTCCTTATATTTTTTTTTTCTAGAACATTATTAAAATGTACCTTATTTTTAAAGACATACTTTTTTTTCAGTATAAAATAAACTTGAGTAACAATATCCATAAAGGTTATCCAAACAACTGTTCTTAAAATAATATATTATCTTTTGGCATCATTTTAAAGATAGTGAAAATTTTATTTTTCAACCTAAAGTTTGAGTTGACTACATTATCTTAGAGTCCAGATACACCTTGTAGAACTACTATTTGAAAGAATGAGAGATAGCTGCAGCAAAATACATTATAGCAGAACCCCATGTATCCCAACTTGCATTAACAACAATTGGGGCAACATAATGCAATTTTAAAATAAGCATTTTTAGGAGAGAAGACAGATTTGTGTATGATTTTATATGATTGTTTCATAAATGGTCACTAATTGGTTTTGCTTTAGGTAAATGAAGACTATGGAATGAAGGACAGATTTCATTAACACTGAATTCAGAAGCAAAATATAGTAGAGGACACATTTAATGTATTCTTAAAGAAAGCAATGGACTGGTGAAAGCCCTAATTGACTCCAACCAGTATGCTACAAAATAATTGCTAAGCGTTAGCAGCATTATTTGGAGGATGGGAATGTCTATACAGATGTGAGATTCTGGAAAGCCCAGAGGGGCCCACGGAGCTGCGGCCACACTGCGCTCAGAAGGGCTGGAGTCCGAGCACCCCAGCTCCCGGCCTGCGCATGGCTCGAGTGACTCCCTGCTGGGGCTGGCCCGGCCCGCAGCAGCCGCTCAGGGACCTGCCCCGAGCTGGCAGCCACCCTCCTCCCGTCCAGAACCTGCCCTCCGAGACACTCAGCAGCATTATCGTAGAAGCAGGGAACATACAAAGATTCAACCCCCAAATACCCTCCGCAGAAGGAGCCCTTAAACCCAGGGAAAACGAAAACACCAAGGGATTCTCCCGTTTGCTGCAGAAGCAGAGGTGGCTCCTGTGAGCGACCCCATGGTGCCTGCTGAAGGTGCTGTGCCAGCGCCAGGCACATGCGGCCCTGGCGCTACAGCAACTGCCCTGGCTCATGGAGCAGCGAGCCTGGGCCACAGCTCAACCGCTGCGTGGAGATGATCCACGATCGCGCGGAGCAAGGCCGCGGGCGCCACAGCACACGAGAAGTTCCCAGGCACAGGAAGCCAGTGGGTCACTCAAACCTACTTCGGGATCGTTATTTAATTTGTCCCATTGTTAAACTAAAATTTGTTAGGTTCCTTTAAGCAGTTAATTCCTTAATATACTCAGGCAGAAAACATAATCACTTTTGAGTTGCATGTCCCATGGGATAAATGTTCATTTATGTAATTAAAAGAACCTGTATATCGGCCAAATATGACTTGTCGAAAAATAATTTTAAATAGAAAGGTTGACAATGACTTGTCTTTCAAACAGCTTCAAGATTTTAAAAATTCTTTGCTAATTCATTTACAAACATATGAATGCACTGAAGTATATCGTCTTCAGATATTAAGATTGTCATGTCACCTTTATTGACTAAATTAGCATTAATCCCAAAGTGTCCTAGTGAAAATCTCTGGTAACAAAAGCTCACCGACATTTTATAAACATTTCTAAAATCCTCTGTATAAGCCATAGCTTAGGAACAGAACTCTGATATTTGCTTCAATAGTATTATAACAACAAAAAGAAATGGCATGAGGAAAAGTAGTCTAATTTGTATTCATTCAGGAATACATGAACTTCACAATTTTATAGAGCGCCATCGCATAAGAAATCACAATACAGCTGGCTAGCATTGCTGAAGTTCTAATACAAATACTATGAGTTTACATGTCTTGATCAACATTGCAACTTTTATTGATTACTCTGTTTCCTAAAAATAATTTATTTTTAAAATGAAAGAGTTCCAGTAGCTTGTATCTAGAATAAAATAATAATGTATTAGCATATTCGGTATATTTGTACTTAAAGATATAACTATCTTCAAAGAATAAAAAAAACACCAAGCAAGGAGCTCTGCCAGATCTTTCGTAAGTCATTGCTTCTATTAAAATGCAATGGGTGTGGGGGAGGGGGGGCAAACTAATCACATACAATAGTAAACTGAAACCCACATAGTAAAGGAACTCGGCATGTTCTTTCAAGACAGGACATGATTGCCCTCGACAGCTTGTTTTTCTTCAACAGGGTCATTTTGGCACTTCAGATGCGGCTCTGGATGGAATTTGTGCATATGTGTTGTGTAGGTCTTTCCCTTCGCTAGCATGACATGGAAGACTTCAAAACAAGGCTCCAAAGGCTCTAGGAATAGATGACTTTTTTTTCTCAAGGAAATGATAAAGCAGTAACCTTGTTTACTAGAAAATATACACAGGTGCTTTGCAGCTACCTGCCTTTAAAATGCAAATATCTTCAAGCAGTTAATGATCTGATCCCTAATGCTACTACAGAATAAAGATAAACAGCTGTCTAATCTAGCTTTATACATTTCAGTGCATCCTTTGCAATTAATACTTTAATGCACACAAACAAGAAACTTATTGAAGCTTATAGAAAAAATGTTTTGCCTAATGCCGTCTTTTTCATGCAGGTATGTGTGCTGTACATGTAATAAATATTTGTAAAAATTACTGGAGAATGCTCCACACTGTGCTAGAGCAGAAAGTATTAGAGAAGACAGCTTAAGCTTCCGTTCCCAGACCAGCTCATGAAAGGCTTTCTCAAACGAAATCAGCAAGAATTCAGCCTGAGAAAACCAAACAAGATCAGGTCTTTCATAGCCACTCGTAACTCTAGTACTGCGAAGGATGCAGACATGTTACATTTTTGTTCCTGGTAACTGGCTCCTTCAAATCACCTAGTGATGTTTAAGGCCTTCTTTTAGGCAGTAAAGTTGTTCAAAAAACTAATCGTGCATCCACTATCTTCTAATGCTGCTAGAGATGTACAGTATTTTTGGTTTTACCAGGTATGAGATGAATTACTTTTCTAGTGTTAACATCAAAAAGAGAACCAGGCTCAATGGTGGTGGAAAATATCAGTGATCTTGCAAATGGGTCCAGAAAATAGGATACCTCATAATACTCAGGGAATGCATTTACTGCTACATGCTTCTAGAGCCTACTTGGGCAGGCTTTGGGAAGAAAATAAGCAAATATAAAATTTAATAGTCCTCATTTTCAAAAAAATACTTTTGACATGAACTTGCATAAAAGATGCACGTTCGCCTACCCGGTCGGTTTTAGAAAACTCATGCAGAGTGGCATGTCAGGTGTCGCTGTTTAAGTATCTCAGCGGGTTGTATAAAATGGTCAGTGGTGGTATGTATTTCAATCATATCAGATCTAAGGCTTCACTGATAATGTAAGACAGAAGGTCTCATTACATAAATTTATTCATTTAAAAAACCCAAGACTCAGCAGATGAGAAGTTTTTGTTAGGAAGTAAGGCAGCAGTGTCTCCAAAGAGTTATCATAGTTCTTGGAATTAAAAAGGTCCGCTCTGCACCGTTACTGCGAGCAGGGGTGTTTTTTGATACTCTTATTTTTATTGCAAGCTAATTCTGACCAACAAGTTATTCTGAATTGCCATCATTTCTGAATGTTTAAGAACCGCCCCTAGATTTCACCCCTACAATCTTAACTGCTGTTCTGGAGAATTCTTGTGCAATGCTGGACTTTGCAGACATTCAGAGATGGATTTGGACGGATGTAACATACGGGTGCTTGGATGTACTGGAATGCAGGTACTCTATACACCAGGTACGGAAGATGTCGTCTTTTCCATTTAAAAACACGGAATATTAAAAAATGGGAGAAAAATATTCCATATCTATACACGGATGTTCTGTTTTGGGACTGCTAGCTGTATTCTGGTAAACAAGAGAAATAATTGACTATTCTCCAACTTTACCCATACAAACTATTCTGGAGTTCATTCTTTCTCCTGTTTATGTTTCCCCTTATCCTGTCATAGTTCATCATTGCTGACCACAACAGAAATGTTAGTTTTGTCTTGATTAAAAGAATCATCCTCCTGCAACATCCATGCCAGATTTAAAAATAATTTCAAACTGGAAAGTATTTTCCAACTGCTGCACCAATTTATGTCACTTGGCACTACAGTCAGTTTACATTTGGTTTGTCTGAAAGAGCCATTCTGGAAGTACGTGGTTAGAAAAAAAATGCTTGTATTCTAACTTTAAGTATAAATTTAGCTTCCAGCAAACAAATACTGTAGCTGATTTTCTGACTTCTACTGGTCTATAGTTTTCTGATTTTTCATTTGCATTTTCTGAATTGATTGCAACATGCTCAAGTCGACTTTCCAGTCAATTCACCCAAATTCCAACAGGAATTGGTTTATAAATTGGTTCCAACCGGAACTGGTCATTTGGAATTTCCAGCACAGGAAATTACTTTTTAAGTGTCTTGATAAGTACCCTAAAATTACAAACTGATGAGTCTAACACCTAATGAGGAGAAAAAGGTTCGGCTATAAATGCAAATGTACTAAAAAACAAACAAACAAAAAACAACCTATAGGGTCAGGCGTGAACATAAGGGTATGGAAACTTTTTTTGTTCCCTACATAACATCCAACGATGACAGAGCGTAACTTCGGAATGACCACGTTACGTCAGCCAATGAAGATGATTTACTTTTCCTAGCTACGTTATGGCAAGTCGTCACGCCGTGACTGCTGCTCCTTCCTTGGGGTCTCAAAGCCGGTGCCGCGAGTCATGGCTGTACCCGCCGGGGGATCCTCGGGTCCGATGGGGTTTGTACGTGTCCTGGTATGAATCAGAGTATTCTTCTTCCACTAGAGGATAGTGATCTCGGCTGTGCTGGGAACTGGAAGACAAGCGGTTCCTGCTCTTCCGAGCCCTTTCGTTGTGGTAATTTTCATCTGAGGTCATTAGGCTTCGGCGTTCAATGGGAGAGTTCTCTGCAGAATGGTTGCTGTGTCTCATACGCTGGCTCTACGGGTGTCAGAGAATCCAGCGTTAATACAGGTCAGAATGAACCCCATTTACTTTAAGCTAGTTTGAGACTTATTCTGAGGTCTTTCAGAATCCATCCACTTTTGTGCAACTCACTTTATATTAAAATTTGCTTGCTATGGGAATGGGTTATAAGAATAGTCTGGTTCCTAGAGCTGAAAGGAGACCAAACACAGTACTGTAATGGGTATCTTGCAGCATTCACCAGGTGAAATATTACAGGTCATTCTGCATGAAAAGTGAGCTGATACATTCAGCATTTATCACTCTTCTCTGATCATGAACATAACATTCATGTTTTTGTTCTGCTTAGAAAATTTTTATCATTGACTTAGGTGGGTTTAGACAACATCTGAAGAGGCTTTTTGTATGATAGGTTGTTTTTTTCCTTTTTTAAGGTGCAGCTCTCTGAGCCCACTTAAAAACCTTTACATGCCCAGGAGACCACGGACAGCTAACCATACAACTAAGGAATGGTTATGGACGGTTATTATTGTTATATATTAACCAAGTCTTGTTACTAAAACATAATATCACAAATAAATTGATCTTTACTACGTTGATTTATTAAATAGAAATAAAATTTACGACGCCTTTGCTCTCCTCACATTCCCATAATGATCATGTGTTACTTTGGTCACATGCACAAATTTAGACCCTCTTTTTGCCAGTGAATTGGTGCAGTATAGCCCTGGACCTGTACAGGAAAACCAACTTTCTGATTATTGTTAGCACACACTGAACTCATCCAGGGTAGAGGGCCACATTCTCAGAGCAAACTTAGCCAGTCCTGCTCTGTCTCGGGGTTCACACTGGTGCTGTTCTAACCCAGCAGCTGGGAACAGAAGCCGCTGCGGCAGGTGCATCGTGTGACCTCAGGTTCGTGGCTGCACGGACCGGGTCACCTGCTGCTCCCAGCCCTGAAGCTCTCCCCGAGGCTCTGGCTGCTGTGGATCCTTCCCAGACAGTTACAGCCCTTCTGCAGGCCCCATGTTCCACTGCACAATCTCTAAGTCCCAACTGGGTCACATACGAATAGATCGTCCCAGCAAATCTGCATCTTTCTCAGCTCTCAGTGTTTCAAAGCTCTTGATATTCAGTTCCCCAAGGACTGAACCCAGTTCTTCCTCAAAGGCGAGGAAGAGTCATAAGGTCATAAGCAGCCTAAGTTCTTACTGCATAATAAGCACCTAAAACAGCTTAAGTCTTAGGATTTGCATGAGTGCTCTAATCACCATATCATATTGCACTGAAAACCAATGCAAATCCTTCCAAAGGCTTAAATTAGTATAAACCCTTTAGGGATAAGCTCTTCAGATGATGGAAGTCTTAAATGTGAGATAACCACGTAAAACATGGGAGCCATTCAAGTGGATCTGAGCACGTAGGTGGCTCCAAGCGCCAAATCCTGCAGCCTTTAGGTGGGCATCATTCACTCAGGGTGAAATTTACCCCTCTGCAGAGAACTAGCACCATTCAAGTCCCATCTAAGTCTTCACAAGTCGGGTGAAGCGGGGATTACGTGCCGCATACCTTCAGCCAGCCCACTGCACAGGGGTGATTTTCATCTTCAGTGTGAGTTTTCCCTAAGCAAATGGAGCAACATTTCACAGTCACTGCTGGTGTCCATTGATCAGAGATAAATAAATGCCTGAAAAAAATTCTGTGGATACACCCAGTTTTTACAATGAAACTGAAGAGGTGATAGGTCTACAGATGATATGTTATTGTCATGACGGGATGGAAAACTGAAATTTAAGGCAAGTGAAAATGGAAACAACATTTCACATGTGCGTGTTATCAGTAATAGAACAGTGCCTGGGTGTTGAGCCAGTCAGGACACCGTGACTTACTGAGCCCAATAAAATCAAGCACATCATTAGAAATGTGAATATCAAGGATCATGTACCTCCCGTGAAGTGCAATTCACTCACAAAAGAATAGCTTCATATTAATTGAAAACACTGAAACATTTCCTCTAAGATTATTACCTGCTTCCAGAGTTTCTATAACCAGAACAGAGGTTAGATCTGTCAGGTGAATCACTCATTAAAAGCAATTTGCTTGACTGCTGTTGCATACATCAGCAGCGCATGCTCCTCCAAAGGCACCCACACATACAGACCTCCTGCTGCAACGTGCACACTGTATGTAAAGTTCACTGCAATCCTGAGCCTTTCAAACATTCGTAACTGTAACTTCAAAAACATTTTCTGTTTTCAAACTTAGTAAAGCACGTACTTCTCATTAAGGGCTATTTACATGCCACGTTTGAAGTTTCAAAGTTCAGCCGTTTTTGAGCTATCCCTGTGGAAAAAAATGGTCAGAATTTTTTTCAATGGGTAAAAAATGTATTTCATTCACACTCAAAGAACTCAAAACGGAGAAGGCATTCACACTCAAAGAAGGCAAAACTGAGACAAAAGACAAACATTGAAGTTTTCACCCAAAAGTGAATGTTTTGTGGAGTTATGAGAGCAAAAATGGGATTATTACAGAAACTGTTCCACATCCTTAACTACAGTAACTGTTAGCTCAGCTGCTGTGACATATTGAACATGCTTATTTTCAGTCCGAAAAGCTTTAGTTTCTAATGACACTATTTCCAGATTAAAAAACGTGCTGTTTTCTAGTATGTCCACAATACCCTTGGACAGAATGCCACTTTTCTCCTCCTCTTCAGGAACTACCTCCTTTCTTGGAAAATTCTGGCCAGGTTATCTCCCACGGAAGGGGAGCAGGGCGCGCGTCGGGCACGTCGCTCGTGGGGCTCTGGCTCACACTGCTCGGCCCATGCCCAACTAACGACGCGAGTGCAGCTACGCTGCGTGAAACATCGTGCTGTCCTCCCCTACACAGAACGGGCTGGAATGTGTTTTCGTACCTGTAACCCAGAGATTGCGGCAGGATAGGGCGAGAGTGCAGAGGAGCCCAGGTTGCGCCCGAGGAGCGGGGTCATGGGGGTGCTGCTGGTGGTGTGGGTTGCACGCCAGTACGCCTCCAGGTACTCGGCCAGGTGCTCGCAGGCATCCTCGAGCTGGTTCTCGTCCAGGATCACGTCAAACATCTCCTGTGTGCAACAACAACAGTTCGGTTCGTGACAACATTGCAGATGGAGGAAGTTTTACATAGGTCTCATCACACAAATCCCTTACAGTGAAATAAATAATAATTAGAGCGTGAGGAAATGACCTGAATGGGTCTCCAAAGGGATGAAAAGCTGGAACTCCCTGGAGCCACAGAGCCTTGTAGGAAGCCCCGGCAGACCTTGCCCGAGGCCGCCACGCTCAGAGGTGCGGCATTCTGATAATTCATTATTTTGCTTAAAAGCTAACCATGATAGAAGAAATAAGGTTAAGCTCAAAGTCAGAATAACCCAGAAACGCTTTACTCAAGCTTTGGCTGCAGACTCGCACGTATTCTCTTGACCTGACTAAGGACACAGTTCTAGACTACATACATCACTCCTTGGAGCACAGCGCAGAGCCCTGCGCAGCCCCTGCTGATCATGCAGTCTGTGGTCGGAGAAAAATAAAAATGTATTTTCAGCAGCAAAATTTGCACCTCATCTTCAATTCTAGCTCTGATCTTAGTGGAAAAAACCTATTGTGAAAAATCACAGGAAACGAAAAGTGCAGGTGCTGCAGGTGCTCAGCACAGCTGATGCAAATCGCACACTGGTTTTTCCCCATGCATATTTATAGATATACTCAGCATACAGACCTCACAGAACCAAGGTCTCCAGGATAAGATGTCTCTGAGATATAAAACCACACAATGAATTTATCATAAACCTTAAGCATGCATCTACCTTCTTCCCAAAAGCTTGACCCACCCTTTCCCTTCCTCTTCCCCCATCATCACGGGACAGAATCGTCTCCTTCTCTGCGCCCAGGCTCAGACTTCCTTCCTTTGCTGACAGCGCTACCAGCAACCCTCCCAGCATCACGGCCCCAGACCAGCTCTGACCTTCTGTCTACACATTTTGCTTTGTAGTAATAAGAGCAATTTTCCAGTTTCAAAAGCTGTTCACGTCTACTTCTAGTTATGAGGGACCCCAAAAATAACAAAGTCAGGATATATTCATGTAAAAAGCTCTCTTTAACTGAGTCATATTACTAATCACTCGGAAGCACCTCCTGGGCAGCACTAAAAGTCAGGAGCGACTTCCTTGACACCACGCAGCACCAAGGTGAGCCCCAGGATTCCTGCAGAAACCTGTTGCGTGAGCTGGAGAGTCTCCAGCGGAGCTTGGTTGAATGTCTGAAGTTTGGAGATGTTGAAATTTGGACATGCAGGGTCCAAATTCTTATCCACGTGAGTCTCGCTTTGTCTTGGACAACAGAGTGCAACGGCAGATAGGGTACCAGGAGGTCACCAGGGCCCGGAGTGGACGTCGCCAGTGCTGCAATGCCACCAAGAACTGAGAGCTTCTTCGCGCACACCGAGCACCTCAGCCACCGCCACCTGCCTCATCCCAACCAACGGGAGCAAATCTGGCTGGGGTAAAGGGAAAGCACTATGCAAGAGAGCATGTAAGGTGCTGGAACATACACTGGCTTATTTATGCAGGTGAAAAAATAAACACACCTTGGGAATATGGGGAATAGGAGGCAGGTTACTCTCCAGGTAAGCTGGCAATAGCTGCGACAGGTAAATGCAACAAGCCCAGTTCAAGGTGCAGGTGAGATTCCTTTTAACTCAGCTCATGCCAATGACAAGCTAGAGAGGAATATGCCGTTACAGGAATTATTTCACACTAGAGAAACATTCAATATTGTTTCAGTTAACAGGACCTGAACGGCTCAGAGAAATTCTCCACTTCACTTTAAGAGATACAATTCAGTGGAAAAATACATGCCAGTAACATAATACAGGTGGCTGGAGCAGAATTTGAGACGGTTGAGGAACGTTTCGGTGCTGCTCGGAGGGCCAGGTCCGTGTCTACAGTTACTGTAACCAGACGCTCACAGAGAGGCGCTGCCCTCAGAAGCCAGGGGAGAGCAATCTGCTCTGGAGGTCAGAGATAACCTGAACTCAGGAGCTGTTTTGGGTAGCTTGGAACATTTTTTAGAAAGCAGATTCATAATGTGGAATTACCTCAACTCCACGGCTAAATGCCAGAATGAAGGCCCAGGGAGGGCCTTTCGCTGCTCCAGCGGGCAGGAGGCCACACTGGAGGCAGGGAGGGTGCCCAGAGGCAGCAAGGGCAGCAGCCTCCACTCACAGGAAACAACCCCAAAGGTGCTGACGGACCCAGATGGAGGTCCCTGGAGAGCAGGGACAAGAGGGCCATTTAAGTGAAGCATGAGCAAAATCTTAAGTTTTTTCCAGGGAAAAACCTCCCTGGGTTTTCCACAGGATGGAGCCCCAAGCTTTGGGTGTCTCAGGGACCTCAGGGCACTCCAGGAGATGCAGCTCAGCCTCAATTCCTACCAGGCAGAGCAGGCAGAAAGGAAAAACATCTACTGCTACTCACAGCCCAGAAATGCCTGGGTTACCTCGCTATGGCCAGCGGCAGACAAGAGAAGAGAAGCCTGTGTATTTTTTGGTGTCTTAAGAAGTATACAAAAAGAAGTTAGGTTTTGGAAATAAATCCTTGTGGGTAGTTATCCCAGAGGATAAACTGTTAAAAAGCTATAACAGAATAAAAAGAACTAAAGAACTTTCATTTGAATTGAGCGTAAAAGCCACTTGAAACAGCAGCATTATCTTTAAGGTCTTTATAATGGAAGACAAAGTCTGCTTTTAAGCATTATCTGACCATTAAGGGTTGGGCATCTGTTTTGCTGATCTCACCTCTGAAGCCTATTCCTGGATCCCTCCAAGACATTCCTTCTGACAGTGCTTTTTAATCAGACAGAAACAGCATGCGATCCTTTCCAGTGTCTGTCCTGCAATTCTGCAAACTAATCTGTGCTTGGTTTCCAAAAATAAAAACAACTTTGTGCTGCCTTCCCCGAATACCCGTTTGTTTTTCTATGCAGCCCCTGATGGCTTGACCAGCTTGCCAGGACCTCTGCTCCTCGCGCAGCTGCTAAGACCAGGTGACGGCCACCCCGAAGAGAGCAGCCAGCAGCAAGCGAGCGGCTGCACTGAGATAAGCAGAGTAGCTCAAAGGGCGGCAGGAGCTCAGGTATCCCGGGGACACACGGCGAGGCCAGGGCGGGTGACACGTGGCGACAGGTCCGGGGGCAGCTCGCAGCCCTGCTCCTGTGGGTGAGGAGCAGCCGCGCTGCTGCCTGCCCACGTGCCACCGCGTCAGCGTTACCACTGCAGCCACGCTGGAGCTGACATTCTGCTCAGTGAGCAGATTATTAGCATAAAAGTTTCAAACTTCTTTTTCTTTCTGAGCAATAAAAGCTGACGTAGGGTAGCAAGTGCAGGGCTGTGTGAATCACCACAGAGTGAAGTGATAACACGTGAACTCAGCTGTAATCAAGAACCAACCCCCTAGGTATCTAACACTCCACGTGTTCCAGCTCTTTAGCCTTTCTTCTGTACTTACTGGTGGGCATTGTGCAAGTTTATCAGCTGCCACCAACTGCACGTTCAAGTGTTTACTTTGGGACTTTCCTCTAGATTTAATCAGTCGCTGCAAAACCTGAGAGAGGAAAAGAGGAGAACACGAGTGTAAGGATCACACATCTCCAGGAAGTTTTCAGAGATGGACATGCTACTGCAGCCAAGACTATTACGTTTAATTAAATGGATAAAATATTGTCCTTAAATATAAACAAAAATATATTTCTGGTAACCTCCCTGAAAGCTGTGCATGTTTCTCTCTGCAACACATTCAAATGCAACATAAGTAGCGATTTTCCTTTATTTAAGTAATAGGTTATTTCTGACAAACGTAATCTTCTAGAGGACGAGTAAAATTAGGGAATTACACTGTATTGACTGCAGCACAACAGTAACAGCACATTATGCTGTGTGGCAATAATGCAGTCACTCAGTCTGTTCACAGGTACATATCATTTTAACACACACAGTTCATATTACCTCAGTATTTTTTCTTCCACTATGTTCATTACTGGAATTTAAGAGGTGGGAAAAAATAGGAATTCTGCATTATTTCTACGTAAACTCTCTAAGAAAATACAGGATTACAGAACAACGGAGTACTTTTAAGCTGGAAGGACCTCTAGAAGTCCAGCTCCCCCAAGCTCCCTGGCTGTCATGAACAGACCCCAAAGGGATCCCGCTGAACAACTACCCCCTGGACAAGCCTGTTGTGGAGCCCAGGGCTGCAGTGCAGTTACTTGTTTTGCTCACTTCTCAGGATTTTAACCTCCAGCAGCTCCTGCCTGCTGCGGCAGAGGCTGCCCTGGACCTTCCCAGCCCCAGCGAGCTCCTCCTTCCTCTCCAGCAGCAGGTCCCGAGCCTCTCCATCTCTCTTCATCCATGGAAACGCTGGCTGCTTTTCCATGGTGAACTGGATTAGATGTTATATATTCAATAAAGGTACTTAGGGATAGAGGTTCTTTTTAACAAAATGCAAGCCAAAACTCCAGCAGCAGACAATATCATGGGGCAAATCACTGTCATATTCACTTTTGAGAATCTGTCCCTTTATTCTTAGAACATTCCTTTTACTTCTTGCCTTCCTGGAAACACAGTGAAAGATCTGAGGCAAATTATTCTGTAAAAAAAGTACAATCATAGCCATCATTATAAAAAAAAAAGTTCACACTCATGCTCAAAAAAAAAAAGGATTTGCAATAATTTGCAATATAGCAAAGTTCTTTTCTAATTGCACTCTGTGGGAATTTCATCAAATCACCTTTCCAAACAGATACTGGCACACCTTTGCCACCAGTGAACACTGTTAAGACTTCTTAGTCCTACTGGATTTCCTTTGGCTAGTAACAGAGTTGTAATTCATTAATGTAACCTCAGATTAAAAAATATTTTAAGATGTATATATTATGTTAAAGATGAAACTTTTAATACAAAAAGAACATGGTACATCCACATATCATGGTGAAAAAACACCCATGCCCCAGGCCAGGCAAGATATTTCCTTCTGCTGTGTGTTTTTTGGCTGCTGTTGCCCAGCTAGCAAGCAGAGCAGACAGTGACCCTGGTGCCATGGTGGCCAAGGGAAGCTCCGAGCTAAGCTAGAGGACAGCTGCAAAGGCCACAGCCAGCGGGACACAGCACTGTGACCCCAGCTGTCCTGGGAGGGAACCTCTCGCCCTTCGGGAGGTGTATTAGTTTTTAGATGCTTTTTAGATGCTGCAGTTTGGTTTGTGCTGGATCCTTCCCTGGGTAGGCCAGGATGACTATCTTAAGGAAATAAAAATGACTTAATTGGTTTTCATGTCTTTTGAGAAGTAATTTTTCTCCGTTAAAGGACTGACAAGGCCCCAAACGTTTGGTGCAGTGGGCAGTGGTGTAAACTAACCACGATGCCAAGGACTGAACTCCTCTTCTTTTTAAAGTGGTCTCTCCATATGAGAGTGAGTTCAGGAAGAGGATAAAGTGAGGAAAATCAACACCCATTTCAAGGGAAGACAGGGACTGCGAAGTGTTGAGTAGCATCTTTCTTGCACACTGGGTTTAATGCAGTATTAGCTAAATACTCAAAAGCAGCTTTAAGGAATAACAGTTACATGACCAACTCCTCCCTCCTCTCCAGAGAGGGAAACTGGAAAAAAGAAATGAACTGCACATGACAGATCTTGCTCATCAGTACATGCACTTCTGGAGGCATAAAGCAGTAGTGACAAAGCTGTAGAAGGATCTGAGCTTCAAGCTTCTTGTAGTGCAGCTATTGCTGGAAAGGAAGAAGAACCTATCCTGCCTCTGGGATGTACATATTTAAGTGTGAGATGCATTACCTTTGGAGAAGACACTTTAACATGGACAATAATTGGTGCTAGAGATGTCTTGATAAGTTGTGCAGGGTGGTTGATTGTGTCTGCATCCAGCACAACCAGCTGTAAGGACCTGGCCAGCTCAAAGATTCTTTCAATTTCGCTCTGTACTTCAGCTAATAAGAGAGGAAAAATGTGTCCAAGTCATTCAAACTGAGCATTATTTAGGCAAAAATAAAGTCATTCGTTTACGTTGACTATATGTACAGTTTAAGAACTCCACTGTAACTTCCACAAAATAATCTATTACTCAACGATATTTTTTAAAAAGAAATACTATCTTGGAGAACATTCTGCTGCCTGAAAATATGTAATTACTATACTGACTTATAAGATAAATGTCACCAAGCCATTTGGTACAATATATGTTTCAAGTAAAACAAAATACACCCAAGTATATTTTTCAAATCTTCTAAATAACTTACAATAAAAACTGGTAGAATATTATTTAAAAAGACACTAATGGCTATGCTCACATCTAAACATTTTTATACAAAGAAAAGTAAGAAACTTACTCCCACGTAAGTGCCATTTCTGATATTCATTGTTCTGATCCTTCTTAATCATGCACATCGATGTGAGGAATTTTAAAGGGATAAAGTCAGCACAAATTAAAGCCTCTAAATTTTACCAAGAGCATTCAAGAAAGTTGTATGTCAACAGTTCAGATGCACTTCATTTGCCTGCGTGCTGTTCCAGAAAGTTCTGAAGTATACGATTACTTATTAAAATTTACCTTAAGTCTTTGGCTAAGACCTAACACCTTGGTGTTTTTAAGTTCCCTCTAACATGTCCCTATAAGGAGTATTTCTAAACTTAAGTTTGTCCTCTTAGCAGTATTAGTGATGTAACAGAAATATCACTTAGAACTAATTCTACCCCTATGCAGGTCTCCCACAGAGGTGCACGGACCCAAAGGGACAAGGTCTAGCAGATCCTGCTGTCACCTTGGCAGCACCTAATTTTGGGGCGGTTGATTCCCACATCAGCACGACAGCTACGGGTGGCACATCCTACCTCCTATCCCATATAGAGAGGGCAGGAACGCAGTATTCCCACAGGGCACGGAGAAGGGAACATGCCTTCCAGCTGGGCAGGCAGTGCCGAGCCAGACCTCTCTCCTATCCCTTTCCTGAGGACAGGCACTCGGACAAGATTCAGGGTCCCTCCTGCAGGCAAATTGCTGGGCTCCTCCTAAAAGCTGAGCCGGGTCTTCGTTTCCATGGCCTAAAAAGGCCTTATCTAGTTCTACAACCTAAACAGCCCCTCAGAACATCACAGACTGGGTTTAAATGTCTTTCCTTCCTGAGGAGATCCAAACCCAATGCCTTTTATCTCCTGTGAAGATGTCCCAGACACCACACTATTGTTGTGCCAATACATGCACACAGATTTCCACCTCTAGTGGAAAAAAAAAAGCTGGCCGGATGAACTGAAATTCATCTGGCCAGCACATCCCAGCAATCCCGACAGTGGGAAGACTAACACCCCAGTTTCTGCTCCCTCAGCTAGACTGAAACTTTAATAAGTAGCTACTCAGTGCGAACTCTAAAACCAGTCCCTGGGTCAGAAACAGAAATACATTTCCTTCCCAACTTGGCAGGGTGAGGGCTCTGCAGCAGCAGGTGGTGCAAAGTTCAAAGCACCAGTCAGAATCAGCAGCTGTGAGACCACATCACACCTAGGAGAAAGCTTTGAACTCACTATTTCCCTCTCCTGACTACATGCCCTAACTCACTTTTTGCAGATAATAACTACAAAACTGCTTGTTCTAGTCCTTGTAATTGCTTAATGTGAGCATGAGGCTAACAGGCCATTCCACAGATAAATTTTGTCTCCCAACAGTGTACATGAAATTCAGCATTACATATAAAAATCTTGTAAGATGCATTTAGAATTGAAGAATTTATATGACATCTTTAAGGCTGATACCCTGTCACTCTCTCCCAGTATGGGGCTATATTCAGAATTATACCTGTGTCAATGTCTTACCTAAACTGGATCTTGTATTTGACCGTTCAATTATTGCCCTCTTGCTTGGATTATTTAGAACAGACCTCTTAGCAAGAGAAATGTCAGCTGTCACTCTAGTTATTGATATCCTATGAGTAAGAACACAGGACAGAACAAAACACAGCAGTCACATTTCCATGGCACTGTGCGTGACACAGAGCTACATTGCACTCTGGAGTGCAGATACGACACACCACTTCTCAGGCATGCTCTAGGGCTCAGTTATAACAGCATCACAGTACAACTAAGGAGAACGACGTGGAACTGTGCAACATTTGCTAGCATATTTCTATCATCTATGTTATTGCAGACTCTTGCACAGTTACTGCTATTTTAGTTAATATTGTGAGTTAATTTTGCCCGTCTCCAATAGGAATTTACAAAATACCATAAATATCACAGGTTAAGGCAAGTCTCAGAGTATACGGAGCAACAGGAGTCACAAGGGTTGTCACACCTCTTCTCCCAGTCTAATAAGCCACATTTCTGACAGGTGAGGAAGGAGCATTTGGGTATCCAAGCAGTCCATGTTTCATTTCTGAGCGCCCAGGAGCTGAACAGCGTGGGCTACTTTGGTCAGTCAGTCCTCCAACAGCCACCCATTTCAGAGTCACAGAGCTGAGCCTATGGGCTAAATGACTCGCTCAAGGTCAGCTAGGAGAGAAGCAAGTTGAGCTACAACTATTTGTACTGCTGGAACCTCCTCTTTTGCCTGGGGCAGGTAATGTTTTCCAGTCTGTCAGGGAGCCAACAAGACCCCGAGGTAAGCGCCTTCCTAGAACTTGCTCATGAGGATCAGAACTGGGAACAAAGCAACTCCAGGCCTCCATGCCTGAGTATTTTCCTTTAAATCGGATTATAAAACAAAGATTGCACATTCACTTCACGTAACAACCACCAAGGAGGACCACAATGGGATCCAAAGAGCCATGAATAATGAGAAGAAAGCAAGGACTGGCAGGCATTGCTCACAACACAAGTGTTTGGCAGCCCTAAATGAAATTATCACATAGAGGGCTAAAAAGAGCAGAAGCATTTTTCCACATAACACACAGGTTTTTGCAGAGGATATAGTAGAGGCCAAAAATATGATTGGGTTAAAAAAGGAACAAGAGAAATTCATCTGTTACGGGTCTACATGTGGCTAGAAAACCCCATGGTCTAGACCACATCTGGCTCAGGAAGCTCTAGATCTCTGACTCTTGGGAGTCCAAGTACAAGAGAGGAAGGATAATAAATCCAACAGGTGTCTTCTTATATTCTTCCTGCAGATGGAAAAGGAGGAGCTCACAGAGGCCAAGCACATTAAGAGATGGGAAGGGGTCCTGCAAGCTCAAGTCCTGCTGAGAAGGTCTTTTGAGAAGCTCATTGCTCCTGGACACTCATTTCCCTTGTTGGAAATGTGCATCTGTCACAAAACTGCAGCAGAGATGGGAGAAAAATAAATAGAAAAAAAGGAAGAGGGGAGAAAAAAAGACTGTAAAGACATAAAAATTGGCAGGAAGATCAAGAAGCAGCTGAAGTTCCTAAAACGGAACTGAATCCATTTTTCTAAAGTCGTTCAGATTTAAAACCTATTGTATCGGCTTGCTCGTGGCATTTAGCTCCTTAGTGGGTTAAAGCCCACACTGCTGCCCAATCTAGTTGTCAGAAGCTTAACAGCCACAGGGCTGCCCTCACCCCCGGCAGCCCCTCTCCCTGCAGCCCCTGCACAGCCCGACAGCAACGGGGGCCGGAGCAGAGCCCCCGCTCACCTCTGCAGGGGCTTGAGGGACGCTCCACATTGCCTGCTCCGCACATTGGCACCACGGAGCGGGGAATGCTGCTCCATACTTTTTCTCAGAGGGAAGCAAGAGCAGCGAGGCTGCTCGGGAGCATGGGGGTGCACGAGCAGGATGAATGAGCAGCCTGTAGAAATGCCAAAGTGAACTGCATGTACAGCGCCTCGTCTGTCCGCTCTTCAATTAATCACTGCTTTTGTAGAATTGGCCAAAATCACCTCAACTGGGCAACTACAAATTGGGGAAGGGAACAAGACATTCTGTAAAGTTGCCCATCATCGGTTGTTTTGCTAGTTCACAGGTTAATTCAGTATTTCATTGCACCCCAAAAGCTACTCTGCCTGCAAGTCCTACTCCAGCTCTTCTGAACAACAGACAATATTATTTTATTGCCCAAGTGCTAATGTTTTAGATATATCCAAGCCTGATTTACTCTCATGTATCAGCAGTAGAAGCTTCTCTACACGCAGTTCCAATGCACTAATCAAACCAGGATGAAGAAGTAGAACAACCCAAGGTGTAGCCGACGCCTACAACTACCAACAAGTTCCCGTGGAAAGGAAGAGAAGATGAGGACCAAGCACACGTTCTTCATGAAGAAATCCAAACATTTAGCCCTTCTCACAATTCCTCGGGATGTTTTTTTCTTTGTTCCAGCTTAACAGGTTGAATTCTCTTTACTGCCTCTTACAGTCTGACACATTTCCCCTACATTTTTAGCTTTTAGCATTTCCTTCTTCAAGTTGCCTTTTAAAATATTTTGGGCTAGCAAGAATTGAAGAATTAAAAGCTGATTTTCTTAGGAATCGACCTGAAGCATCATTTCTGCATAGTGCTGAAATCTGCTCTGCTTCTGATACTTCAGAGCTGGGGTGTGATTACCTTTATTTAGAGAACAGCCTGTTGTAGGGGAGCCTGCAACTTGACAAAAGGTACTGAAGTGAACTTCGCCCAGTCACAGCAGCTTGAGAATAAAATCAGAAGACATTTATATTTGGTATCTGTCGGCTGGGCTAGCCCAGTGACACACAATTGAATCAAAGCTTAAGAAGAATTTTATATGCGCAGAGAACTGTGAATAAAGCTACAGCTGCATTTGCAATTAGTCATGCTTTGCTTTCTCAACTGTTCCAGAACATCCCCAGAAGGAACTGGGGAGCTCTTGGAAAGTTCTCCATTTGCTCAAGCTACCTGCTGTGCAATCAGCTCGGGTGCACTGCAGAGACTTGGGAACCCTGGATGGGGGCCAGGACCAGGCCAGCAGCTTCCCTAGGAGGCAGCGTTGCTCCGAGGCCCAGCTGGACAAGAGAGCGGTGTCACAGGGCACCCAGTCCGCTATGATGCTGTGGGGCAGCATCAAAAGTCCAAGCCTCACAACACCATCTTTAAAGATAGGATGGTTCCTCCCTGGTGCTCTCATCACCTTTCATCTAGGTTACATCTACAGTTTCAGCCTAAAAAAGATACTGAGGCAGGTATTTAGACAAACCTAAAAAACCTTCTACAGACATAGCAGAAATAGAGATATGTACACTTTTAAAAATACCTAAGTTATGTTTCACCCCAGAATTGGCTGCATTTCAATACTGATACAAAGTTGGTGAATCAGTTTTAAGCATGCATCAATCTTCTTGCATTAAAGAAGTCTCTAAAAATGTTATTAATACACGGGGGAAAAAGCATGAAAAGGACAGTATTTCTCACCTCCCATCAAACCTGTGCTTCAGGAAGTCAAAGAGAGCTTTCTGCATCATGTCTGTCACCTTTGCAGAGGTGAGGGAGATTGAACAGGAAAGATTGACAGGAAGAAAAAGAAGTCAAAAGTAAGAAAAGAGGTAAAAGCTAAGGATTCTGCCAACAACCAATACCTTCTATAGGCAGCAATCATCCAGTTTCCATAATCTTGGCAGCATGCTTTTTAATAAATACTTGCAAGTTTTCTGACTCATTCTCTAAAATGCTGAACGGAGGATGTGAGAGTTGTCACTCCTGATACTCTTGCCTTCACTTGCACTGAGATATCAGAACACTCCTCATGAACTTCTATCACAGCAACATATGCAACAGCTTGAGCACATGTCAGAAACTTAGGACAGTATTTGGATAGAGCAGATCTTTTTTTTTTTTTTTTTTTCCCCCCCTCCAGTTACATTATTAGAATCAGTAGTACTTCAGTTACAATATCTATCTTGTTTGATACTGTTTTAACAGCAGCACAAATAATCTCAGTGAGGCTCACAAGCAAAGAAAAAAAAAAAGGGATGTTTTTATTCCTGTGCAAGGGGAAACACCTGAGAGATGCTTGGCACCAATAGCTGTAATCTACTTTACCGAGTGAACTCTCTGTCCCTTTTGGTACAACTCAGAGTGACGTCTATTATCCACTAGTCTAGACACAAACTCAGTCAAAGCCCTGAGGCCTTTGGCAGCTAACTTCTCTGTGTGTGTGGTTTTTTTAAGTGGTTCTTACAGAACATAGTCAGAAAAAAAATGTCAAAAGAAATTTCAAATGTCAGGAAATGTCAAAAGAAAATGTATGTTGCAAAGTAAGATCAGGTCTCTGTTACATAGACCACTATTTTAAATTAAAATTAATATCCCAACTCCATTACCATTTAAAAGGGCATTTTACACACTGTTGTATGTCCAAAATGGTATAAGTAGTATATTTTCTTATGCAGGGGGTATTTGTAGATGGGCTTGTATTAATGAAGAGCCCTTCTCCTCACAGATTTGGAAGTCCCTAGGGTAGCTTAATCCATGCTGCAGCACCATGAAAATCAGTGGATGAAATTTGCTTAAGAAACATCACCATAAAAGGAAGATAGTAGCAAATGAAATTCACAATTCCTGCTTTGCTAAACAACTCTTAACAAAAAATCTGATGCAAGAACACTGTATTATTCTAATAATAGTACTATTCTGCAATCTTCCTAGGACTCATTACCTTAAAAACCACTCCAACACATTTAACAATATCCTATAAAGCACGCATAAAATTAAACTAAATGAACTGTGTCTTTGATTTTATGTTAATTTAGTTTTCATGTTAATTTAGATCCTAATTCAACAAAGCATTTAATAGATGGTTAAATGCAGGTATTCACCAAAATGTCCTGCATAAAGCCTAAGTTCACATTTAGCAACTATTAAATGATCTTTGAACTATAGGCTTCTAATATAGTAATATCATTAGAAAAAAAAAAAAAAGTCAAGAAAAAATACTGAAGTGATAACGATGAGTTCCAAGATTCTGGTATTGGAGAATAAAAGTGACTATCCTGGAATTGTCTAGGTACTTGATCTGCCAACACCAAGTTTTACAGGAAGACGTAAAATTTTCGTAACTGATATAACGAGGAAACGATGAGCTTAAGTCTTTTTTACATTCAAAACATGAGCTAGTTTAACTAGCATCGTATTTCTATATGGAAGTCTAGTTAATTGACTCTTGTGGTTTTTCTTTTTTTTTTTCTCCTCTCCTCTCCTTCTTTGTAGTGGACCTCAATTCTCTTTTGTTTCTCCTTAATCAAGTAGGAAATGAACTGAAAAATCACGCTATTTAAAGCACACTGTTTAAAGAATTGCAACTGCAAAGAGAGTTCTCGTAATTACATTACCTACCTTTCAGCTTAGGCACCACAAACAAGAGGCAGATTCTGTTCTGATGCAGTGTAGAATAAAATTCACTGGTACCTTACCCAATAGGTACAAAGTACTAGTCATGTTCCTAGGCCTTATATGTAATCTTCTGACTATTATATTAGCTCAGATCACTTAAAATTGCTGTAAACCAATACTACAGATTAAATATAGTATGGAATCATGGATAAAAGATGTTAAATAATTGCAAATAACTGGAATACATACCTCATATCCTTTCAGTGAGGGACCCACTAAGACAACAGGCCTCATCGATGGTACTACATCATATGGAGGAACATGTTCTGTCTAGAAGAAAGTACCACATTAGATTCCAACAACTCATTTTTCATTTCATCTAGGATGAAAATCCTAGAAACTATGCACTACAATTAATAAAAAAAATAAAATGAAAACAAAAATACTTACCACTTTTTGTTTCTGTTTTGCTAAAAGAGCAAATGAGAATTTGGTTACATATAGTATGCACAGTAAAAGTAATACTTGCAAAAAAAATTCTTTGGTTATGAATTTTTGACTTCTCTCACTGCATCTCCCTTCTGATCAACTCTATTTTAATTGGTCACTTTACTCGATTTTGGGGGAAGCTGCCATTTTTCAAGTTTTTTTCCCACGATCCCTTAGCAGGTACTACGCATCTGGAAATAAATGTCTTTTCTCCACCCCCACGTGCAAGCACTTCTCAGGGTAATATTTTAATATGCCAGCAAAGGGAGGGAAACCCACATTCTTCACATGCAGCTTTTAAAATAAAGTGATTAGAAATAGCAACAATTTCGTTAAATAAAGGGCTGTCTTACCAGTAGAAGTGGGTGTGGCTCGAAACGTGCCAGAAACCATTTCTCCAAGACTGGAAGAAGAATTCCCACTTGATTTCCTAGGACACCACAAAGAGCCCTGTTAACTTGTGAGGTATCAGGCATCAGCTACCCACCCATGAGAAAGTAAAAGAGGAAAGGAGGGAGTCTTCACCCACATGTGTGTTGTGAGAAGACTTTCCTGGAGTGAGACATGAAGGGTGCTAGGCAGGGACAGAGGGACACCAAGGCAGCAGGGACCAGACGGACCTGAACGTCTGCAACGACTGCAAATGAAGGCTAGAAAGGGAGAGCAGGTTCTACTGTAGACTAAGCAAAGAGTTTCTGCAATCTGCCCACTGGCTGGAAAAGGTGTCATTTCTAGCAACAGACATCTGCTAAATTCATCACCCACTGGACACACAATCCAGCTCTGCACAAGGCCACCCATGCACAATTCCAGTGACCTATGGGGTCCTACCAGGATATGTGCCTAGGTCCCTTTGGATGTTTGGGATGTCAACTATTGCTCTAAATAATTTTCCCTGTGTAGTAATACTGGTGTAAGTAGCTCCTTTTTCTTTCCTCCATCATCCTCCTCTGGCCACTCATCCAGCTCATTCCCTTCCCTCCTCTTCCTGTGCCTCGCACCCAAACAGCACTGTTTGGGTGGCCTGGAGCAGCAACTGGCTTGCGTGGCAGAAGCAAAGAAGGAAAAATGTTCAGATCAATCAGTGACCTCATCCAGATCGTTCCACTGTAACACAGATGATGTTGCAAATAACTGCTAATGGTAGTTGCCAAGTTGCAAGACTCAGGAAACCCTCTTTAACAGAAAGTTTTCACCGCTTTAGTCGGACAAAGCTAGAATTCTTTGTGATCACAGACAGCCTGAATACTACAGCTATTCAAAGCTTTCGAAGAATTCTTGAGATATAGATCCTTTATGGTTTTATGTAACAAAACTGTTCAAAAATAAACTATTCATTATTTATGTATTGCTTTCGGTGCTATCATACACATGCAGGACTGTTAGTATAAATTATGGAAAATCTTAATATATTTTTCTATTACATTATTCCCCTTCTCTCCTTCATACTTAATTTTATTCCCAATATATTCCACAGGCGAGATTATAAAATCTAGCCAGGATGGTGATTCAGTGGAGGTTCACACAAGCTGAGAATGTGTCTGCTAACACGCAATACCTGCAACAGTACCATAAATACTCCCTGGTGTACATCTCTGAATGAGATATCCCTCTTTTCATACAGTGAGATACACTGACTTCCTCTGAAGCCATTTCAAAAACTGTAAAAGCAATTCAGAAAAAGCAGCTTTAACACTGTTCAATCATTCTAAGAACATCTCAAATGGCTTATCCTTAAAATGATTCTTGACCTTGATTAAGTATATTAGTATACCAATTCCCTGGCAGTACTATATAGGCTAAACTATGCTCCTCTTATTGCTACTCAGTAGGGGTGGGCCCAATTGCCTCGCCTTTCTTCATTCTGTGCCAGCTAAAGGCTTTGCTCTCCTTTCTATCTCTTTGAACATTTAAATTTCATTTTCAACTAGTGGGGTAATATGCTTGTAGTAAAATACATTGCACGTGCTCAGCCTATAAAAGAGAGACTTCAAAATCCAAACTGAGATTAGGAGAAATTCAGTTTTGCTTTCTAGACTTGTGCCTGAGGTTATTTATCAAGGGACTTGCAATTTCCACCTCCAACAGCTGGGTACAAAAAAAGACGAGTTGGGAGATGAAGAGTAAGAGAAGTAAAATCACTAAGCTTACCTCTGTGAAATCCAAAAGGTTTGGTTTTAGCCAAAAAATGAAAAAAAAAACAAAACAAACAAACAAAAAAACACCCCACAACCTTAAGAATACAAGAGTCAGGTAGATTTTGAGCATCAAGTTGAATAAACCCCGTAGGGACATAAAATCTCTAGACTGTCAGGAACTTCTGTTGTTACTACTTACACTGTGTAATTCATCTTTCCAAAAGCCAAGAGACTTTTTTTTTCTGATGTTACTCATAGCCATTTGGTTTGTCTTCCCTCCACAAATATGTTTTTTCATTTGGAATCCCAAATCAAACACTCATCCAAACACAATGCAATAAAAAAGCAGCAAGTGACCTTTGAAAATATTGACCAGTGTCAGAAATGATTTTAAATTACTTTAAAAGGTTACAGCATTCTCACCCTCCATGGAAGCGTCCTCTCTTCTGCTCCTGCTGAATGCGGATATTCTCCAGTCTAAGGGGGCTTGGAATAAAGCCGATCTCGCAGCCCTCTTTAACCAGCCTTCCTATCCACCAGTCATTATTGTATTTCTGGAACACAGAAAGGTTACTAGCTTCAGTTCCAAATGTTTCATATCCTAAACTCCCTTGTTTTGTTATGCACAATTTTTAACTTCACACTAGTTCATGAAATCAGACTCTCAACGAAGCCCGAGAACCCATCAGTTTGTGTTGAATTAAATGAAGTTAAAAGGTGTCAGCCAGTATTAGGAAGGTTGATGTCTCCTTTACATTCAGAGAACAGTTTAATGGGCCAGACCAACTGCTTAACAAGGTGACAGAACCAAATGGATAGTTGTGCCACCTCTCTGCAGAGAGTCTATTCCTAATGCTACTGCCCAGAAGTAGCTAAACTACCTGGATGCTACATTTTCAGTCTATGAGCGTTGAAGATACATTTGCCCTGAGGCAGAAAATTTAATACATACCTGAAAGCGTAAGATTTTACTTTTATTTACCTTTAGTAACGTGCATTTTTCCCTGCATTCTTGAAAATTTGTCCTAACTTTAATGATGAAGAGATAAAGAGTGATATCACACTGGAAAAAGATTTGTTGCATCTGGCTGCCGGCAGAGCTTTTGAAGAATAAATTCTTAAAAAAAAAAAAAAAAAAAAAAAANCCACTTATACTCTGCTATACCTATACTCTGCTATTCTTCATGAGATACCTCCGTGTCCAAAAGAAACATTACTTCTCACAACAGATCTTCAAGTAATTAAGATCAGAATGTGTGTCAATACTGTTTTCATGCTCTGAGGAAACAAGTTATCTGCACCATGAGTTAGAAAGATATCACAAAAGCCTCCTCTCGACAACGCTCTGTTCTACTGGCTCTGTTTTCAAGCACCTAAATTCCTGCTAAAACACCTAAGACACAGTGGCCAAATTGCCAAAAGTAAAAAAGCGACTAGCTGCAATCTCTGAAACACAGAGCTTCAACATCTTTCAAAAATATATTAGCCCACCTATTAGCACATACATATACACACAGACCTATTTATGTATACATTTAAGTGAAATGCAACTCCTCCTCTTAAAAACCTGCTCCCCATATATAGCTGTTATTTATGCAGAAGGGTCTATTATTTCAATCATTTCAGCTTTTTAAATATATTCTTCATGTTATTATAGTCCTGATCCAGAGAATGTCAATGCAGAGAGCTTAATATTTAAAATATTGCTTTTGTAACATACTAAGCAGTACGTTCACGTTCTTTAAATACTTCACGTACTTCATCACTTTGCAGGATCTAGCATTCTGCTCTTGCAAATGAGTGAAATCAGTGAATTTAAATAAGTGTGAAAACTGAGTCATATCACAGTTACCAGTTATATTTTGTTCCTATATGCAGGGCTTGAACACAAAAACCCTCCTTCTATTAGCAGGTAACGGACACCTGATTTACACTTCTATATCTGAGCCCAGAATCAGGGTTATGCTGAGACTATCTGCACGGCAGAACAAGAGGAATGCAGTGAGAGGAACAGGAATATTTCCATTAGGTCATCACCTCCCCTATGCCATTCTTTGCATCCAGCGTGTGGGAGGACCACAGTTCACTCCTGCTGGTTGCCATGCCTCTGATGTCTCGTGCTTTGTCAGTAACTGTTGCCACTTCATCTTTTCAGTAAGTGCATTATGTATGGCCTTGCAGGAGACAGATGAGCTATATAGGACACATTCTGAATACAGGAACTCATCAGTTATTGCTGATGTTTCATCTTGTCAGTGGAGTGACCTTACTGCCACCTGGTTTACTGAGGTTCTAGAAAGGGGAACCACATTTGCTCTAGTCCACACAAGGCTGACAGATCACTGAAAAAGAAACTCTGCAAGGCCTTTTCCATGCCCACAGAGACTCTAGGATGGGGAATCATTCCTGAAATCACACAGAGCTCGAGACAGAGCTCCACGCACCTGGAAGTCTCAGTGATATTAGGGAAGCCCTCAGCACGGTGGAGAACCGCCAGCAAGTCAGAGCACTGGCACCAGCCTGTGGGGGCCAAGCAATGGCAGTGCCCACATGAGGGCCAGCAACAGGCCAGTGTGGCTAGGAGGAGGGCTACAACAAGTGCGACCAAGCTGTGCTGCTGGGAAGAACAGAAAATGGTCCTGGGGAACTACGGGAGGAGAAAACCAGTTCTGCATGCAACTACAGACAGCTTCCAGCTCCCCAGTGCTCCTTTTCCTCAGCAGTGGTGCAAGAACTATTCCCACAAATATGAAAAATACAAAACTGTCACCTGTTTCCAGTAAAAATTAGTAAATGGAATGAGGGAATCTACTGCCACTCCTATGTCCTTTTGGGGAAGAAAGGACATAAACCCAAACCTCCTGCTCTACCACCAGTCTCTGCCTCTAGTGATAAAGCAGGTGATTTCTCCTGAATATGTTCAACCTCAAAGAGATCAGTGCTTTGAAGTAATTGTGTAAAAATGGTCAAAGAAAAAAAATTAGTACTGAATACTCGAAAGTCTACACATAGAATGTGGAGATGAAAAATGTTATTTTGCAAGCTGCGAGTCTATACATAAACTTACAAAACAACAGGGGATTATACAAATTTGGAGAGCTCACTTTAGAAAAGATTGCAATTTTCTTCAATTACAACTGAAGTAAATATGCTCAACATGCAATAAAATGAATATTTCTCTATTCAACCTTAGCTTCATGCTCAGGGCCCACTTATTCCTTTTTTCCTAATTTTGTATCTCTTTTGTCCTAGGGCCTCTTCAATATTTTCTTTAATTCTTCTATTATTCTCAGCCTCATTTTCTCTCTTACAGGGCTATCTGGTGCTTTATGCAGACATGGTGTAAACTGATGTTATGGCACATTCTGGTCAATCCCCTCCTCCTGTTTAGTCTCAGACCCATCACAAATATGATTTAATGAAAAAATCTGCATCTACCATGGTAAAGGGGATTTAAAATCTAGCAGGATGGAATTTCCTTCCACAAAAATCCAACAATAAATGGTAATATTCAATAACACCAGATAAAAGGCCCAGGGTGCTGGCACTCTAACAAGGATGACATACCACCACAGCATTACTAATCAGGCAGATGTGCTCTGCTCCACTGCCTCCACTCAGCTTTCTTTTATCTGGTATTTCTCAGACTTGACTGCTCAAATTGTAGCTCCTGGCAAGGAAAAAGGGAAAAGCTACTTCCTGTTTTTACCTCCTTAATATGTAGAAAATCCTTGGCATCAAAAGAGATAGCAGTGCTTGGGACAGGAACATCTTCATCCAGTGCTCCACAGTAACTCACATTGGTCTTAACAGCAAATGCTACTGGTTTGGACTACAAATAGAAACAGACATCAAAAACATGGCATAAAAGTGGTGTATTTCATTTTTCAGAATGAAGAAATAATTTCTTGCATTAAATTACTCAAGATCTAGGAGAAGACACTTGCCAAACATGCCAGTTGAGATGTAACAATTTCATACAAGCAGTAGAGTTCAGCTTTTACTACAGATGACCTAAACTAAAGGGCAGCGCTTTGGACCGGTATCGCTACACCTGACACCGCAGGAACAAAACTGGAAACCTGCAACCCAATTCTCCAGGGCACTGAGTCGGCTCAGACATCCTGCTGAAACAAAGAACCAAAGGCCCCATCTTTCACCAGAGGAGAAAGATGAGCATCAGAACAGATGACACATCCCTTTAGCACACAACAGCATTGCAAACACAACCCAGTCCATTCTCTGCCCATTCGCAGAGCAAGCACCTTGAGGGAACCCAGATTCAGAACAGTCTAGCAATACTACTGTAGTAGAAACCACTTCTTTTTCACTCCCTATTCCACACAAGGGAACAGTTCTGCCCTCATTTATACAAGGAGATCTTACTAGTTTCATCAGAGCTTCGATAATAGAATTTGTTTTAGATAGTGGCTTGTCTCTGGGCATATTTGCACTGCCCACAAAGATCTTGTTTGCAGAAAATTTCACCTGATTCCCAAACTGTTGCAAGAGACATCACCATCATTATAAAACGGAAGTGAATTTTAACATTATGCAAGTGCTAAAAGCTGCGTAGACTGTTTATTATTACACCTGAAAAGCAGTACACACCTTTGCTCTTTCAAGCTGTATAGCTGCTTGCTGTTCCCTCTCTTGGCGGATTGCTTCCCTGTCTTCTTCCAAAGAGACATCAGAGTCCGAGGGTCTGCTTGTGTATGAATCTGCTGAGCCCTGAAAACAAATTCACGTCACTAAAAACCGCAATATAACAAATAGAACATTCACCCTCCCAGTCAGAGTCATTAAATATCTGTTTACTAATTTCATCGAGTTTGTTTTATACTGTCTAGCAGAAAATTCTGCAGAATTTAGCAGAGAAATAATCCGACTTTACAGATCAGATTCATTTATTCAAAGCCAAAATCGCAAGAAAAAAAGTCCCTCACCACTTTCAAAGAATCTCTTAATTTCCTTACTGTCATGGGCCTAAAAGACGCAGCTGCAGGCACTGCACTCTCTTGGAGTATTTAAATCCTGTCTGACAACCTTAGATCCAAGATCATGTCTTTGTCACAGGCCAGGGCACATCACATTCACTCAGGGTATTACACAGCCCGGCCTGACTCAGCCCTCCCAGGAGATGTAGCACAGTTGTGTAAGCACCTCTCTGCCTGCTGCAGACACAGCAGCCCCAGTCACGTTATTGAAAGCCACTCAACAGGGCAACACAAAAGCCATACGAGGAGATGAAATGAAAACAGTATGTTCAAGCAGAAGCCAAATGAAGCAGGTTATCAGAGAGGAAATTAGATATTGTCACAGTGTGATCCCTTGGCCGGGTCCCTCCTAGGCCACCGGCAGCACCCGAGTTTTGCGGTGCCTCCTCTCCTCTCACAGAGCACCCGATGCCACCATCCTGCATGGCTGGTCCCAGATGAGCTCCAGCGGGAAGCCAGAAGATTATCATCTTCTGATAATAATATTATCTTCTGATAATGATCTTATGAGAGTGTTTCTCTCTTCCCCACCTTAGTGCCATATTTAACCTTCACATTTAAAACAGGGCGCTAACAGAAATGCCAGAGCAGCATTTCTTTCCTCACCAAAGGTGAGGAGGGCCTGAATTCAGTGCCCTGAGGTTAAGAACCAAGAGCAGACCAGAAGAGACATCCAGAAAAGGGAGATTTAACTTATATCGTCAAATATGCTAGTCCTAAGGTTAAACATTCTGGTCCTAAGGTTGCAGTCTGTCCTCCGTTTCAGAGCTTCCACTGATTCAAGCAGAGTGGATAAAAGAAGCGACCAGGGGCTACAAAGACACTTTAAACACTTTGAAAAAGCGAAACAGAGCTGCTGATGGTCACTGCTATTACTTTACAGACAACAGTGGTTCAGTTGCAGCAGAAAGCAAAAAGGAAAGAAGGAATCAGAGTCTCCAAATAATAAATTAAAAAGCACGCTACTAAATACGTGCAATATATGACAAAAGGAACTGGCTTCTTTCAGGACATGTGAAGCCTGGGGCCAACTGGTTCTGCTGGCATCCGAAGGAGCAGACGCTGCTCATCGCCCATGTGCTCTCCCACCATGTGTTTTTCCTCTTAGTTTTCTATGTCCTGGAAGGTATCTAAGAACAAAATGCACAGCCCATCACACTGGGGACAGACACAAACATCACATGTGGAGGCTGACTGTGGAAATCATGAGTGTGGGGTGAAATAGTGCAAAAAACCCAAAGTGTGCAGGCTCATACCTATATATACATATGTACATTTCCAAATCCTCTGTATCTAATTGCAGCTCCATAAGGTGACTTGACAGAAACAGATAACCCTGCTGGCTGCAGAGCCTTGGCTTGCAGGGGTGCACGTTTGAGCACTGACCTATTTGGTGCTGTCAGAACAAGGCAGCCTCAGTCAAAGAAGCCGAGCCTGCAGGGAGGCCCCAGGCTGCTCTCCAATATTATATGATACCATTCAATACCGTGCTGACATGGATTGGCGCAGTCCCGCCCGCACGAGCCCTTCACTGCACATCACGGCAGGCAGTGGGCGCCTTAGCTGAAGGGGCTAAGGGTCCAGGCACAGGTTCGCACTGCAGAGCCTGCTCGAAGCCAGGACGCACTCCCGAAGGCTGCCCATACGGGCAGCGAAGGCAGTGCTGGCCAAGCAGCAAAGCAGGCGCTCTGGAAGGTACCATGAGCACAAGACAAGGAACATGATGTCCCCAGCTGCTCTGAGCAAGGTTCAAGGCCAAGATCAAGGTTTCCTCACCCTGACTCTGCCACAGCCTGCACTGAGCGTAGGCAGACTTACGGGCAGGTGATCCCATGGTCTCAGTGTCATCGTGACTGTTGCAACCTATGCTCCACAGACCCAATGCGTTTGTGGCCATGCTGGACTCCTGACAGTAGTGACTTTACTTAAAAAAATGAGACTCAAAGTCCTTCTTTAGACTTCTGGGAACTAAAATGCCCCATAGCAAAAACCCAAATGCCCCACAGAATCACAGTAATCCTTGTTACCCCCCAGAGGTTCAGTTTTTAAGTATTTTCTGATCACTGCACAAGAAAAAGCATCACTTTTATATTATTTATTGTTTTAGTTTAACATTTCTGATCGAAAATGAGGACACCGACATGTTTATCTTGAACAAATCAGTTTCAATACTGAAGCCTGTATAGCACCAAGTGCAACTCAGTTCTGGGCTGATAGCCCTTATTTGTAGAAACTGCAATAGATGTGATCACACTAAATATTAAGATATACACATGCACTTTTCACAGCTGGAAAAACATACCTGACTGCCTAACCAAGCAAAATATGACTGATTGCCAAAGCAAACTATGTTAGTAGCCTATGGGCAAGTGAGAGGAACAGAAAGGGGAGAGAGAGGATATTTTTCTGTGCACCAAAACTCCACTTCAAAACCTCCTTCTACTTTCTGTATTTTCATATACCAGCAAGCTTGTATAATCTGTTGATATAAGTCCACGATTTCACGTGGCAACATCCTAAATTCTCTCTCCTGAAAGATGACCCCATGCGTGCGTGCTGAGCGTGCAAGCATTGCAGGCAGGCTCACCTTCCAGAGCACAAAACAGAGTCCATGAATCAACGAACTAGAGTGTGAAACTATGTAGATTTTTGCTCCAAGATTAGGTTCACTTGGCACATACTATTCCAGGACCAGTTATCATGCTAAATGCTAAACAATCTCAGCTCACGAGCATCCAGGAGATGGAGCGATCTGTCGAAGTGGGAATATAAGCCATGAGCTCAAAGCGTGCATCTGATTTGGTCTTTGAAGGAAAAAAGCTTTGCTAGATATATTTCACAGCCATTTTACCTTGCATTGCTGTGAATTCATCTTTTAAGTCCTTTACCAATTTATTAAATATTCAACTTATTTCAAATGAAATTCTTTCAATTGACTTATGTCAACTCAATATTAACTATTCAATTCATTCCTCTTGTCAGTCAGTATAGTGCAGCATTGATACAAATCCTGGGGTTTCAGGTAGTCATAATAATGTCAAGAAAAAATGTATTTAAGCTAAAGCAGAGAAAGAGAGAGAGAGAGACGAGTCTGTTCATTCTGCGGATACAGGACAAAAGTTCCTCATCACTCCCTCTTGCTCCCTGATGTGATTTCACACGTGAGACTGCTGCAAGGCACGTGCTGAGCCTGTGCCGATGCCCGAGGTGCTTCTGTGCCCCCATGGGGTCCCTGAGTGCCACACACACACACACACACACACACACTCACAGAGCGAACAGGCCAGTCGTCCGGCTCGCTTGCTACAGGAAAGGGCAGAATAAAGAACCAGCCTCCAGCTGTGATGGTTTCGGAAGAAAAAAAAAAGACTTCAGTGAAGTTGTGAATAAAATCTTTTCCAGCTGCCATAAATATACAGATCTGAATCGCTCTCTGTACGACCATAACCTGCCATGCAGCTTGCATGATTAAAGCTCCAATCCATTAGGAACTCCAATAAGGCGGATGACACGCAGGCTCTTTTCAAAGATTTAAGGGGCTGCAGAGTCCATCACAAGACAGAAAGTGCTTCCAAAGCCGGGTCCTGACCAGAGAAAAAGCTTCTGCCTTGTGCATTAAGCAAGACAACGGGGCAGCAGTGCCTGACCGGCAGCATCCTGCTCCCGCAGACACGATAGCCACAGGCGTTTGGAGCACGTCTCTCTGCCTGGAACACGCAGACGCTGAGCATACATGGCACTCACACTGCTTAATAACGCACACGTGCCCCTGAAGAGGGACACCCGAGCATCTGTACTCGTACGAACACAGCTCAGAGTCTGAAAATGTCTCCACAATAATAGGCTGCTCGGTTTGGAAATCCAAGTGCTCCGAAATGTCAAAGTGGCAGGAGCGGCAGCAGCCTCGAGGCAGCTCATTAGCGTGAATGGTTTGCTGGAGTCCAAGCAATACCGGAGCCGGGAATAGCAAGAGGCATTTGGGCGGGGGGGGGATTAGTCTAGTCCCATCATGTCCTCACTCCTGCCTGCTGCTCTTCCTCCGAGTTCCTGCTTTAGATTTTCAGCCTTCTCTACAGACTTTGGGCTTCCCAAGGTGGTTTCACCTCCCACAAGACAAAGCAAAGGTCCCAAAGACCATACAGGTGCTGCCTTGATGCTGAACACAGCAGTAATGCAGCACACCAAAAATCACCGCCCTAAGAGGAGGTGTCAGCATCACTGCAGGGAACAAGCAAATAGCCCCAAGCCTCAGCCCTGCTTAGAGCACAAGGAGCGCCCTTATTTCCCTACACACCCCTGTTCTGCTAGGCAAAAACAGAGACCAACTTCTGCTATCAATCAGAGGGCTCACATCCTTATTAAAATACTTTTATGGCACTGCATTCTCTGTAACCAAAAACTATTAGCTCTTAACTGTGTTCACACATTGAAAAAATAGTTCTGCTCTCCCCTGTGTTTCCTATCTGCAGAGTGCAAGCAAATGTGACAGACAGCAGCTCCTTCTGCTTGCCTGGCATTCCTCAGCCAGAAACATTCATCCTTTTTGATCTAAAAAAGCTGAGCAAAAGTTGAGTATTTGAGGAAATGAAATATTTCCAAACAAGAAAGGGTGTAGTTGAGTTTTAGAATAAAAAGCTCTCGAGTATCCTTAACAATACTCTTCTCATTTGTTTTTAAAAATAAGAAAAAAGGAATTATTGTGATACTCAGGTTGGTAGCACATCCACAGCCGTCCACGAGCTCATGAAAAAGGGGCATCATTTGTCGTCAAAAGAAAAATCAAGAAATACCTTCAAAAAGGAAAACGTAGACATCTAACGAACAAGGAGTAGGAAAGAATCTAACAGGCTATCACCAAAGGAGACATGAAAGAAATCGCATGAGATCCAAGGACAAGGAATAAGAAATAAGAGGCCTCCTTTCGTAGAAATATCAGTGCTTTGGAGTATCAAAAGTGTTTCACGGAGGTAGAAGAAACACTGGGCGGGCAGTGGTCTCCTGCTCGGTGCAAGCTTCAAGACTGGCATCAAGCAGGGACAGCCAAAAAAACATTGCAATAGAGGTGAATGTTTTTTGCTGTTTTCTGATACTTAAGGGAAGAACTGTTCTGGAGTCTTTGTTTTCCCCATCGGGAACACGCTGCCTGAAAACAAAGGTTTAACTCGCACAATAAATAATGATTCGAGTATCACATAATGAGAGATACCACAGAATATAGCTTCTAATGTGTTTCTGTCTGAATGCAGAAACTGAAACTTGTACCCATTGTGAAACATTTTAAATAACAGAGTGGTCACTGCTGTTGGCATTGGTTGCTCACCTGGCTTCAGTGCAGGCAGCTAAATTTAACCATTGGGCAGATGATGTAAACAAGAAGCAAACACAAACCAGCAGGTACTGATGCCTTTGGCATGAAATCGCTGCAATCCAAGCCCAGGGCCAGGAGAAATCTCTCTCCATGACAGGAGGTTCTCGCAGGGAAACACTGCAGAGTCTCCCCCGAGGAGCCGGCAGAGACTCGAAATCCCCAGGGCAGAGCTAGAACTGAGAGCAGCAATGGCAGATTTGACAAGGCCTTGGTCTTCTTTACTCTTGTTCTCTCGGCACGAAATCATGGAATCTCACGTGCTCTGAACCCCACAACCCTTCATGCTGATCCAGAGGGATTATTCCCATGCATCAGGGTTTTGCAGAATGAACCAGTGGTTACATAGGGAAAGCAGTCTCTGTTTTGTTCCTAATATCCTCAAGAATCACAAAATCTGTTACAGCCATCATAACGCTACATAACCAAGCACAGCAGAGCTGCAGGGAGCATTTCAGTGGTCCTTCTTCACAAACACGAGGCCAAGGGACAATGTGAACATGCCACTGGAAGCACAGACAGGAAAAGGACCAGCTCCCACCCAAGCCAACACGCACGGAAGCTGCACAACCACTTTGCTCCAAGTTCAGATCTCAGAATTAAATGCTCAGTAATTAGCTCCTTCTGTGTGTTTGGTAATCTTATTTAAGACAACTCATTAGGTGTCTCAGCAATTTGGAAATTACTAGGTAGTTAGTACATGTTTTTTAAATTGTGAATACTAATTATTAGGAAATAGAGCATTTGTTCTAACATTTTTTTGCATGATTTCTTCCCCCCTGCAACCTCTCCAAAGTTTAAAATTTCACAGCCACATCCCCTTGGTCAAGCAGCCTTCAGTTCAGCACAGCCTGGCTTTTCATCTAAGAAATCTGGTTAAAAAAAAATATTATGAATATATACATTTACTGCCAAAATATCGCCTTTTTTGCAATAATGATTTGTATGAACATGTAAACACACAAGATTTTGTGCCATACGTGTTGCCATATATATATTCACTATTGTTGCACACAGAACAGTTACAGGTTGAAGAGCTACATAAACTAAAAAGACAACCCAAGTAAGTAGTTACCTGATATGCTGGTTACTCTAACTTTTCTTTCACATTTTGACAAAATTAATTTATAAGCATTTTAAGAAAATATAGAGTAATGATTTTTTTTTTTAATCTCAGACATGTCAGCTTCTCAAATGTTGGTCAAAACAAACTAGACTTAGATTTTTTTTTAGCAACAGAAAAGACAGCACACTTTGCTTAAAATATGAAGCTCGACAAAACTTTTTTGCTAGTTAGCCTAGCAGTGTTTGCACTCCCTTGACTGTAAAGATGCATTTACACATTCATGTTAGTAATAAAAACCAATCCAGTATCTCATCTCCAGTGGCAACAACTACACAGAGTGCACATGTGTACGCACACAAACAAAACTCTGTCAAATACCCTAACAGCCCTAAAAGGTTAGTGATGCTGGAGCAAACGATGCCCAGTCCATCCCAGGGGAGGAGTTTTTAGCTCCCATTATTGTTTGGGGCTGTTGTTCAGCAAAGCTACCCAGCACACACTCAGCACAGCACATGCCCCAGTTCCTCTCGCAATTTCCATGCCAAGGGAATTTTCCAATTTCCCTGTAAGCACCTGCAGGAGGACTTGGCTCAAAGCATGGAAATCTGCTTATTCTTTTTCTATCCCTCTGTGAATTTAATTCTGGGGAGAGGGAGTGACGGGTGTCAGGAAAGGGAATAAATTTACCATCATTCTGCACAGTACCCCAGTTTCCCACAGATCCCTCTCCCCTTCCTTCCTAGCTGGCCACTCTCTCATAGTTCAAAGGCCACCAACTAATTTGCTGCAATAGCCACAATTTTATCCTTTCTTCCTTGAAGTTCCCAGCTCTTCACTCACCTACTTCCTATTGGAGGGAATTTACTCCATGCAGAAGGCAAAAACAAGCTCACACAGCGATTCAAATCAGAGTCCTGCTCGAGTTTTAAATAAGAATAAACCCTGTGCCACCATCTTGCTGAGGACAACCTTCATCCAGCTAGTGGTACAAATCAAGCTGGGAGTTTGGGATTTTCATCTAGGGCCTTGTTTCAGTGGACAAGGGAAAAAGGGTCCAGATTGCTTCTATTTTTGTTCCATGCAAGCGTGTCCAACACTCGGCATGAAGCAGAAGCAGTAACTGCATGTGGTGAGAGGCAGATTCATTTCTACCTCTCCTGGTATGTTTCCTGGGGTGGACAGACCCAGAGCACTCCTGAGAAGCTGCTCTGAGGATGGAGCCAGCGGTGATGGAGCAGAAGCTGCTGCTTACACCGTCCTCTCTACCAAGCACGAATTAGCAGGAAAAACTTTGATGCTTTGGAAAACAATTTTCGAAGTTATTTTCACTAAAGACTAGAAATACAATATAGGAGTCTTAAGAACAGGTCACAGTTTGCACAAAATAAATGTGAAAATTCAGGGAGACACACAGCATAAAGCCAAAGCCCCTAAAGATCATGTAATAAATCATTAGTGAGTTAGCCAAGAAGATTACAAAGTAACCTCCACATCCACTGAAACATAGGCAGACCCTGTAAGAAGGAGTATCAGCTTTCCAAAGTATGTCATAGGGGGCTCATCCCATAAATCCATCAGTAACAGTGAGAGGGTTTGCTGGAATAGAGCTGAATTAGGATGGTAATTGTAACTCAGCTCCCTGTCTGCCATAGCCCAGTATTTTGGACATGCAGGCTAACAAAACTTGCATTTAAAAGGTTAGATGCATTGTCAATGCTTAATTTTTCATTAAATCCAGGGGGCAGAGCTATGAACCAAAGTAACCAGGACATCTCTCTCACCCCAACTCCTCCACTCTCTTGGTTCTGAAGTTGCACCTTGTCCCCCAAACTTCGAGAGTTTTTGCAAAGTTGTGGATTTCCAAATACTTTCCAGTAGTCACGTCCAATACACTGAAATAAGAGCAGCATTGATTTACCAGCATTAGAGAGGGAAGATACCTCTGCCAATCCCCTCTAAGAAAGAGAAAAATTAGCGGGCCCAGAAAAACCAAGCACTTTGATTTTCCTGGAGGATGCTCAACACTCGTTTTTGGCAGTGCCCGTCGTGCCCTCAGGCACACATCGTGCCCCAGGACACCTACTCTGCAAGCGCGGAGCTGGGCGAAGCCACTTGCCACTCTTTTCCCATTGCTATGGGGTTGCAGAGTCGCAACACCGGGCGGCTGGGAGGCAGAGCGGACACCCGGCTTGTGCCGCCCTCCTCGTCGCCCGCTCTGCAACCTCGTGCTCCCCGAGCATTAATGGAAAGCGCAAGAAGTGCAAGGAGGAGCCTTGCAGAATCCTCTCCTCTGCAGCGTTGGCTTAAAACGACTTTTCTTGACTTTCCAAAAAAGTGCCTCTCTTCTTAGCTGGCATCAAGGCAAAAAAGACTCCAGCCCCAAAGCAGAATTTGTTCAAAACATAACTAATTTGAGAAAAGTGGTAATTCTCTTCAAGACCTCACTGTCAAAAGTATCAGAGCCACCTGCCTGTTTTCAGTGCATGTTTCTCCTAATTTGAACAGTGAAATGGAAGAACATTTATCTTTTTAAGGACTTTAGCGTCCCAATTTTCTGCTGGTGCTGTGTCACCACTTCCCACACCATCAGGTTTTATACAACTAAAATAACCCAGAATATTTTTTTAAATGTAAGTGGTTTAGAACATGCTGAACTTCCTCACAATGTGACAGAGAGCTGACTTAAGACCACACACTCATCAGCAGTGCCCAAACAGACGATTTGCTGACTTTGAAACTCATCCATTAGTTTGCAAAATACTTTCCCTACACGACACTCTCCTTTTGGAGACAGGTTTACAAAGAGCATCTGCAGTTCTGAACCATCCCCAGCATCCTATCTCTGTTCCAGGAACCCAGTTCAGATTTCAACTAGCTCATGCTTTGCAACCCTTCCCCCAAAACGCTGGTGGGCAGTCAAATTTCATTCCTTACAAGAGACTGCAGCTCCTTACAGTGACAGATTATACTTAGGTAGCAATGGCTTCAGACATCTTTCCGCAGCGCTTTTACCCACCTCTTAGGGATTGTGCTAAAGACTCCACCGTGGTACACAGAACGAACCAAAACAGACTCACATTTTCAACGCAATTATGGGAAAATCACACTGTTTAGAATATTCACTCTGTTCAGTGAAAGGGAAGGAATCGTGACCCACTGTTACTGAATTGTTGACATGAATTTCATGATGCTTAATTTAAGCCAACCAACTGATAGTCTGGACTAACATTTAGCTTGATGGGCTGTGCAGTGTTTTTCCACTGCTTCCAAAGCTTCCACAAGCTTTCAAAGTCAGAGGCCTAGAAACAGTTTTAAAAACTTATAAATGAAGTTTACAAACTGAGCACCTCCCTACATCCCTCCTTTTCTTTCTTTTTTTTTTTTTAAATATTTTCTTTTTCCCAGGAATCTTCTTTTAGCTGCTGTGATCTCCACTTACTCTTTTTCTTTCAGCACAGACCAAATTCTGAATTCAGGCATAACTACAGAACTCCCAATAAACCATTACATATTGCTAGAAATATCTTAGTTAGAAAACAACCTAATTTTCCAAGTACCATGCGCTTTGTGTACAGTAGTTCCTTTACCCCAAAACCTGCATGCTAAGAACTGTACTTGCAGAGAGCCAAACACGAGGGAAAAGGTATCTTGCTTTACCTGTGTAGGTAATATCTGAGCAATACTCCATGAAACTTGATTGCTGTGATCAACCCAGGTTCCCAAGGACTGTCTAGGACCTCGAGGTTACCCGAGTCTGTACTTCACCGCCCACTAAAAGTTGGGACTTCACAGTAAGGGGACAAAAACTCAAGAAAACCCAATTACAACAACTCTTACCCCTTGCAACAGCTCTGCAAGCTCTGCTCAATAGCTACAGAGGGCAGGTATCCCAAATCATGAGGTTTTTTTAGTTGCTATTGTAATCAACAGAAAAGTGAGAGCTAATGTGTATTGAGTGTTACCTTATCTGTTCTGATTTGAGTATCAGCTCATGTTCAAAATGCACCAGTGTTTTGAGAGGTTCTTGTTACTTTCCTGCATTCTCATACATTAGAGAAGATTGGCTGAGCAGAGGAAAAGCAAACAATATTTTATTTGGGGAAAATTAGAAGCAAGAACAAGCAATTTTTAGAGGTCTAGAGTACCCTGGGATGGCACTGGCTAACAGATCTCTCTATATTCACTGTTGGATACATGGGAAGGCATTGAGCTATCCAGGTAGAAATACAAATCCAGAAAGAAGAAAAAAACAAAATCCCATCAAAATGACACAGTCTTATACCAGCTCCAGACACGACGACATATTTTTGGCTTGTATCTAGGACTGAAGACATTTGTTTAAACTCTTGTGACTACCATGAGCTTATGACAAACTACTACTACTTTAGATAGTGCTACAGTACTTCACTGTTACTTAGCTTAGAATTAGAAACTGTAAATGCAAAACCAATTTTTAATAACTGTCTCTAGTATTAAAAAAGGGTCCTTAATTAAACAGTTTAGTAAAAAATAATAACATATATTTAATGTTCCTTATTACTAACATCCAGTAAGCACTCCAACAGAAGGAAAACTCCTTAAGGAACCACTATCATATTCATAACCTCCTCGATGGGGCAAAAGTAATACCAGAGAAAGGCAGTGAAGATCTCATTCTGTGCAAAAAGCTCCTTGTCCATCACAACTCTCACACACAGTAACAGTGACAAACAGAAAGTGCAGGCAGGACAACTTCAAGCACTTGGATAGTGTTATTTGCTGAAAGAAAAGAACGATAATCCTTGAAAGGAATGAAATCTGTCAGTGACTTGACAAGATTTAAAAGTCTTGCTTTGCTCTAAAGCTTTTGCCCTTCTTTTGGATGTTGTAGGTATACATCCGCAAGGAAGAACATCACTGCTCTCCAGTATTCTGCACATACCTCACAAATCTGCCCTGAAATGCAACAAAAAGTAGGGAATGAATAGGATGCTGGAGTGAAGGCAAGTCTGGTCAAAGGTCTAAAAAACATCCAGGAAAAAAAAAAGTCCAAGGATCGGAATATTAAGACCACCAGAAAGGAACTCAAATACGAGAGAAGAAACCTCATTAAGTAGAGAGACTGAAAAGAATACTGTTCAAGTTTTCCAGTGTGTGCTTGGAAACAGGTGCTTTGACAAAAAAAATCAAATGAGTCCATGAGCCAGTAACTACCACCTTCCCACAGACTTGGGAAACCAAAGGCTTCAATCTGCTGGAGTCAGCAGAAAGCAGCAGGGGGGCAGAGTTCCCAAGAGCCCAAGAGATCAAACCCACCAGTCCTCAGCTGGGTATGGAGCACAACCAGATCCAGGGAGATGAGGAATTATTTAGAAAAAAAAAATTACTTTCCACCCATTACTTTCCATGAGGGGTCCAAAATCTTGGCAACAACTTGCAGTAAGTCTGCTCACTATGGTGAGCAGGGTCTCTTCAGGTTTGCACCATCTTATCAAAAAGACTGCGTGTTTCTTTACACATGTTGATTTTACAGCAAGTCAGTCTCCATCAGATAGATAAACATCTCGCAGACGTCAAATGTAGTTGTACTCCTTGCATTTAAATCACTACGCCAAAAGAGTAAAGAACGAGATGAGAGATGTAAACCCAAGACCCGTGAGCCCAACCGCTTGGAGCTTCCCAGGGTTTCGGCTGGCCTGCAGCGAAAGCAGCAGCAGAAATCGCACGGGCTCCACTCTCAGGTAAAAAATGCTCTGCCTGGGCAGGCAGCCCTCAATTTACACCACAGCTGTTATGGTAAAATATTTCTAGGCTAAGACAACATGATTTGGATCTAAACATATACATAAATATTCATATTTAGATACTGCAACAGAAGAGATTTGAGGATGAATTCAGGCATAGCTTATATCGGTATTAATGCAAAGATTAATAACTACTCCTCCTGAGACCTTTACAACTGATGAATGTAACTAATCACATCAGCACTTACTCATGCCTGGTATTTCTTAAACCCAGTTTTCAGCTTGCTCAGTGGGATGCTACTGTTCAAAGTTCTCCCTAAACTGCTGAGATAGCTCCATGGCAGGACCACACTAGCCCTCCAGGCTCACCTGGGAGAGAGGAAGGTGCATCAAAAGGCAAAAGTTAAGACAGAGTTTTAATGAAGTTTTGAGGGAGAAAAAATAACCTGGGTTTGTTGTACACAACAGCTTCCTCCTTGCTGCTCAGTGAACACACTCAGTTAAGGCTCCTCCTGCTGTGTGCATTTACAGCCTGAGCACGTCAGGGCCCACTGCAGCCGTCGAGGCCTCGCATCTGGACATGTGGCAGTTCTTGTGGGACACAGAGCATCAAGCAACCTCCATGCTCCAGCCTAACTCACCAAGAGTCCAAGGGCGCTGCAGCAGCTGGCACGCAGGAGAGGCTTGTATTAAACGTGTTTTCTTGAACAGGTTTTATCTTCAACTGAATGATTTGTATTTTATTTTTATGCACATCTGCAGCGAGCATTGCAGGCCAGGAGCTCACTGTCTGCCCTGAAAGCGCTCGCAGAGGACCCTGGGCTTGAGGTCTCCTCTGGGACCTGCTCTGCGCTAGCTGCAGTGGCTGCCCTGTGTATCTGACTTTCTGCAGCAGAAAACCTGCAGTAGAATTCAATTACTGAAGTGTTCCCTCTCAGTGTGTTCTGTAAACCCTCCTGGGTGCCATTAGCTCTGGGAGGAGGACACAGCTGCACGGTACTTCCTTGCTGGAGCACAGCTAAGAGGCTACGCTCCAGTGTCCCACACGAGCAGCACGGCTGCGGAACCCGTTGGCCCCACGGGATGCGGCCTCATGCTGTGCTCCAGCATCCCGCAAGAGCAGCATGGCCATTGGCCTCACCAAGAGTGCAGCCTCACGCTGCACTCCAGCACCCTGCACGAGCAGCACAGCCATCGGTGTCAGGCTGTGGCAGCACCTCTGCAATTTGGAGCAACAGAGCAGCACATCAGCAGAGAGAGGCTTGGTCTACAAGAAAGCCACAAGTTTTTTTTTTTTTTTTTTTTTAAATAAATAAATTAAAAAAAAAGGCTTGTAGGATCTTTAGGGGCTGCAGTCTGCTCCCCTCAGCAGGCAGGCAGTCCCCAGGGAAACTGCTTTGTCCACCTCCTTCCTCAAACAGTTCAATGGGGGGACATTTGGTCCTGGAAAGCTAATTAATCTTCTTCCCTTTGCTGTAAACGAGCACTTTGTAATGCAGCAACTGCAGCTGAGCTAAGAGGCACCGCCACCAAAGGCCGCCACCAAAGGGAGAAATTACTTAATGGCTGGAAGGAAGGAGACTTCCCTGAAATATATTAGCGCAGCTCCGCGGAAACCAGAGCGCTCAGCTCAGTTTCAGCTCTGAGTTGAGCTCTAGTCCTGACTTTCAGAGCTAAGGGGCATATGTGATTTCTATTGAGGTCAGAGACACTTGGAAACCCTCAGCAGAATCAGCGCGAGAAGCACGCAGTAATGATTCAGGACATACCTTCCCACGCATCCGTTTTCTACAAAATAACACTGCAGCAGTTTAACTTACTTATTTCATTGTTGTTACTACTTGGAGGATATAGCCTAGGATCGCTCTTTTTTTCCTTCTGTACAATATCTGACTATCCAAAAGAAGGGTAGTCTAGCTCTACTCCTGTTTGTTGTTGTTGTTGTTGTTGGGGGAATGGAATGCAAAATATTCAGTTCTACTGCCAAATAGATTTCACATATCCTTTATAAATTAAATCCTTCTTTAGGAGTGAGGCACAAGATATCTGGACAAATTTACATTCCTCTGAATGCAATTTCTTCCACTGAGCAGAAGTCCCTGGCATGCAGAGGAGACAACTACAAAAGCTTGTAGACAGAAGCTACCTCTGCAGGCAACAGCAAGTGTTTCAAAGTATGATATTTTGGGGTGTCATGACCAAGCATTTTAGAAGCAGATTTTAGAAATAAGCACATTAAGATTATTGCCCCAAGCACCCTGTAGGTATCATGGATTATAGGTAAGATATTGCTTTAAATTGGGTGAGCACGGGGACATACTTGGCCTGATGTAGTCCAAGATCTAAGGCACTCTGACCTTAAAATCTCTAAAAGCAGCAATTGTTCTAGACTGTTCTCAGCTAAAAATCAACATGATCTGCAAAGTCTTCATCCTGCAAGTATTTTTTTCAGTAGTATACAAATTCATTTCTTCTAACTTCCAAATGTATTTAATCCAGTTATGAGGAGGTATAGCACCTTCTTCATGAAGCACAAGGCTTTATAGTGAATCAAACTGAAATCTATACTACTCCAAAGATGTCAGCTGAATTCTCCAGCCATGCTAGTGGGGTTAGCTTATCTGGAAGAGCACATATAGCACTTGTCACTCTTGCCCCGTCTCAAAAGCAGTATTGAAAAAATGAGAGGCTCAGAAAAAAAACCAACAACAATTGACAAGTTCATCGAGAAGATGTACCAAAATAACAAGGAAGCAGACTTCTCTGAAAATAAAAGAGAGAGGAAAAAAATACCGTCACCAAGAACAAGGGAAAAAGAAAAGGTAACATAATGCAAACCACCTGTGCAAGTTCTTTCACAATACAAGCCTACAGAGTAAATGAATGAGCTTGGAAATGTAGCACCTGACACCACTGTGGTTTAAAGTAATATGAAAAGGTTTTTCAACAAAATGGAAATGCAGATTTGATTCAAAGAAAACAAAAGGAAACATTCATATATCATCTAATCAGGATGTAGCACTTGCTGCTACAGGAGTAGTTGAGCTAAAAATTTAACAAGGTTCTTGAATATTGCAGTAGGTAATATCTCCAGCACAGTTACAAGCCATGGCGGCACCAAATCTGCAAGTGACACTTGATGGCACGTTTCCAAGCTCACATCAATTCTTTCTGTCACTTCAGCAGAACAAACTCCACGTATCCCCTACCTCTCTATAAGACATATAGACACACCAGAAGATACTCTAAATTACAACTCTTTCCCTCTCTTTCACTTCCGCTCATACTGTATGTTTACATACAGCAGATCTAGTTTTTTAAAGGGAAAGGTTATTTAATGTATTACAAAAATGATGCCATTCCGAGGTTTAACACAACAGCCACTGAGCAAAGCACTGCAACACTTCATACCTCTCACTAAGACAGTCAGTGAAGAGTAACAGGCAAATTAAATCAGCATAGAAAAATGTACGTAGGTAAAATACAGTTTGTCTGATTATTTATTTTTAAAATCCATTTATATCCTACTCATTTTCTACTATGATCGCTATTAACAGTGCTAACTTTTAATATTCCTGTTTTCTTGCACACAAAGAAGTCCTAGGAGTATTTTAACTGGACTAAACATAGACTACACTGCCATAGAGCTGCTTACAGATTTTGGAAAACTTCAAAAACCAATATATTTGGAAATAATTCTGTTCACAGCTTTCTTTGTGTTTGTGTTTGCACTTTTTTTAAAAAAAAAAAAAAAAACCCACACCTGAGGAAGCATACCTTACTATGAATGCAACTAAGTAACTTCATTCCATAAAAACACACCCTTTTCTTCTGAAAAGGGCCTCCCCCTACTCCTCAAGAGACTTGGAACCACAAGTAATGCTTAATTAAAAAACAAAATCTCCCCTAAAAGAATACTGTTCTCAGCCCAGAACCACCAGCAGGTTTAACAAGCAAAATGACACTAGGCTCCTTTTCTAATCAGCTGTTCTTGTGGGCCCCTGCGAACGTTCCTGTCTCCTTATCTCCTTATGCTCCACTATGAGGGAATGAAGTCATGATGTTTGTTCATATACAGTGTGTGTACCTGTGTGTGTGTGTGTGTGTATTTTTTTTAAGTTGATAAAGTCACCCAGAGGATAACAGCCTATCAAGCCCTGACCTTACTTTCTTCAATCTCATCCTGTCACCGATGTCACAGCAGCTAGTGCTTGCTTAATTTCTGCCAAGCCAAAAGGTCTTGTGTCAACTCAGGCTGGCCTGAGGGCTTGCAGGGACTGTCACACATAGGTCACGCCCCATCCACAGGTCCTGGCGGTTTTGTCTGGAGATCCTGGGACACTTGATAACCAACCCATGATGGCTCCCATGCCTAGGATGCTCCTTCATTCAGCAGCATAAAGGAGAGATCCTCAGTACCAAGGGAAGTTGCACTTCCTCCAAATTTCATAGAATCATAGAATGCCTAAGGTTGGAAGGGACCTCTAGAGGTCATCTAGTCCAACCCCGCTGCACACGCAGGACCACCTAGAGCACGTGGCACAGGACTGCATCCAAGCGGGTCTTGAAGATCTCCAGAGAAGGAGACTCCACAACCTCTCTGGGCAGCCTGTTCCACTGCTCTGTCACCCTCACTGTCAAAAAGTTCTTCCTTAAGTTCCCGTGGAACTTTTTACGCCTCAGTTTGTGGTCATTTCCTCTGGTTCTGTCAGTGACCACCAGTAGAAAAGAGGCCAGCCCCATTCTCCTCACTGCCTCCCTTGAGGCACTTATAGACACTGATCAGGTCCCCTCTCAGCCTTCTCTTCTCCAGGCTGAACAAGCCCAGCTCCCTCAGCCTCTCCTCACAGGGCAGATGTTCCAGGCCCCTGATCATCCTCGTGGCCCTGCGCTGGACTCTCTCCAGCAGATCCACATCCCTCTTGTACTGTGGGGCCCAGAACTGGACACAGTGCTCCAGATGTGGCCTCACCAGGGCTGAGTAGAGGGGCAGGATCACCTCCCTCGACCTGCTGGAGACGCTCCTCTTAATGCACCCCAGGACCCCATTGGCCTTCTTGGCCATGAGGGCACACTGCTGCCTCATGGTCAACCTGTCGTCCACCATGACGCCCAGGTCCTTCTCGGCAGAGCTGCTCTCCAGCAGGTCGGTCCCCAGCCTGTACTGGTGTCTGGGGTTATTTCTCCCCAGATGCAGGACCGTGCACTTGGCCTTGTTGAATTTCATGAGGTTTCTCTCCGCCCAGTTGTCTAGTCTGTCCAGGTCCCTCTGGATGGCAGCACAGTCCTCTGGAGTATCCGCTACTCCTCCCAGCTTCGTATCATCTGCAAAATTTGGCTCATTCTTGCACAGAGACATGAAAATAGTGATGCTGATGCTTTCTGAGTGGTATAAACTGATTTTTCTGCACGCATGAAGACAGTTCAGGGAACTCTCAATAGCGCAACACTGGAGTACCACAGGGAATGTCCCATTCCCCATGGATGGGGTCACGGTGCCACACCCGTCAGAACAGCTGACATCTCAGATAGGTGAGGGAAGCCCTTGCACAGGCAGCAGCATCAGCTGCAGCTTTCTACTCAACCCCAGGGAAAGGGCAAGTCAGGACAGAGCTGGAAGCAAAATAACCCCTTCTAGGTGCAGTCTCAGCTTTTAGTGACACACAGTGCTGCAGTCCACACTCACACTGTGGCTCCTTAGTATCCCCACATTAGCCAAACCTTCCATTCAGCTCACTCAAACCAACAGCAAGGACTGCCTTGGTGGCAGCAGGACAAGCACCAGCAAGGGCTGCCTCGATCACGACCATTGCTCATCTGACGTTGGAGTCCCTTGGTGACACATTTCTATGGTATCTGCCATTCTGGGAGCGCACTGGGTTCATCCCAGAGCTTTCATCATGATGTTTAAAACAGGTCCTTTGGCATCAGGGCGAGCAGTACTTTGCGTCAAAGGAATGGCCAGCTACAGTTGCCACTAGATCTTTCCTTGGTGAGGTTTTCTCTGCACTGGTCGTAATTGAAACTTCTCTGCCTAACTATTCTGGAGCTTGTTTTGTCAGAATCTGATGTTTTTCCAGAACAGACTGTTCTGGAAAAAATGAAATTTTATAATTTTATTTCACAACATATATATTCTAGCAAGAATAACTGATGATTTGTCAGAATACATCATTTTCCCAGGCAACAGAGACATGTACATTCTTCAGGGGATCCATTAATGACAGAAGCAGCCTGGCTTAAATATATCCTCAAGGAATCCTCTACTGAAGGAGGAGTTTGTGAAGACAAGAGAATAGGAGGGTAACCATTAGAAACGATTTCATTCACAGCATTCTTACAATAATAGACAAAAAAGATGGAATGTTCTGAAGCTTAATTTCAATTAACATGTCAGAGGTTTTCAGGTTGTGCCATCTCATGGGCAAGAGAGAAGTGGCTGAATATGTTGGTTACCTCATTCTGTAGCTCTTCCTCTGGGAGCTAAGGGTGTAGAGGGCCCATGCATGGCCATAATAGATATGGCTATTCAAAAAAACATCCTCCAGCTTCATACACATCAGGCCAAAGAGCATCCAATAAAGAAAATTCAACCTTTAAGATAACATAACCACTAACACGATGTCATCATGCTCAGGACAAATATCCCGTAAGAAGCAGCAGAAAGTGCAAGTGCGATAATCTGCAGGAGAGTCAATTTTCAGGGAAATGTCCTAGCACGGAAAAAAAAACAAGAGAGGATGCACAGAGGAAATATATTCAGTATAAGTTGAATTGTCTCAAAATAGAAAGGCTTGTGAAGTTTTATACGAAGTGTTAGCAACTCTTTCAAACATGCATTTCACCACTTCAGTGCAGAGCCAGATGATAGGGAATATTTTTTCCCCATGAGCTCTTCTCTGTTGCGGCAATAAATCAAATCACTGCCAGGCTGCATTTTCCATAATGGTGAAACAGCACAACCAAATAGCTCCAGTTCTAACTTATATCTATTATATACAGTCTTTGTATTATTTGACTTAAAATGAAAAAACAAGCAGACTTCATCAGCCCCTTGCCCCCTTCTCCCAGCACTTTCTTGTTCTCCTATGCACTTAGGAAGTTTTTTTGTTTTGTTTTTTTTTTTAAAGCTCATAGTCCTGAGCACCAGAGTAGACCTTGTAGCCCATTATTACTCCTTCTGAAATCATCATTTCCTCAAACACACTGGTTCTTTCAGGTTCTTTTGAAAAAAAAATCAGGGTGTATAAATACCCACGCTCAGATTCTGCTCTTGTAGAGGCTGAACAATCCAATCTCTCTCAGCCTCTCCCTGCACATCAGGTGCTCCAGGCCTTCATCATCCTCACAGCCCTTTGCTGGGTTGTTCCAGTATGTCTATGTTTCTCCTGTCTGGGGAATTCGGCATCAGTGCTGAGCACAGGGAAAGCATCAGCTCCCTCAACCTGCTGGCAATCCAACCCAGGATGGGCTTCCACAAAAAGCTTCTTATACATTATTCATACAAACATATAATAGATATATTGCGGCAGATCCTTAAGCTCTCCAGAGGAAATAGACCCAAACCATCATGTGCACAAAGCGAGTCTGTTGGGAACTAAGCCAAGTTAAGAAAAGAAGGAAACTTAAAGCTGGAGAAGGTGATAAAAGATGCAGGAGTCTGAAGGTGGTGGCCTGGAAGCTACTCAGCACACAATAACCTGGGCTGCCCCTCTGCACTTGGTGGAACAGAGACAATCCAATCTGACCCACTCAGCTCTCCAAATCTCCTTTTATTTTTGGAGAACTGTTTTCTTACATCCTCTGTTCCCAGAGGAAAAATCCTTGCTGATGTCCCATTACACAAGGAAAGATGGACACAAATATCTTCCTATTAAGTCATTCGGTGTGTTTTACTGGGGCAAGCGAGCTCACCCACGCACATCCTTCTCCTTAGTTTATGAAACACAAACAATGAAAAACTCCCTCTAACCCAATCTCAATTATATACAGATGATGTAACATCTGAAGCGACTTGCCAGATGCTCAATTCATTTGACATATGTCCAATATCAAGTTGTTAATGTGTGCTGTATCACACCTGAGTATAAGGATATGTTGAATGCATGGCAGGACAGATGAGGCAGGGCAAAATAAAGCACTCAAGCCGAAAACAGGTCACTCTTGGCGTGAAAACCCGCAACGAAGCACTGTGGAAAAATACAAATTGAGATCTGACTAAAATTCGCAAGCAAATCTTTACACCACCTGCGATCCCCACAGAACAAAACGTTCAGCCAGCTAAGTGAGATTTTAAAATTAACTACTAGATTCTAAATGACCAGGAGAGGCTGCCAAGCTTGTCCTATTTGCGAAGTAATCTACATTTGTATAAGTTGCTGATTTTAAAAAACAGGCTCTGTTACCTATGTAGATATATACTCAACAGGAAAATATCTAATAGCTCAATATCTTACAAGTAGAACATGTTTTAGGGAGATAGGGAAGCAAATCACGGCACCAACAGACGTTAGGTTAAGCTTTTCCCCTTGCTGTTGTCTATTATTCCTGTGAGGTGTTCCTTCAGCATCCAGGGCCACATTCTACCCTCAGGTGCCCTTGAGTTCAGTAAAGGCTGTTTATGCTTTCTAGAAGCAGAAATTTTATAAGATTCAGACTTCTATTATTATTATTATTAAAGTAATCCACAATCCAGGATCAGCATATTTGCTGAGAAGCCTTTTGTCCTTTCATTTGGATTTTGAGATGATTCAAGAGCTCCCCAAACCAGGATTAAAGCCATACTTACTTACACAGCTTAGTCCCTCACACCAACGAACAAGATATCTAAATATTTACAATGCTATAAACTACCCCAATCAGGTGAGTTCTTGCATGCAATTTAAATTTAAAAATTAATAAAACATTAGCTATCCTTTGGTATGTTTTTATTTTATTTCCATAACTTTAGAAAATCATTTGAAATGTGAGCAAAATATTACACACTGCTAAAATAGCTCAATTTGCAGCAGCACTAGAAGCTTGGAAATTTTAGTAGTAAATAATGAGCAAAAAAAATTCAAGCAAACTCCAAAACAGAACAGAGTTTAACCTTCCAATCCCTGTCAGATAGCCCTATAAACACACAAAAAATGTTAGATTATGTTAGTGATGGGAATCTATTAGGAACTACTGGCAAAGGGAAGAGGTTCAAAATTGATAAGAAATGCAAAATGTTTCAGCTGCTTGCAATACAGATCTGAGAATTCAGAAGACTTAACAGATAGTAGATGGGTAACATTTCTTATTAACAGAAATTATCAGAGCTGTTCCCAGTGAAAACAGACTTTAGCGTGTACTTGAAGCTAGAAAACCTCACATGAACAAATAGCAAGTCGATAACTTACAGGAATTAGTTATTCCAGGATCTTTGCCTGTGTCCTGACATTGCTTGACATTTTTGGATTAGACATTAGAAAATGTAATGAGGAAACACAGAACTCCGCAGGTTTGAAGAGAACCACAATGTCACCAGTGAACGAGTGGCCCTGCAAACCAGGTTGCTTCTGTTCACAACCACATTTTCACGCATACACCTCCCTCCTCTGCAAGAGTTAGTAGAAAACTTAGGCATCTCATGCAGATAAAGAGCCCCACAACTCGAGGGCTTCCAAGATCACCCTCTGCGCTGTGAAACAAGACTCCTCAAGGCAGACTACTTCAGGCTCCATCTCATGCACCCTTTCACATCACCCACCACAAGCAGTTTTCAGCAACTCACAGACTGTCTGTAAGGCTGGAAACTCGACCGTATTTTCCCTGTCCAGTCTAACACCACAATTAATTGTACCTACAAATTAAGCAAAGGGTCTGGAGGCCTGAAGGCTCTTCTGTACATTGTAAAGACAATGTGTACCACCAGGCTTTTCACTACCACAGAATCCTACCAGTAAAACATACTATGAAAAGAAAAATTTAATGAATCTCACCAGCAGCCCTCATCCCGTCCTGCAAAATCCATCAAAATGGTAGTCAGGCCTAGATTACCAACTTCCAACCTTCAGCTTGAAAATTTCAGCAGAGACTAGTGGAAACCATGTACCCAAATACCACTGAAATTCTCGGACCCCTTTGAAAATGGGTCATACAGACTTTTTCTGACAGCTGTATGAAGTCTTCTGCTGAATCTCAGCAGGATTCTGTAGAAAGATGCTTTACAAAATTTAGTATGATAAAACTCACTCCATTAACTGGTTCTCATATAGCAGGAAAATGACTTTTTGGGCATGGAGAGTGAATTTCAGAAGACAGTGCAAAAAAACTCCTATCTGACGGGGGCTGCAGTAATCTGCTCCTCAAACATTACTCCCCTGCTCACAACTATCAGTCCAGTACCTCTCCTGTGAGAGAGAAACCAGGGCTCACCAGTTGCCAGCTCAGACATACTCACTGTGCAAACATAGGGCTGCTGTTTTATGCTGTAACTTCTACATGGATCTATACTTACTGAAAGCACTACTGTAGAATAGTTTATAAGTAAGCAGAATGCAAAGCATAAATCTTTAAAAGTGCACTCAAAGAGTTTTGTAGTATCATCACTGAAGATACAGAATGAAGAATGTTTCCATGTGAACATTTTGTTTATTTTTACACTTTCCATCTACTACAACTGAGAAAATGCAGGGTGCAAGAAGAGACAATCTTTTCTCTGCCTTTAGTGATCAGACAGGTACCGCTCAGAAATCTGAGCAGTATTTAAACACAAGCTCTCCTGACATGGTTTGTGGTTCTATAACGTTGCTTTTGCATTTAAGCATTGCCCAGAAAATCTTCCTGTCTCACTTGCCATGAGAAAAATCTTCACTGGCATCAGAAGAAATGACTAACTGGCAAGAGGAATAATGTCGCTGAACTGAAGACAGGGAGTGAAACAGTGTCCTCAAAACATTGACTATTTATATGAGGCTGTCAAATACAGGGAAAATAAACAGCATTTTCCTACTAATCCCACCACCTCTTTTCACAAGGTTTCTCAGCAACATTTCTCATGAACAGTAACAGGAGACAAAAACTACAGATAAATGTGTGTTTTAAATGGATGTCACAACAATCTTATCTAGCAGAATGAATGTTCAGTGCTACTGCTCTGCATCACAGCAGTCTCCTTTCTGGCTCTTAGACGGACGATGTTTGCCAGCTGTGGTAGTACCTTTTCTTTATCAAATTTGCAGCTAGTTTATAACACAACGGAATGACACAAGCAGAGTTTTCGAACCTGATGCATGATGTAAAGCCAGTAACAGCATGGACAAAATCCATACCAATCAACACATACTGCTAGCATTAAAATAATATGATGCATATTGAACTGTCAGCCACAATTGCCAAGGTCCCTGCTCATGCCCAGAAATGCCCGTAGTTTAAAAACTACTAAAGTCCATGCAGACTTCTGTACACAGACTCCTTTGCACTGTCATTTTATGGCAAACTTGGAAGATCAGTAAGTTGCTAAAGGTCCCAAAACACTTTCAATATTTAGATGCATTTGTGGACTGGGACATGAATTACACTGAAGGTGTTTATCTAACTCTTTGCAGTACAGAGCTGGATGCCACCAAGTACCTTTGCTATAAGCACATCACAAACTGGTTGATAAACCAGCAAACAAAGGGTCCCGATTCTCTGTTGTACTGAGAGCCTCTTCCAGCACTGGCAGTAGGAGGCTGCGGAAGCAGGGCTATGAAAACACTGAGTTAACCAGAGAAAGGTTGGATGTGGGTCAAACTGCTAGTAAAAAAAAAAAAAAAGAAGGTGCATTCAAGACCCAGAAAAGGAGACAATATTGGTGAAAGAATGAATAGATAAAGGTGTGAAATGGTAAGACACAAGGCATATAAAGATATAAATAAATGTCATCCCAAGTAACTTGAGGAGGAAGAAAATGACCTGAACAGGAAGCACTGGCATTATTAAGCAGAAAGGCATGTGGAGAGTCCTGTGGGCTGTCACCGGTCCCAGCTGGGCCAGGATGCTGTGCAGCTCCCCGCGTCATTCAGGTGACGATGACAGCTACAGAACTGCGGCTTCTCACTCAAGCTGGCGCCCCAGCCCTGTGCCTGCGGATCACTGTCAACCCTGTGCCAGGTCTCCTCTTGCTCTCCAGTCCTCTCTTGCTTTCGTAAATGCATCTCTGTCCTTTACTCCTCCTTCCCCAGAACTGTTTTCCCTCCTAACTGGGCTGCGGCACCAAAAAATCCCCTCTCCCCCACTTGTTGTGAAACAAAGCTGAACTTCTAGGCAGGACCTCTGCAAAAGCAGCAATTTTCCCCAGCCCCAACAGCTGACTCAAGCACCCAAGATAAAACTGCTTGCAAGTTGACAACTGTTAATCTTACAGCTTGCGTGAAGTGAGGAAAGTCATTTCACATGCTCAGGTGTTGTTCTGAAATGAGTGCTCTGGACATATGAACACAAAGAGTCTGGTCTGAGGACTCCACAGATCCTGGAGGGACTGACCCTGCTATTTACAGTGGATGTCATTTCCACTCTTACTTGAGCTGGGAAGGACTGGGTTTCAGAAGTCACTCTAGCAGTTTTTCAAATAAATACCGTTTTAGTGGAAAAATAAAACTATACAGAAAACGTAATTTCTTATAAGAAAGCTTTATTAATGCTTGTGTCTGAAAAAACAAGGACCACTGGGAAGTTCTGGACTACCACACTAAACAACATCCAGATTTTTTTCCCCACTATAAATAGACCGTACCAATTAGTTCATAATTGTGGAAGTAAAACAATATGATTTTCTTATTCAGTGGACTTCATTGTCTAAAACATCTGTGCTACTGGGTTTTTATATCCTGTTCTCTCATTGTCAGGAACACAAGACTTAGGGCTCCCTTGAAGGCAAACAAGCTTTCGCTCCAAAAAGGTTGATCATTTTTAGTACTACTCAAAAGTACCAAAAAAAAGCCCATAAAACCCCCCCAAATCAGACAGGGCAGGAACAAACGTAGCAAAAACTGGCAAGCTGCCTTGCGTCAAACAGCACAAGCACCAACAAGATTCTAATTCAACACACTGCGCTTTACTGTAATGCGTAGCAAAAGGGCAGAAAACTGCCCTGGGGTTCTCTGAAATGGCAAATTAGCCCCCAAACCACCTGCCCCTGATACTCTCTGCCACATTCTCTCTTTGTGCAAGACTTAAATGAAAATTTCTCATTCGTTAGAAAGATAGTTCCCTCTTCAACAGTGTATCCTAATTTTCATGGCATGAAAGACTGCATGCCACCTCCTTCTCTCTGTCTCTGTTACAGGGACACGTGTATATGTGAGAGTCGCATGTCTCTATCTCTCTGTAGCTCTGTTCTTCAGCATGGCAACTGTTTTTTAATTGCCAATAATCACCAGTAGCTTTTTTTCAGCATCAACATCATAATTTTCCTCCCCCGAAAAGCTTCATACTAGCTAGTGCATCACCCACCTCGCATTAATCATCACAGCTGGCAATATTTTCTAATACCCATGCTCACACCCAACCCATTTTATATATATATACACACACACACACACACACACACAGACACTTTAAATGCTTCTTCTGTTGTTGTTAAATTTATTTTAACAGTGAACAGATAACTAGATAATAAAATGTCATCTTTGCTCCTGGTTAACAGGAGAATATACTTTCACTTTTTGCATGGTTCTGCCAAAGTGCTCTCTGATCAGTTAACCTGCATGCTTCCCACCAGAAGTAGATAGGGACAAATTCAGTACAAAAATCAGCACTGTTTTTAAATGCTGTAATTTTAAAGTAACTCCAAAAGGGAGCGTGCTTATTCTGTTAAGTGCTCATCCAATGTAAATTAAAAACTGGAATGTACTATAGAACTTCAAAATGAATATAATGTCATTAGTGAGAAGCCTCATGATGGGTATCAGTGGTCACTGTGCCATTCAGTTGATCTCCTACTGTCACATTGCTAGGCGAGCCTGAAGCACTTCCGAATTTGGAGGCAGTCAACAACATACATCAATTTCAGTCCAGTGAAAATCTAAAAAGATCAACCCCTGATTACAGCTGCATTGCCAGCTCTTCTCTCCGACTTCATTTCTAAAGCCTATTATGCATCGATAAGCTCATCTGCCCAAATCAGCTTTGAAGTAGATATGAGACCGTGGAGCGGTTTAATCACTGAAAATCATTCTCAGGCAGGTTTGTTAGGAGTCCTCCAGCCACAGGAAGCACTACTTTGTGGGGAAAAAAATCATAGGCTTCACTGAGGAGGAAGTAGCTCTGGGGAGGGGTAAAGAAAAATCTTGCGCTATAAATTCTAGAAAGCTGGTTGCAGAGCACTGCAGAGGGCCTTCGAGGTCAGAAATGCTACAGGACAGTAAACATTCTAGGCAAAGCCTGGAGGACCAGACCTGGTAGATCAAGCCCAACACATTAACCAGGCTCCTAATGTTCCACAAGTCCTAAGAGAAGAGGGTGAGCAGCATTTCATTTTACTCCTTCCATATGAGCCGCGCACAGCTTTGGCTCCTATGGCATCTACGGGAAGCCCTGCTCGGGAGAGGTCCTAGGGCAGCCGCCTCAGCTGTGCTCATTCCTCATCAGTTGCCATCCAAGTTCTAGGTAGAAACAGACATTCGGGGTGGAAAGGGCCGGTCCATTGGCTTGCCGCAGCTTTCTGCTATGTAGGACATGCACCAGAGTCTCATTATTTTCAATACTGAAAACTGGAGTGAAAAATACAATTCGATTTTCTTAGTTTCTTAGTTTGTATTTTCAATTATGAATATGAACTCTTACTTTACTAGAAAAGCATAGAGACTGTTGACTTCCTTACACTGGACCACTACTACAGAAAACTACATTATGAGTTTTTTAAGGGCAAATAGCTACTTTAAGAACATGTTAACAGTACTAGAGTGACTCAAGGTGATATAATTTATGTTGTGCTAGGAACATTGCAAGCAGCACAAATACTTGATCACATCTCCCTTCACCTCAGAGAAGGGAACAGCAAATGCAGTATACGAGCTCATACTTCCCCAAGTCCACTAGCTGAACAGTGTTTGGGCTAAGCCTCCCAAGTCCTAAAATCCGGAATGATACACTGAGTTCTTTCCTTTAATCTTTGCACATTCATAGCACACTTTCTCTGAAAATAACTGCAGGGAAGCCAGTATTCTACCCTTGATTAATATTTTAGTATATTAACTCTATTACATTGTCCCTCTTTGGCTTGAAAGTAATGCTCATATGACCCATCCTGCTAGCTGCTTGGCCAGAGTATTGCCACTGCAGGCATTCTCAGCGCATGAGTCAGTCCAAAATAATTAGAAGGTATAATGCTTTAAGCAAGTGGTTTGGGAAAATAAAGCTAACAAACCTTTGGAGAATGTTACCTGCCTTGTGTCTGAGACTTCGGGGTTCAGAGTCTCTAGCTTTTCCACAGAAAATCTTCATTGTTTATAGGTTTAATTTGGTTTTTAATGAAAGTCCAGATTCTCACATGATTCTCACATATTCCCACAATTCCAGAGGTTGAGTCTATGAAAAACATTGTCAAGTACGCAGAGCCTGCAGAATTACAAAAGCTGTCAATACCATTAGCATGAACTAGTTAAAGGTGCGTTAATGAACCTAGAAATGACTTCACTCGAACCCCCAAAGCTGACAGCTGAACCCAGCTGTCCAATGTTTGCTGCTACAACAACTCTTACAGTGTAGAGCATGGCATGGACATTTGTGCAGCAGGCAGGTCTCCGGTCTTCTGCCATCATAAACCCTGCTTTTCCAAAACAATGCTCTTGGAAGAAAGTAGTGAAGCCCGATTGAAATGAGGTGGCATTAAGCATATCAAAAGCATCCAAGAATCCCACTAGACATTTATCTGAGATCTTTAGTGACCCTTAGAACCTGGCTTTTTTACAGGAATCAGATCTTCTACAATAACCACCGCCAAGCAAGCTAGCCTCCTTAGCCTCACTACTGTGCCTTTTAAATCATCTTACAGCATATCTGCACTCGGATAAAAGACATGATGCTATGACAGGACAAAGATCCAGGCACAATAACAGTTCCCAGGAATTCACAGTTTGTCTTATAAAGCCCTGGTTTACAGAAACACCCATTTGGATCCTAAAACACATCTCTAAAGGAAGCAACAAACTTGGATGCATTTGGCATAGCAGAGTCTAAGCAGAAATGAGAAAAGACCCCCACAAAAAATAGCCTATGCACATTGAAAAGGAACAAACTACAGAAATCAGATAGTTTTTAAGGGAATTCAAAGAAGGACAGTTTTAAAGGATTCAAATACTCTAAGTTTCCCCCCAGAACAGTGCACTGCATTATTGAATTTCAAATTCTGCCCAGATCTGATGCTTCTGAAATAAGCTGATGCTGAAATAAGTTGCTCGTATGCGAGGCAACACGCAGCTGGGTTACACTGTGCAGTCCTAGGCTGATAAGACCCCATCGCCAAGCAGTAAAAAAGCCTCATCTCAAGAGATGCACGAGCTTATCTGCTCTCCTGTGGGCACCACCTCATACGACACACACGCCTGCATTGACGCATATCCTAGTTTATGTTATAATCTGTGTATTTTATGAGCTGGCCACAAAACCTTATGTAACATGCTCCTGCTTAATATGGAGCAGCATGCTCATCGCCACGGCGATCCGGGCAGTTGGCTTTGCCCCGAGTGATTTTTCTCCGCGAGGTTTTTTGCGGAGCCGCCGCTAAAAAAGAACTGCCGCTTGGGGGTAAAACACACAAAAAAAATAGGCAAACGTCATTAACGCTGCTTATTTCAGGCTTAGCGCCACGGCCACAACACCACGGCGGGTCCAGAGCACCATTTTGTTTGGGTTGCCACAGGTTTCCTCCCGGACCGCGGTGGAGCAGGGAGGATGAATCCCCTCGCGATCCACGCCAGGCTCCTGTGCTCCCTGCCGGATCGTAGCGATTCCCGTGGCCGCCGCGATGCCGCGGGATCTGGCACCGCTGCTTCCTCGGGGAATGGGGAAAACCAAGCGCACCCACGCGCCCGCCTGCCCGGGAAGCGCGTGAGGCGGCGCGGGGCTCGGGGTACCGTGAGGCGTTACATAACCAGCAGCTCGCTCCCCAAACACGGCTGGGCGCGGGGCACCGCAAACGCCTTCTGGGGGGACCAGCGTCGCCGAAGCCCCTCGGTGAGGCCTCTGGGCAGCGAGTGGGTTTGTGCAAGGGCAGATTATGGCCGGGGGCTCAGCCTGGAGACAACATCGCGTGCGTGTGTGCGTGCCCGCGCGTCGCCACTCACCGCCTCCGAGTCCTCAAAGCCGTGCAGGTACAAATTGTCGTACATGGAGCTCCGCGGGCGGCGGGCGCCTCTCGCTGCGGAACGCGCCGCGGCGGGGGCAAGCGGGCGGACGAGGCCTGTGCGGCGGGGCCGAGCGTGCCCTGCGA
>VWPW01029368.1:144472-173134 GCA_013389825.1 Crypturellus undulatus
GCCTCACGGAGTCGCCTCGGGGGCTCGGGCTGGGGCGCAGGCGGGGGTGCGGCGGCCCCGGCCGCCTGCGAGACACCCGCGCTACCGCCCCGAAGCGGGGCCCGTCCCCACCGCATTTATTGTTATGTGTTTTTTAAACAAGCGACGCGCTGTTTTTCTCTGGAGATGCCTCCAGTGAGCAGGTTTGCCAGAAACACCGTGGGGCAGCAGCTCCACTGCACCCAGGCCCAGCTGTCCTCGCGCTGCCACTTCACCCTAAGAAATTGTTTTTTAAAAGTTTTGGCCTTGTCTATAGCCGTCACATCGTGAGGTAGCAAAGTCTGCCCTGCACCCGACAGGTCCCCTAATTCCCGTGTCCTACTTCAGCAGAGCAGTCTTCCTTCCCAGGCTGTGTAGGAGCAAGCTAAGGAAGAGCCTTACACTGTCAAAAAACAATAAAAAAAAATCCCAAACAAACCCAGGGAAGTAATTTACTTACACGCTCACTAAAATGATCACTTTAAATCCCATCTGTAGTACAATCTGACCAAACACGTCTGTGTTTATAAACATGTCCTGTCTGTCTTTCCCATTTGCTTCATCTGCTATTCCCTTCCAAACAGTTATTAAGCTCTGAAAAGTTGTCACTAATCACTCTGGTAACCATCCAATAGACTTTCAAAGCAGATGAGAGGGATTTTCTCCCTACCCCTGCAGCCTCTTATAATTTGCTTCAGATTTCCCCTAACTTATGATGACTCTTACTCCCATTTTATCATTCCCCTGGGCTCCCAGTGAGATGGAGATGAGATCTATGAGACCTTCTAGAGAGTGGTAACTTCTTGGGTGAAGGAGGATTTTAAAAGACTATCTTTAAAATGCTAGAGAGCACCCTATATGGGCGCTGAAGCATAGAGTTTTAAAGTCTGTGCTATTTCTCAGTAAAATGTCTGATGTTATGTGAATCTAAAGAAACAAATACAGTGTTAGTAGAAGACTACTAAGTGCAACATCAGGAGCATTCGTTAGCCCAAAATAAAGGCAGACATGAAATCAGAAGAAAAAAAAAAACAAAAAAAAACGCACTTCACGCATACTTTCACACTGTCCTTTTTCAGATAGTGAGGTTATTAACAATATATATTTAATCACTTAACTTGAAATGTTTCTAAGAAGATGCTATAAAATGACACCTAGTTCATTAAAAAGAGCTTGTACTTGAAAGACCTAAACATAAGGGGCACTCACACAACCCGGGAGGCAGGTGAGACACAAACTGCCCTGTCCACGACAGCACAAGCTTCAGGCAGCCCAAACATTCTATAAAGCTGCACACTGGAGCTGTTCGAATTGGAAAACTGTTAGAAGAGCCAAATTCCCCTGCCTTTCTGACTGGAAATCTGACCCTGCTTCACTAAGACAGTCTACCTGATGTGCTGGTTTGTTAGATTCTCTTCCAGCCCAATGAAGTTTCTGAATTCTACAGAAAACTGAATTAATGTGCTATGCATATACAAAGGAACCTCAATAGTCATGTTTTGTTTTGTTTTCCAGACATGAGACTAAGAAGACATTAAGAAGACGACCTGCAATGCACAGGAACTCTAAATGAAAGGTGTGATTTTGAATATTATGAGGTAATTTATCAAAGAAACAATTCTGGCCTTGAGGGTAATCAAGTACGAACTAGAGCCCTGCAGCTCTTGGAAAGCCAGCCTCGCCTGATGCAGAACAGTGAGCCGGATACCACGACTCGGACGTGAGAGCAGCTCCGTGCGATTGTTGTGCGACTGATACTCAACCCATGGAGCCCAAGCCCGAGCACGAGCCCGAGCGCGGTGCGTTCGCGGTACAGCTCATGCTGGGCAAAGCACTGCCCACAGCTCCAGGCAGGAACATCCTCTCTGGCAAATGCAGGAACCGCAGACACACATCTGCTCAGTCTGTGCAGCTGGACCGGCACAGCTGAACCAGGCTCCTACATGGCGAAGAGCATGTACCTCTGCACATGCTTTGTGCCTGCAAGTGTATTGGTGATTTGTCCTTGTGCAGCGCCCTGTGTTACGCAGGCGCTGCATGCCAAGGCAAGCCTGACTCTGTGGAAGCGGTCTGAAAAGTCAGTGAGGCCCTTGAAACTATTTCACTGTTCTGCACATGCAGGTGATTGTATAGTTACTGCGAGAGTAAAGGACATTAGCTCAATAAAAGCGTGTTATGTTTTCACAGTAAGTGACACTGTCATAGTGGATATACTTGTGGTCATCCCTGTCAGCTTCCAGAAAGACATGCCTGTGCCAAGCTACCCAGTAACATGCAAAATGTATAGAAGAAAAGACAGTTACAAGTTTAATCTCTCTTAAAAGACCTTCCCACAAGGCTGTTCAAACAAACCAAAACACACACACAAAAAAAGACTATTGTAAAAGGTGAGGGTCAGGCACTAACTACCGGTTTTCAGAGATCACAGTCATCTTTGGCCTGTTTCTGAAAAACAACACAGATGATCCAAAAATATTAGGTGGAAAATGCCATTGCCTCAGGCCATGTGGAAAGACTCTGGTACCTGTCACCTTCAGTCTGCACTTGGATAACACTAAAGGAACCAGCATCCAAGGAAACCACAAGCGTGCGTGTGTCCATATGTGACTGTAAGAGACATGATGAAAACATCTAATGGATGAGCTGAACTGAGCCTATAGAGTCTAACACTTCAAAACAATAACACGTTTTGTTAAATGGTATCAGCTGTTGTATTATTATTGTTCATTTTGTTTGCTTTTTTTTGTTTATAATATTAATCTTCAACGACTGGTAAACAGGTATTTTCACAAGCATTCTCGTCTCTGTTTTTAATGGGATTTAACCATGCTGCAATCACTGTAGCTGGTCTGAAGATGCAGCCCTTCTTGGACTGCAGGGTCTGCAGGGCTGCTGTGGAGTAGGTTTCACGCTCATTTCTTGCAGTATGGTATGAAGGGAGTGTTATGTCTCCTAAATGCAGTCGGTGCAGTTTTTATAGGATCCACTCAGTTTCTCTGTCACAAGCTAGACTCTGCCCTGGCCAAAGGTGCATAACTCGAATCCATGGAGCTTCCTCCAAATACATAGATTCCATTAGAGATTATTCACATGATTTTTTTTCTGATTAGAACAAATCCTTTTTGAAATACAAATGATAAATATATAATTCCTCTTTGAATATCAATTATTCAGTCACTTCTGAGCTATCTGAAAATGGGAATAGTACTTTTTCCCAGAGCATGAATTCTGTTCAGAACCCTATGAAATTTTATTTGAAGCCCTATGCAACAACTACCCAACCCAATGACTGCACCCGCATGCATCCTTCAGCAGACAGAGCAGTTGTGCTGTTTGCCTAAACACACAGAAGGGTTATTCCAGCAGAGCCGAGGTAACCAGACTCCCCAGCCAAGCATCCACCTCAGCACTGCAGTGCGCAAAGCCAGGAGGTAAGTCAGCAAGTTCACCCTTTTTCTCTCTTTAACGCATTTCCCTTTCCCTGGGGCTTTGCTGGTACTAACTCACTGTGACCAGTGCGGCAGGATTGCAGCCCTGCTCTGCCTCCTCCTCCTGCTCCTTGGGAGCAGGGAAGGATTGGCAAGAATATTAACCCTCGGGCCACAAAAATACCCGTGTTCACCAGTGCCAGTGAAGCAGGGCAGAAGTTGTTCCCACCCTCTTCCTTCTCTAACAGTAAGATTCTGACCCTGGAATCATAACATCATTTAGTGGTAAGGAGGCAATATCCCATCCAGAGTCAGCATGCACTAACAAAAAGCTTTAGTATTTACATTAACAGCACATTTGGATAGGAGCCCACTCGTTCTGGCAGTTTTAGGCACATGGGATACTCCCAAAACTACGGTATTTATCAGCATACTTTATATGGAACATAAGGGTTTGTGTGGATCTTCAGTAGCGTTAATTTGGGGACTGATTGGGAAAAACTGCTCTCCCCCACAAAAAGTTGCTTTTGTTGAAATCAGCAAAAGAGCGCAAGTGTTGTGTCACGGGCACAAAGGAAAAGGCCCGTCAGCACTCTCTGCAAGCCATCTAAGGCACAAGCTGCTTCGACAGTTGGAGAGAGACCAATTTTTCACTCTTCTAAGTGTTTGGCAAAGCCCCATTTCTGCCCTTCCTCTGTTTAAAGGTTTTTTTTCCCCTTTTTCTGTTGTATAATACAGATTAGATAAGCATCTGGTTTAGCAACAACAGCTCCTGCCTTGGGTAGAGATATGAGTAAAACCTCCCGAGATCCCCACTAACCCTATTTTATTGCATCTTATGAGCAATGAGAATTAGACATTGGTGGTATTTGGCAGACCCTAGAAGCAGTCTGGTAAATAACTCCGCATTTATATTTCAAAAGCTAAGTATCGTGTCTAGGATGTGCCTTGGCACAGAGGATTCTGTGCATTTAAAAGTTTCACTCAGAGTACTGGGTGGTCTGTCTAATTCTTTCAATTTCAAGTAAAAATTAGGCTGGTAGCATCTAATTTGGCAGTTCCTCTGGAGGAAGTGAGGTGCCACCTATCCTGAAACACATTTATCTGACACAGTTACATAAAGGCTGCTATAATTAAAGAGAGTGTGAAGACTTCATTGTCACTTCCTCCTGCTTCAGAGCACCTACAACAGGGGAGGTAATAGGGCTACATTTGTAGGTATCCTCCGTGTTTAACAGGTTGTGAGGTTTCTTTCTCCCTTAAGCACCGCCCAGGTTTGCGGGAAGCCAGGGCTGGAGCTGCATCCTTGCAGGCTGCTTTTGCTGGGAGCAGAGCACTGCCCTCTCCTCCAGGGCTCTGCTGGGCTCTGCCATTTGGGACACCCAAGCCAGTCCTGCTCCAGGAGCGGCATCCACTGGTGCCCAGCATCAAGCAAGTTTCAAAATATAGACTCACACGAGTGGCAGCAGCTCCAAAAAAAAGCTTTTTTTTTTTTTTTTGCTTGAACTGTCTCATGTCTTGGGTGGAAGGAAGACAGAGGAGTTTTGCTTTTAGAGAGGGTATACGTTTTTAGCTTCTATGCCAAATCCCATACAGGCTAGAGGATTAAGTGTTTCTTACTTTAAAAAGTTAGGGTGCCTTACGAGTGTAAATCAAGCTTCTAACTGCTCAAAGTGCCAACGCGGAGCACTGCAGTGTACCACTTTGGAGTGCAGCTCCTGAAATTATGGGGAAACTGTCACTGAAAGCCAATTCCCAACTTTACGGGAAGCTGGTGCTGTTTTACGGCAGCAGCTAAAACACCACTGCAGTCTGGACAGCCCCAGCAGCAGCAAACACACGGAATTATCTGAAAACTATCCCTGGGCCCAGGAAGGGCAGCTCGCAGCCATGGCTGCCTGCTAATGCTACGTGCTCTGCACGCAGCTCACCTCCAAATCATCACCATCATCCTATACTCGTTACAGAAAAACACTGTATTAGCTGGCAGCAGTGAGAAGCTGTTATCTTAAGGGAATTCATCAAAATCCTGAATTTGTGAGATGAAGGATGTCACAGACGCTACAGAGCAGTTCAGAGAAAGATTGGTAGTTCTCATAAAAGACGTGTTTCACAGAAAGTTCCTGGTCACTGTTCATTTCTCAAAGTGACAACTAAACATTTGAAATTTTGCTAGAAATCACTCATGGGGATGTTATTTAAAATACACTTTCGATACACTACAAATATCAAGTATGAGTGCACTAGAGAAAACAAAATCTAGACTGAACAGTTGGGGCTTGGCAGAGATGATCCTGCTAGGTAGAATGGTGAGCCAGCTTCCTTAGAAAAAATCATCTTGTGGAAAATGGCTCTTAGGAAAACTTCAAAAACAGGTATCAGTCGTTGCCACAGAGCCCCTGGGATAGCTGTGCACTCCGTTCCATAGACAGAAAGCTAAAGCACACAGCTTAAAAACAAATAAACAAACAAAAAGAATTTCAAATCCTAGTGGATGAACTAGCTACCTCAAACAAACATCATGCCTCAAAATTAAACCAAGTATGAACACTAAAGTAATACCGTTCACTCTTTTCAGAATCAGAGCACACTGTCCTGCTGATTAAATACAGATTTTAAAATATAACTTAACACTGCAGCGCTGACACGCCTGGTTTAGGGTTTCGGGCTTGAATCAGAGCAATTCTAGATACTGGATCCAGTCCTAAACTCGAGCCTTTGGCTTCTACCACCACACACAACCTCCAGCTTCCCTCTTCGAGGGCACCGAAGCGCTGCTCCAAGTCGGACTTGCTCCCAGCCACATCTCGGAGCGGTGTCCCCTCATCCTCGCCCTGCCTGCCACACTCACTACTGTCACCTGCATTCTTCCTGAGACCAGTTTTGTCCTCTCCTGGTTTTATTCCTCCAGCTTTTTTATTATTTCAGCATTCCCTTCAGAGGATTCACTGCAGCCTCTCCTTCTGCTTTGGGGATTCTTCCCAATCCCTCCTTTCCTCGCTGACCCAGCCGGCCTGGGAGATCTGAGTCAGGAAATACAACACAATACGATGCGTTTCCATCTCAGGTTTGAGCCGCAGATTCCAAACTGACCGCCGAGTGCTTCTGTTCCCTGCTTTTTTAGGAGCTGCCCGGTTCACATCTCCCTCCGTTGTTCTCACAGTCAACTAATGCTCGTAGGCCAAGAGCTCCAGCTCTGAACGAGCCAGCCCAGACCTAAGTGCAGTCACTAAGGGCAGGTGGGATCCTACAGAAGCTATAGGGGCCCAAGCCCCACACGCAGGGAGCAGCTCCAGCGCTGGCACCCCGCAGCCTGCGCTCCTTTGCTCTGGCCTCCTCGCACCAGGCCGCGCATCCCAGCTCCCTCCGATCCCCTGCACAGCCACGCGGGCACGGAGGAGGATCCGCAGGCCTCTGACAGGATCCTTGCATAGAGCACTTGAAAAAGCCCTAAATAGAAAGCTGGGAGGAAAATTACGTCCTAGATCGCAACACAACCAGCCACAGGAGACAGCTGCCCAAGCTGGAGCAAAACTCTGGAATCTATGAAAATAAACCATGATGGAGCAAAAAAAAAACCCTTGCAACCTATCCTTAAAATATTTATATATATATATTTGAGCACTCGTGATTACTGTAGCTCCATGTGTTCCAGCGATCATAATTTTGAGAGCTGGTCAAACTTGCTTTCAGCCCTAATCCCTTGCCAGGGATAGGCTTAGGAGAAACCTAATATTGTGACAGCTGATTCCATATGTGTCTACAGGGCATTTTATGCATCTCCTTTGGAAGCACCTGGCACCAGCTACTGTGTTAGACAGGCCCAGGCTGGACCCATTCAGCCCCTTGCAGCAGGCAGCGGCAGGGAGGCAGCCAGGGAGAAGAACTGCTGGCTTCCAGCTCAGAGCAGAAAGGAAATTGTTACTGGGACCCTCCTTACTGCTCCTTCACATCATAGTACAGTCACACATACATGCGCTAAGTAATGAATATTGCTGCCACCTCTTGGTTCAGGGGAACAGAAACAGGGAGTGTAGTGTTTTGCTGATGGAGGTGTTTTATGCATGCACAGATATATAAATATACACACATGACCAAGCTTAATCCCCTGGTATGTGTGTGTGTGAATATATATATTTATATTTGTATGACTAGATTTCCTTAACCTCCAACATAACTGATACAGTCAGAAGTTTGGCCCTGGGGAATCTGCGTTCAGAATCGCTTTCCAAAATTATGTGGCAGTGGGATGATGCAGGTGCCTCTGAAGCCACTTCTGTTAACTATTCTATTCGCTTTGGCTGTAGCAGAATTAGGTGCACGTGGAACAAATACGACAAGGCAACAGAGGACCCACAGGCACTCTGGTGTCTGTGTTTTGTCTTAGAGCGGCTCAGCAAAGGCAGCTCCTCCACGTTTAGAGCACGAGCCTAGGGAAAATGTGCCCTGGGGAACCCTCTCAATGGGCCGCCCTACAGCCACATTCCTCTTTGGGAAGATGGGTCTCCATTTCCTTTAAAGCACCCCGAGGAATGACTGCTAGAGATAATTATTCCCTTAATATAAAATACAAAGTTTACTAATAAAAATAAAAATTGGAATTTGCTCTATCTTTCTAACTACTTGAATAAAGGGACAGGACTGGGGTCATTAAAACCACACATTCATGGGGAAGCACTGCTTTAACAGGAGACCTGCGTATCTGAGAAACATCATGCATCTTTTACACTACTCTTTTGAGAGATGACTTCCGGCTTTGTTTTTTGCTAACGATACATTTATCTATTTTCTCAATGTGTGCTTACGCTCACTCCACTCACAGCCTGTATTTTTGCAAGCCGCTTAGTACTTTCTTTCGGGTCCCTCTCTCTAACCTGTCAAGACCCCTCGCAGGCAGCTCCCGAGCGCAGCAGGCTGGTCGAAGGGCAGGATTTCCCATCCCGAACAAGCTGCTTCCATCCAGCAGAGGAGATGTCAGAGTCACTCCTGTTCCAAGCCGCTTCCCTGCTCAGCGTGCCCAGCTGCAGTGCGACACGGGAAGCCTGCGGCATCCTGCAAAGCCACGTGTCGCTCCAGCCCTCCTCACACCTGGGGAGCCGCCACGAGGCTTTGCGGGAGGTGAGAAGATGCAGTTGCTGTGCAGGTGTACAGGAAGCAACTGCTACAGTTAAGTTAAAAATGCACTACAACTAAAGCGCTGTGCAGTCATATTTCACAACAGCAACAGAGCCGAACACTGCGGAGAGCCTGAAACAGGCAACAATCTTTCAAACAGGTGTTGAAGAGCAGCAGCATCTCATGGCAGAGGAAACTATCCTCACTGCAGCTGCCTTACAGACCAAGGAGCAAACCGCCAGCAACGGGTTGCAGGGCGAGAAAGTCTTTGGCTTTTACTGCAAGTGTTTTGACACCTAATGCTTTCCTTAACACTCACATTATGGAGAGAGAACAACATACCGAAAAAAAAAAAAAACAAAACAAAACAAAAAAACACCCATTTTTTAAATTTAAAGCTTCTGGTCCACAAGATGAGAGGAAAAACAAGGCTTTAAAACCTCAAACACAAGCCATTTTAAAACAAAAATGCTCCATACACACAGGTACACAGTGAATCCAAGCTTATTGGGGCTGGATAATAGTTCAGTCGAACTCCTTTTTGGAGTCAGCGTTTGAGTGCTGAGTCTCAGGAGGTGCCTGAACCCCAGGGTCTGTGTGGGCGCAAGGCCAGCAGCACGGACGCAAGGGGAGAAGCGGGACCCGCAGGGAGCAGAGCCCACACCCTGGACCAGGCGACATTCCCAAGGCCCCGGACAACTGTGCAGCCTCCCGTGCCGACTGTGGTGATTAGAAAAGCCCAAATATGCACAGAAACGTCTGGCTGCCGCGCAGAGACACCCCAGCCACAGCCTCCTCGTGTCCTCCCAGGAAGACTCACAGCCTTGCAGTGCGCCTGCAATTAAAACGGGAAGTGCCTCCATTTTAAGGATTACATTACCGAATCTATAGTGTGCATCAGTTAATAAGGGATGAAACCCTGTTTTTCTTATGCTAAGTGGCCTTTCATCCTGCTATTTTGCATGCAGGTTACCATGGCAATCAGCAGAATCTGGAATTAATTTGTTTTGTCATAATTGCTGGATAATTTTGTGCAAACAGCTAAATACTATCTCACTATTTCTACCAGACATGCAGTAGCTGGGGCTCTCATGAAACTCATGATTTGGCAAAGAGGCCATCATAAAATAAGACAAATTAAAGCAATTATGATTACTTAGAACAACTGAGTGAGCTTTGCCAGTGTGTAGGTGGTTTATTCGTGATTCACAACTCAATCATTCCATCTTCAAAGCACCTTCAAGCTTCTCCCCGTGCTACACAACATCCAGCAGAGAAGGAGACACATTTGCCCACCAGCACATCATGTATAGGACTTCAAAGACACCAAAGCAAAGGGTGCGCTGATCTCCAGGCCACCAAGCCACATTTCCCAATGGGAAAGCCCCAGGTATGTAACTGCGATTCACATAATGGCAAGTCCCAGCAATGACACAGCCCGTTACAGATCTGCGCTGCCCCACAGATATGGAGGTATCTGAGCACATCAGCACATCGGACTAAGCAAAAGGAGCTTTGCACTGGAGGCCCCTGTTTTCATGAAAACCAAATTCCAATGTTTAATGGTAAACTACACCTGTATTAGTGGTGTAGTAGCATGTAACTTCCCTCTTCTGGAAGCACGTGCTGCAGTTCCACTTGGCTCCCTAGGACACGCGCGTCTGCACAAAGAACTCAACCTGCTTCGTCTCTCCAGCTGCCGCAGTGGCTCATGTTCAGGTTAGCGGTGAGGTCCTGTACTGTAAATACTGCAGAAAACGTTGCAAACATCAGCGTCGCTGAAGGGTAAAGCCCCGAGCCACGGCAGCGCGGGGGTATGCTCACGTGGAAGAGCACAGCTGCCCATGAGAAAAGCATGTAGCCCTGGGGAGAAGGGGGAGCTGGTGCAGTTGTAGCCACCCTCCTGCAGCCCACAGCCCAACTACATAACAAAAACCACAGCAGAAAAAAAAAGAGCAGAGCTTGGATGTGGCCTGAGGGAGCCCAAAGGCAGCTGGTGCCAGCGGTCAAGGTAAGGGTAACGCCTCTGCCATCGGAGGACACATGACCCTGTAAAATTTCTTTCTCCAACAAAGCAGAGAGGTTTTATCTGCAGAGTGGCCAAGAAGTGCCAAGAGAAACTTCCCGATCAGAGATTGTACAAAACCTGATGTCTTCATCCGAGCCAGGAATGGAGCCGAAACCTCCTCCCACCCCTCAGGCGCAAAGCGCCTCTCTGCAGCGAGGGACAGGGGGACATCAGAATATTTCTCTTCTTGACAACTTCAAGGTGACCCAAACTTGATTGTTTGGATAAGTCTGTCTCCACAGGTCACAAGTTCTTTGGGTAAAAAAAAAAATCCAGCAGCTCATCAAGTGACATTTAGGGTATGATTTAAAAGGGACAAAATACATACCCTCAGGTAAAGTAGCATCAGTCCCACACTACTGCACAGACACCACACAGCTGCACGATGTGTCACCTTCTCCTACAGTTTCCATCATCAGTCAAAGATTTCCCATTAAAAAGGCATATGAGCTATTGTCTCTACATTATTAAACATTTTGTATATGAAAATCCTTATATAAAACCAGTCCTTCTCTAACATTTTGGTTATGGAAATTAAAAATCAACCTAATTAATTCACAGTTAATTGTCTTTTTTAATCACTTCCATGTGTTTATTGACAGCCAATATAGAAGCAGGACCCTTTTAATGAATCCTCTTAGGTAAGAGTGTGAACGTGCATCCTTCCTAACCAGTTTGTGTGAAGCAGAAAGCGAACAGCAGGCAGCAGATCCCTTGCAGTGCGAACAGCCACAGAGCAGCTCATTCTCTTCCATTCCCACGGGAAGTGCTAGTCTTACCACTGCAGCTGGCATTATAAGAAAAGGGGCAGCAGGTACATTTGGAAAGCAATGAAACGGCCAAAAGCATCCTGACCTCACTCCTGAGCACGGAAAAAATCACACTACTTCTTACCACGATGGTTGATAAAAACATCCCTAGTGACTGCATTCACATTTACCCACCCAGAAATGGACCAGCAAGGATTTACCGGATTAACTGTATCTTTAGCACTACGGAAAATTTCCAGCCCAGAGATCTGCAACATGCAGCAAGCAGAGCAGTTCCTGACTTTCTGTGTAACCAATGGAGGCCTCTGAGATCTAAGTATTTTCTTTGAAACTTTGCTCTTGTTTTTGCAGAACCTTGTACTTTACTCTCAAGAAACTCAATCTTGTTCATCTTTCCTAAACAGCCATACTGAGCCAGCTCTGCCTCAGGGTTCTTAGAAACTGCTTAGATACAGAAGATCTCATAAAATAGCACAAAAAGTGGTCAGCTGGGGGGTAATAAATAAACATCAGAGCTTGGTCCAACACATCCTGCAAGAAAGTGCAACTTTGCCCTGGTTCTATGAGGAATGGGGAGCTATTTCAGCACTAAGTGACATCCAAAACAACACCCAAGGTAAGGACATGCACCCTGCTTCAGCCCAGCAGCCAGCCCAGAGACACACAAGCGAAAAGCCAACCACAGAAAAGGATTTCCAAAGCCCTGGACCAGAATCTGCTGATTTAGACAGTTTTCCTAGCTGTTTGCACTCAATCCCTGCATTGGGCACCAAAAATCTTGAGGGGCCAGCCCAAATAGTCTTTGTCCTCACAGAAATACAGAACTTATTTCTGTCAAAGCATCAACTTCTGGAAGATTATTATTATTGCTGGCTATCAGCCCAAAAAGCAAGGCCAGACATTGTCTGCCTGCAAACAGCAACGTGTGGGTGAACACGGCAGACGTGATTAACGGGACAGCCTGGGAAAGCAGAGAGTCAGGAAACGCCTGTACCTGTGGTGCCTTTGGTTTTGTGGCTGTATTAAAATGCATTGCATCAAGTAAGAAGTATTCTAATAATAATAATAAAAAAAAAAAAGGAAAACAGAAATAAGGTTTGAAGATCCTAAGTACAGCGATGCTACTCATCCCTAAAAGACATACTTAATTGAACTTCAAAAAAAAAAAAGATATTATTTATAAGTTAATACAATATATGTAATTTTCATTACTTGTAAGCAGTTAGATTAGCACGTTTTCAGGGTCTGAACTTAAGTACTTAAATATATGACAATAAAGATTACCCTGGACGTGGAACTAAAACACTTAGGATGGCAGGCACCCAAGTGACCCACTTTAATTTGCTCTGCTAAAGCAGAATTGTACGCACTATATCATAGCACTATATGCGCAGTGCTCGGAAAAAGGGTTAGAATCACATAAACACGTGAATATAGAAAGTTTTGCTAGCTGGAAGTGAAGGATGTCTCAGTGCACAGTCGGGCCAAAACTGCCATCTTCAGGGTGGAAAAGCAACTCCATTTCGGGCACGGGAAATAAAGCAGCAATTTAAAGCAGAGCAGGTTAGAAACTGGGAAATCCACAGCCACAAAGAGAAGAAATCTCTGCCTAAGTACAGTCCACAGAGAAGTCTGAAGATACTCAGGAGCCAACCTATTGCTATAGGTTTAAGAACAATTTAAACATATATTGATAACAAATTTAAACATATTGTTATCAGCTTCCTGTGCAGCTTCAATAAAGCGAGCACTGCTAAGGATGATGTGATGAAATCGAGAGCCACGATGCAGAAGAGATACAGCTCTTTAATAAATGCTAATGTCTTGTATTTAGAGCTAAGTCATATGCTATACTGATATCACAGAAATAAAGTCTTCCCCACCTTTGAATAACTGAGGGGAGTGAAAAAAACAACTATTAATTTTTAGGTCATCATACAAGACAATTGTCACCCAAAGATGTCAGTAAAAATGGCTAAAGGACTTTATTTATTAAAGGTGGACTTTTTTCTCTCACTCTTCTTCAAGGATGTTTGAAATTCTGAGGAAGTTTCAAATGACTAGGAGTAAAGTAGTATCAAGTATATATTTAAACAGGGAAATCTCAAAAAAAAAATCATGGGAAGGCTGAGCTAAAACACAGTCACCGAAGAGCTAAAGAGAATGAGCAAAACGGTGTAAATCAAGCAAAATAGCATAGGTCAGCACGGCTTAACAGGGAATGGTTTTCAATCGGAAATCACGAAGTACTTGTCCTTCACATATACTGGTTTTTGGTTGAGATCTGCAAGAGATTCCTGATAAAAAGGAATAAAAATCTGAGTGCGTTTCCCTCCCTGCTCACAGCTTCTGGGCATTTTCCCTTCATTGTGTGCAAATGCCACAGGTTAGAAAAGCAACAGTCCCCAGCGTACCCTCACTCTTCTAAACCCTTCTTCATCAACAAGGCAACACATCTCACCTTTCTTTAAAATCTGCATTTACTGCAAGTATTATAAGATCCCATTACATATTTTATTTCATAAAAAATAGCTCCACATGGATATCAGGCATGGGGGAAGCAACACTGTGCTTGGTAAGGTAAGCGTGGCCCTTGGAGGCCCAAAGAGAACAAGGAGAAGCAACGAGACAAGCAGCATCACGCAGCTCCTCGGGAGCCTTTCGGAGAGCATTCCTGTTCAGTGCTTCATTCCATTACCCACAGCAGGATGAAGACTCCTGAAATAATTCAGAAATGAGCTACAGAAGCAGTAAAGGCTCTAAAACACGTGCCTGGACATGAGAGGTGTGGAACACTGCTTACCTAGCTCATCAAGAAAGGTCTTCCTATGACGGAGGAGAAAAGCTGTCTTCTTACCTAGTAAAAACCTAGTGAAACAGCACATTACCATCCACATGGAGTCCTCAGATCAATCTGCAGGACCAACCCTACCTTTTCCAGCTGTAACACTTATGAAATATGAATAGGTCTTTAGTGGTTGACTGATATTATACATCATTCAGCAAGGCCAATCATAATTCATTTTTCTGTTCTCTACCAAAGTGGTTTTGGTGTCACTCCCACAAAAGGTTTTTCCTCATTTGTCAAAATGCAGACGTGGAGGGACAGCAAACTGCAACACAGTGAGAAAAATCCATGGTTGCTATTAAGTCCTGTACACTGAAGAAACGGAAGAGCAGCAGGACTGAGGCAAGAGAGGTTTAGCCCCAAACATGCAACCGCTCTTTGCCTAAACACAAAGGAAAAGAAGGAATTGCGCTTAAAGATAACATAAAGTAAGGGGAAAAAATACAGGAAATAGAAGGGAAAAAAAAATCAGGGAAGCACACAGGAGATGCACCACATATACCCTAGGAAAGTTCCTAATATCTGACAAAAATAATATATTAAGTATCACTCTTGAGCATCTTGAGATTCCCTATTTTTCACACATCCATGACATGAAAACCATCCTCCATGATTATCACTGCCTCCCTCCATAGCTAAGGCACTTGCTTACATTTCTGCTGCTCTCCTGCAGCCTGAGCCGCAGCACAGCACTCTCAGGAATGCCCACACTGCTCTACCCACATCGTCATTACAACAAAAATGACACTTTTCCTGCTTGCTCTTTCAATAACTTATTGTATCCTTCCAGCAAGCTGATTTTAGGTCCCAAGCTGTTTCATCTTCTCATGTTCCAGACAATCACCCCTCACCTTTTGTGTCTCTCTTAAAATACATTTCTTCAAAAAGGCCCTTGTCGTTGGCTCTTGCTCTTACAGCTGCTGCCTCATAGAGGGAGCTCCTGTTTTGCCAGTTGCTTCTGTGGTGAAAGAAGAAATTGAGACCATGGCCCTGCTGCTGCCCCCAAGTTATTACTCATAGCTAAGTGACGAGGCTACATTCAGTGTTCCTCTAGTCATCCTCAGACATGGTGGACAGTGATACCAAGCCAGTGTTACGGTGTAGACAAGATAATTCTTCACTTTCATACAGATCATTGTAAATTCTTTATTTCCGTACTCAGAATTAAAGGTTTCACACTCCCCATAACCCAGGCACAAAGGCTGCAGCTCTAAAAAGGTCTACAGGCCTGGTCTGCAGGGAGGTAACTATAAACAAGGTTATGCTGCATCCTTCTAGGCACATATTTATTCATGGATATTCCTACTACAACAGCCAGGGGATCTCTTCAGAGATCTACACAGTACAAGATGCAAACGCTCACGTGGGAGTGTTTTGGGAGAAGTAGTAAATTTAGAAACCCCTTTTCAAAGCAGGGTCTTCACAGAACAGGTCTATTAAAAGGAAAACAAAGAAACATCTAGAACTGCATGTTCAGCAAAAGTTCATAGATAATCCAAAAATAACGGTGGGGCAAAAGTGAGACATTTGAGTCAATGTATGTACTGTAGGAATTTAGGGCATGATTCATTAGCCAAAAAAATCTGAACACCCTCTGTAGCTATTTTCAAGGCGATGCATGCATAATTTATGTGGAACAGGAGTGGGCTGCAGTTCCCCCCACACTGCTTCTGCATAAATTACACTGGCTTGTAATTCATCACACTCCTGTTTTTGCTCCATGTAAGTGGTAACCTCTCATTTATGGATCATGAAACAATCATCTGCAAAGAGAAAGATGAAGTATTTACATGTAAAACAGTTGCAGGTCTCACGCTCTGGTCCAAGACAACTGGAAAGGGCACTATTTTCCTGTGAAGGGGCTCAGGATTTGGAGGACTTTTCTTTTTTTTTTTTTTTTTCCATTTTTAATGACTATGGTTAGAAGTCTTTCTACATCTCCAGCACTAACTTCAGAGAGGACCCAAAGCACAAGACTATACACAAGTTTTAAAGGACAGGAGATTTGTAAGCTGCTCAATTACTTGCTAAGAGTCTAAAGGAGAAAAAAATATAAAGAGCATTAAGTAATAAATAAAACACCTTTGCTTTTAATAAGGATAAAACCCACAGGAATCTGACACATGGAAGAAGAACTCCACAGTGTGCGATTACCCAGTTCGGAGCACAGAGTGCAGCTACTTTGCTGACTGTGGGTCCCTGCCCAGGTAAGGCAGCCCAGTGGCCTCAGAGGCCAAACCCAAGCGACAGAGAGAGGAGCAACATTTCCACCAGCAGAAACCTCTAAGCAAAGAGGAAAAATCAGTTGTTAAGCAAGAAACTAAGCAAGAAAAAGAAGAAAAGCACTAACAGGGAGAATAAAGGTTGCACCAAGATAAGCAGTGAGGACATTAGTAGTAACTTGCAGCGCGTTCCAGGCGAGCTGATCGGGAGGCAGGTCGGGAGCAGGGGGCGGCCTGCGCGTGCAGCAGGACACGTCACCCGCGTGCCGCTGCTCACACTGTTCCTGGGGAGGCAGAGCCAGCCTACGTGACAGCTACTGCAGCACTTAACACCAGAAGCAAGTTCATTATTATAAAAATCATACGATGGGTGTGCTCTGCTCAGCAATGCACATATTGTTTTGTGTTTTTGTAATGCACTCAGGCTCTGAAAATCTTCCACTTGAGAGTGAACACAGTCTACCTCCCCTCTACTGAACATGGTTAAGAATAAAGCACCTTCTTCTAATTCATCTCCTCTCCTGAATCAGACACTTGAGACTTGCTTTTGGGGATCAATATCAAGATACACGATTTAGGCTTTCAATTAAAGAAGGGGGGAAAAACAGAGAGGGAGAGCAAAAAACGCCAACAGCTGAAACAGGATCTGGCAGGGGACAGACCATATATAGGAGTGGGAGGGATTTTAGTCAAATCATAAAAGCCTTGCGTGAAATTTGGATGAGCGCCTGGCAAGCTAGACATGCAATAAAGCAATATATTGCTTGGAAGAGGGTTTTTGGTGAGGCTTTTGGGCTAAGTATCCTCTGCTTTCTGAAGGTTTGGTCAGGGTAACCCTGTCCTTACCACTGAGGAGACCTGCACGTGCACGACCACAGGCTAGACCGCTAGGGACAGTAACAGCAGTAGCGATACAGTGCGCTGTGAAAGCCTCACAGACCACATCCTAGGCCAGGAGAAATACCCTGGAAAAAAGAGAAAGGCAGAGCCTGGACACCCTTAGGACAACTGTCATACACCAGAATGGCAGCAGATCCTCCGGCCCTTCTGTTGACTCTTTTTTGCCAATATTTCTACCAATCCTCTCCCAACTCCACAGAGTTGGGAGAGCAAGGTTAGGACACATCCAATTGCAAACAGTCCTGAAAACGGAAAAACAAATAAAGCAATTTCCATTCCAGGATCCTACAAACAAGTGTGAAAAAACTCATGGACACAGAACACCACGATGGTGTAAAAGTTGCCTATTCTGGCAAGCCTCTCAACCTTCTCCGTTCATATAGGTTTCATTGTGCAAGCATTTTTACATTCAATTCAGGACACATTCTGCCTCTTCTTTCCCAATCTCTCCTTTCCCTCCCCATTTCTTATCGCCTTTTTCTCTGCTCCTGTTGCTTTTCTTCCCTTTCTCCCTTCTCATGGTGCTGCTTGGCTGGTGCTGGCACCCAACATAGCAGGCAGCTCTCGCTAGCTAGCAGATGTCACAACATGCCAAGTCCTCTGTCAGTTTTAGGAGAGAAACACAAGTTTTGACATACAGAATGCAAGAGGGAGACATTGAAAACACAGTGTCTGTGGTCAAATTCAAGTAGTTATTTTAATCCAAACCTGCTCTGTTCTCTTTTCCTGCTCTGTCCTCTATAACTGTACAATCACAGTCTCACGTTGGCAAACACAGTTTGTTGGGAGGCCAGATAGCTGCAGTGCTGGAGCAGCTGCCCTTGTGCTTCCCCAGAGGAAGCTCCCGTCTCCGTGCAGGGCGCCGGGCATGGTGGAAAGGGACAGACCAATCAATGGTGCCAAATTCAGCAGGGAGGGATGAGAGGCACATGGAAAGAGGAAGCAAACCTGGAAACCAAGGCCAGGGACGGGAAGGAGGTTCTGGAAGCAAAGTTGCTGGAGGCAGACGGCGCACCAGGACGTGCTCAGACACCCTCTCTATCGCATGCCCCAGACTCCAGTCGTGGCCCCTTCTCCTGCTCTCCTGTCTCCACCCAGCTCCCTCATCCTCCTGCAGCTTTTTTAACCCGTCCCATTCTTCCTTCCTTCCTCTTCAGCTTGACCTTTTTCTCTGCTAGAAATAGGTTGGTGCAGAAGCCCTAGATTCCCCGGCTCAGGGCGCCCAGGCTGCAGACACAGGCCTCGCTATGCCAGCACCACTGCCCTGTCCAACACCGCTGCCCCGTAAGCGCTCTTGGAAAACTTGCCCGCCGGCACGAGCAGGTGCATTACCTTCCCACAGGCCGGCAGTGCCTCCTCCCCATGATCCAGGCACTTCGGGAGGGAGTGATGCTACTGCTAATGGCCCAAGATGATAAAATACAGATATATATATATATTTATATACGAACAGAACATTTAAGCCATAACTGCCACAGGACACTTTGAAGATTAATGACTAGCTAGGAGTTTAATATAACTCAGGCCATTAACCCCAACTGGTCATTAATCCCTATGAAGCGTGCCTTGAGCCAAGGTCATTTTTACCACTTTAAGATGAATAAAAGAAGCAAGAAGCCCCAGGCTTATAGTATTTCTCTTAGGGGGAGATTCAGCTTCAACTGCTGAGAGCAGATCACTCACAGAGCAAATGTCCCTCAAAGCGTGACAGAAAAAGCCACCCTGCCAGAAATGAGCTTTGGATGAGGTCCCGTTTGCATCCTCTAAGCTCTCCTACCCAAGAACAAACCTGCCTGGACAACTGCTTTGCAGACCAAACCTGCCTGGACAGGGGAAGGGAATCACTTTTTTTTCCCTCCAGCTACGTACACACATACTTCCCTTTTAAGCACGATCACAAAATGGACCACGTTACAGCTAAAGGCTTTAGTGGGACGTGCAGGCAGCTTCGCCACGGCGTTAGCCTTCCCGCTGACTCCCAGCACAGTTCCCAGCCATGCTCTTCCACGCCAAACGCGTCTTTGCCACGAAAAGTTCCAAGGCGCTCACAGGACTTGGGGTGTCACACGCACGAAGTCCCCAAAGGCAAAGGGAGCACCGAGGCTGGCAGAGCTTGCAGATTCAACAAACTGCAGAAAAAAATTTAGAATTCTAGCTTATGAGATGTATTTACACTACTTGAATCATGTATCAAGTTTTGCAAGGTACATCAGAACATATTAAGCGCAGTAACCTAAAGAAATGTTTAGACGTAGGAGAGTCCCTGCTGTCAGTGTGTATAAATGAAACAACGATGCGTTACACAAGCTGGGAGAAAAGAGTTGAGAGTTAAGCACCAAAACCATCACCTCAGTGAACAGCAGTCCTAAAAATACAGAGTACAGAGATAACACAAATAGGATACAGGGAAAAATCAGACACAGGTTATAGCAGAATAGTGCTCACACCGTGCAACAAAACATGGCACAGCCTAGACTCCTCTCAAGCAGCCCAAGTCTTAATACAGCTGACGAGACAGTGGTATTCAGGTGCTAAGAATGGTTTTGATACCTTTTCTCAGTTATCAAATTATCCTGTATCTATCATCAGCGTCACCTTCTGAGAGCTTCTGGGTCGCAGAAAGTACAATCAGATCCTTTCAGTGTCCGAAGCAGCTGAAGAAGTTCCAGTCAGAATGCAGCATGCCAAAGCAGAGCTCCAGCTAAATAAAATCATGGTTTGTTTAAAAGTCGAGTTCATTCACATTGCAGGCTTTCCCGCACAGCCTTGCAACAAAGGAAGTAGGGAGCTATTTTTTTTTTTTACCCTGTAGGCCATCCAAGGCCCAAGACTTTTAGGAAAAAAAGGCTATTTCTGTCTCTACCACATTCTTTTCAAAGCAACAGAATGTATTTTAACAAATACAGGTTTGGAGTCCCATGTAATCATTTCTGCTTCCTCTATATTCAGCAGAGACAATCACATCAAGATTGCGTTTGACACAAACTATTGGTGTCCATAGAAACTGCATGACAGCAAGCGCAGGCAAAGCCTTTTCAGGGCTTTCATTCCCCAAATCTGCGAGAATGGCTCCAGTTCTTGCTGTTACACTATAATCATACAAGTGGAGTTTTGCACATACACCAAAAATATAGCAAAAAAAGTACCAGCGAGAGCATCACATGGTTACAGGGCTGGGACAGCACTGCAAAAGGTGGCCCAGGGGTTTCTCAGGTCACAGGTCGCTTCTGCCTCGAGTTTCCCCATTACTGAGATGGGGATAACGGCAGCAATTACATGCATTTCACGTCTGTAAAGACCTTTTTAAATGATTACATATTAAATATTATGTGTTTTGCATGATGCTAGTGTTCTATGTGTTGCTGTAACCGTGCAAATATTCCATTGTAATAACACTGCATGAATAAAGGGAATTAATTTTATAGGTCGCACTAGAAAAATACATTTAAACAAACACCCACGCTATGGGTGTTTGAGACAGACAACTCCAAAAAGAAGAAATTTTGGATGAGGAATAGCCAAATCCTGCCGCTTTGTTCGTACCTACGCTGGTTCTGCTATTAATATCTGACTTCTCTTTTGTGACTTTCGGCTATTTTGAAAATGAAACCTTGTTGCCATGGAGACAATAAGCCGGTCAGCACATCTGCTGAGGAACGGGATATAAATTTTTTAAGTGAGAATTTTAAGGGCTTAGACTTCGATGAGTCTGCGCCAAGGAGCCCATCAAACACCCGTACGGGGTAGCGCTAATGTGGCTAGCTGTCATCGACAAGATCTCTGACAATCTTATTAGCAGCTATTTTGCAGCGGGAGTGACCAGGCGAGCGCACGGCGCTTTCCGATACTTGCGCGCCGGGGACACAGCTCCCACTCCGCGTCCATGTGCTGCGCCGGCCACACTCACCGAGTAGTAGGGACTAGAGTTATTATCCATGTAACAGAGTGAACCTCCCCAAAAGGCCCTAAAGAATTGCTCAACTCAGCCTCCCCTGTTACTTCTCATTTGTGAAGCTTGCCTCCCTCTTCTCCACCCAACCATGGGAGGAAAAACCCAGGAAAGGCACAATCTGGGAACGCCTGGGATTGATGGCAGCTCCGCAGTGGGAAGGGGATGGCAGCGTGTGCCCGCTATGGCCCCTGTGTCTGGTACAGCTGACAAAGAGAGGCTGACATGGCCCAAGGCCACCAGCCTTCAAAACCAAGTGGCAGCTCTGGAAAAGACACCTGCTGTCAGTATCCAGCGGGAAGGAAGAGAGGAGAGAAGCCACCTACAAGTCGTCAGCCACAGCGAGCACGACACTTAAGTGCTGCTGAGATACAACACGCTCAGCCACTCGCGCACGCAGAGCGCTGGCAAAGCACGATGTCATTTGGCAGCCTGTGTCACCTCAGCCATCTCCTAATGGCGGTTTGTATCACCTGCCTCACTGAGGGCCGCCGCAGATCTCCTCTTCCAAACCCAACTGCTCGCAGAAGGTCATTAAGGTTATTTTAACCCGCGGTGCTGGTACTGCCCAGCAGCAGGATGCTGCCACTCCAGCTGGCAGGAGACACCCGCTCCCCAGCCCGGCCACGGCAGCTCAGGGGCCTCCGGTGGCCAGTGGCTCCAGCAGCTCCGCAGCAGCCGGGTTGTCCCGGGAAGCACCTCCACAACCAGGAAGGAGACCCCAGGAACGCCAGCAGGAAAATTTGACCCACTGCTCCCAAAGCCTGTAGCTACCTTGGCCAACTTGGTGTATGCTGCCGGGCAAAAGAAAATGTCATTGCTATAAAACACCATCAAATTGAAACACACATTGGTAAGCTGGAAACAATTGCTCCACTGATTTTTTTTTTTTTTGGTAAGTTTATGGATCTAGGTTAAATCAATGTAAACTGATCTTAAACCTATGGTTTATCTTAAAAGATTTAGCTGTTGTATTAGTTAAGCTCCGCTGTTCAGTAGTTAGGGATAAATGTGAGCTAAAACAATGTCACTACCACGTAGACAAGGCTTACATACTCTGGAGAAAGGACTGAATCTTTTATTCACCTGTCAAATGCTTTAACAGCTTCTAAACACTGTAGAGAGAGGAATAATGATCCAGCCCTATGTCTGAGGAACAGGCAGATTCTATGACAGTGAGTTATATTTTAGAAATTAATGACTCACAGCAGAGTTGAGCTCATCCTGATAAGTTACTGAAAATCTAATCTGCTCTTTTGCAGATATGCATGCGGCTAATCTCATCGGCATTTGATTCTGAGCAGTGTCCTGCTCTCCAGGCATTGAGGTCGCGATGGACCACAGGCCTCGCTCCCCATCTCTTTCCTCCTGCATCTCGGAAACCCACATTACAGGAGACCAGAAGTTTCACTCTTAGGAAAATCATTTTGAGACAAAAATTGCAGGATCGAAGGAAGAAATCAAATCCCTGTAAGAAGTTTGATAGGAATCAATCACTAAAGTTGCCTACATGCATCACTGATGAGTCAAGACCAAAGTTTGATTCCTCTCTGGAACCTGTATTTTCTCCTAGTTGGGCAACAGGATCCAGAATGATGACCCTTTCCCTAAATAAAATCATGACTTTACAGTATTGCCTGCAAATACTAAGACGAACTACTAGGAAAAATATTAAAGTGTAATTCAGGACATGCAATCTTTAATTCTTTAATGCAATATACCATTATTTTCAGTCTTTTTTAGAGCAGGTAAGCGAGCTGGAGCACATCATCTCTGAGAAGACACACCTGAGACAGAAAACTTGGGACACAACAGCCCAAGGGCCAAGTGAAAGTGTTTTAGATTTACTAACAACAAGAAACAAAACTCTAACCTCTTTAAATTTTCCCCAAAACCAACATCCAAACATTTTTCTCAACTACAGAAGATGATATTTGAATATGGAGTAAGGTCCAGCAGTAAGGACCACATGATCCCACGTCTACACACTCAGTGGAGCTGATCCCCAAAACAACAAAAACTCCCTACCACTTTACGCCTTTTTTTTCCTCAGAATGTCATTACTTTTTTTTTTTTAGTGATTAAGTTAAACCATGTTTTTCTTTTCTTTCACTCTTACATTCGAAGGAAGCACAAGCGTTGAGACCCAACAGCGCGTTGCTCTGTTTTAAACAGAAACCAACCTCACTTGAGCTATCTTTAAGCTAAAGTAGACAAAAAATTCCAGAAATAAACTGCATGTTTAAATATAGTTTTATGTAAAGTCAAGATGTACCCAAATGAACAGGTACACTCAGTACCTCCACTTGACTTTTCTGACGCTAGCTTAGAAGCATTTCCACTAACTACTAGGAGTTCTTCAGGAAGAACTTACTATAGACCCTGCTATTAGCAGAGAGCAGGTAGCCAGGTCCTTCACTTGTGGCACAAGTGGATGATCACAACACTCGTGCAGCAACGCGCTGGGCATATGAGCAATAGGTAACAACTCCACAGAACAGGGAGTAAAACGCAGGCCCACCTGCAACTTGGACTCCGGTTACTCTTCAGAAATAGAACTATTCTAATGCAACGTTTTTTAAACAAAGATGTAGCCATTCTCTGCCTCGTGAAACTTAATGCAACTGAACCTTCTGTCAAAGAAAAGGGCACCCCGAGGAAAACACAGATGTGGTGTGAAGGGACAGGACTGGGAACTTCCCGGGGCTGGTCTCTACGGGCTGCGCTTCAGGGAGGCGAGGGAAGCAGCACTGGGGTTCAAGTTTCTCCTTCACAGCTGCAGATCCATTCTAACACATTTTTCAACCTATCCCCATGTATGAATGTCTCTTTTTCAGATGTGAACTTTCCCCCAGGGAGTCGTAATCCAGGTTTTGCAGCTAGAGCCATTTAGCAGATTTTAGGAAAACTTCCACTGGAGCTTCTCTATGGGTTTTCTCCCCCGAAATCATGTTTGGGTGCTGCAAAAGATTTTAATGGCCTCTGCAACCCACACCTAAGAAGAAATAGGGTAACATCTCAGCACAGCTCACTCCATGGGAACCGTGTGCAACAAAGTAGACGTCGTGTCTCACCTTGCTTCAAGAAAGCAGGGTGCTGGTCTTGTAACCTTTGGGGGACTTCTGCTGCCATTTACAGGTAACATGACTTTTCAAGGAGAAACTCCATTAAAAATAATTGTTAGAATTATGATATTGGAAGGAGAGATAGCCACATATCCTTACAAGTCCAACAGTGTTCGAGAAGTAGAAGCATAAAATCAGACAGAAAAAAAATCCACAATGAATTACTATAACAGCACTTGTCAAATTATAAGCATATGTTTTCAGCTGACCCACTTACTCTCTTACGTCACCATGCCGATAATTGACTTCTGTCCCTTAAGGGGGTTCTTAAATATAACTGAGCAGCACCTGCCACATAAGAAGAACAATTTTATACACCAGTTCCTCGCCCAAAATACCCCACTTAGCGGCTTTGGTGCCAGGTTTACTCGCGGCCTCGGCTGCGCCTCTGGAGTAGCCCAACTTGAAATTTGGAGGCCGTTTCCACAGCCCTAGGGATCCGGATGCTTCGGCTCTGGGAGAGGCGGCAGCAAACATTCCGCTGCTAGAATGAAGATCAGCTGCAAACATTTTCACAAATTAGCTTTTTAATTGATAGTTAGTTACTAACATTAAATGAAACAAACACTTATCCCTGTGGATCCTGAAGCAATTTAACCCTGAACTGCACCCAAATGGAATGAAGGAGAAAATACTGCTGCTTTCAATGGACTTATGATAGAAAATTAGATGAATGTGTTTCCAAACTCCACACATGGAACACACGTCGTTGCCCATAACAGGCAGGCAACCACTGAGGTATCAAACCCAAGAGCCCATTTAATGTACTACCACCGTCTACAACAACCCAGGGTGGGGAGAAAAAGAACACAGAAACCCATTTTCCACGGAAATTCACGTACAGCTCCAGGAACATGTGGTCAGGGCACCAGTCTCCTCTCCCCTTTTCTGTAAAACAAGCAGCAGCCCCAGCTCCTTAGTGATTAACCCCGCACAGCCCACGCCAAGAAACTGCTCTGCACAAGGCACTTCTCGCAACATCTGTAGGATCTTGTAGGCGATGTGTATGAGACATCCCGTCGTTCACACACTTAAATGCTGTCAAACTTCTCTCCGCAGAAGCCAAGGCCACGCATCTCACTGCTCCTCCCTTTGGGCAAGTCATTTGCCCTCAGATGAGGTTGTGGCACAGGCTACACCAGGTCAGTCAAGGACAGGAATGATTTTACCCACTGGGTAAGTCTTTTCCATTTGAGTGCCTGATTTCAGCTTGTTCCCACTCACACATCACTCAATCCATTTCCTTCAGAACAGCTTTTCTGATACTGAGAAGCAATTCTGGGCACGGGCTGCTTTCTGCACTCAGAACTACTGAAATTAGTAGTTGTGCCATCTTACTGACACACATGCAAGACAACTCAAACTGCCTGCCTGCTTTTCCTTATCACCATGCGATACTGCTGATAAAAGTACAAATTCAAAAGTTGTCCACACAGTATTCTGGGACTAAAGTCTTCTCTTTAAATTCACCAATGAATTTAAACCAAAAATTAAATGTAATATAATGAGAAGTGAAGGATTTGGTTTCACGGGGTCTGGGTCTCCCCTTAATGAAAGGAAGGTAAAAAAAAAAAAAATGCCGTGAGGATTTAGTCAAGACACTAATCACGGTTTATAACAAGACGTACAACAGATGTAAACTCCAAGACTTCTATTGCAAACCTTAGTGATGTAATTTCAAATTAAAAAGCAAATACATATATAAACACAGCAATGTTACCTCAAGTTGAATTCTGTTATTAGGACAGCTTTTACTTGCGCTTCAAAAGCCTGTTTATCATCAGCGAAAACCTCAGAGCTGCCAGAGCCCAGCAATGCTCTCCGTTCGGAACTGCTCTGCACAGTCACCCCACGAGCTGAAAGTCCCTATTCCCATCCTCAAGGGAAAAATACTAAGCAAAGATTGAGGGGAAAAGCCATTCCCAGCACTAAGGAAACGGTGGAAATATCATTGTGTAAAGTAGATATTGCTGTGAGGAGCTGAGCTACCAGCTGGGCAGGGGTTTTGTACCAAACTCGGACACAGGCCTAAGGTGACCCTCTCTCAAACGTGCCTGGGGCACCTTGGCTCTCCAGGGAACGGGGAGGTCGGGGCAATCCAAGGACTATTTCTGTGTCCAGCTCACACAATTCAAGCGCAATCCTATGGTGTCCTGCCGAAAAGCGCAAACCATAGTCCTGGGCTCTGGGTGGAAAGTTGCTTTGGGGAAAAGAGGAAATTGATAGATATGGAAAGACGCTACAAGAAAAAAAAAATACAGAAAACAGCAATAAACATTTGGCCACCTGATTTTTCTAAAAGTATTAATGAGGTCTGATGAGGTGTTTCGGCACACAGCTGCTGTCAGTCTCATTTTAATGTGCATTTTCATGTTGAGATTCCCGGTCATGCACGTTTGCAAAGCCTGCTATTAAAACATGTGAGTTATGAGCACAGTAAAACCCCATTCCCAGGGGTGTTTCGGGCTGGGAAGGTGGCTCCCTGGAAGCCACAGGACATTCTCGGTGAAGGACAATTAAATAATCCTCACACACTACAATTGCCCTTTGAACCCAGTAAACTGCAGGATGCAAGAATTTCAAACTGTTACTTTTAATTCAATCAGACCAAAATAGATATTTGGCAGTGCCCCGTTGAAGTATTAGAAACTTAGGTAATTTCAAGGAAAGCAGAACTGAGTCTTTGAGAAAACAGGGGCCTAAATTTCTACTAAAGGCACCAAGTGCTTGGGCACAGGTCCATGGGAAATTTTGGTATGTGAAAAGGAATAATCCTCCAAAACATTTAATCTCATTTAGTTTTAGAGCAAATTAGAAGAGTTTCTCCAGTAAGCATTATTCAAGAGAGAAAGCAAAGCCTCAGGGAGACTACAGATGTTAGGCTTTTGCTTCTGAAGACTGGAAACAGAAAAAGCAAAGGTAACATAGCAGGAGGTTTCACCTAAATTGCTACCGTTACTCCTGTAATGCCAGGGGAAGCAGCACTACTGTGTCATTAGCACTAAGTTTTTTCAAAGCCCTCAGCTTCTCTAAAATTTCAGCTTCCATTCTTCAAGAAAATTGCATTTCCAGCCCTATGCCCTAGGGAATAACCAGAAAACCTGCCCCTAGGATAAACTGCAGCTCAGAACCTGCTAGGCAAATGCAATAAAGACCTATTTTTTAAAGCAAATGTAATTCAGACAGGTTTGGGGGGCCTGTCTCGAGCGCTCCGGGTTGGCGGTTTTCTCTCTGCTCCATATCCAGGTTTTTCCAGGGCTCTAGGATGGTCCAGGTCCGGCACGGAGGGATATGTGAGCCACAACTGTGTGTGGACGGCGAGGTGCTGACAGCTGAGCCCAGAGCTGCAGCCCCAGCCCGTGCAGTAACACCACATCAAACACCCTGCTGAGCACAGCGCCAGAAAACCCCGCTCCAACCACAGCAGGAGGAAAAGCAGGTCAAAATTCCCCAAACTTTGCTAACTGCTCCCGCATCACAACAGCTCACACCTGCGACCTACACCTGAAGCCGTACGGAAAGGCCAGCAAACGTCCCCTGCAGGAGCCCTGGGATGTGCCCGGTGCTCACCAGGCCGGGTCATGCCACGAGGGACCAACTTTCTGGAGAAGGGAGGGCAGCAGGAGATGGGCTCTTCTTGGGAGAGCAGTGGGGAGGAGGGGGCAAACGCCAACTCCATGGCACTTGCTCCCATCAGCGAGCCTGGGAAGTGACAAACCACGGCACTCCCGCAAGGACGAGGTGGGAAAAAGAAAAAAAAAAAAAGATTTTGGCAGCCAGCGTGGCACCCACTGGCCTGACCCTGGCTCTGGAGAGAAGTTCGGATTTTGTGAGTTTCTAGGGAAAATGGTAAGAGACAGAGGGGCAAGGTTGAGGGCGGGAGGCCGGCGGAGGGCGCGTGGAGCGGAGCCGGGAGCGGAGCCCGAGCGCAGTCGGGAGCGGAGCCCGAGCGGGCGCCCCGCGGCCGCGCCCCGTCCTCACCTGCCGCAGGATGAAGCTGGTGGAGGTGGTGGAGCCGTCGGAGCGCTTCAGGCGGCTGCGGCGGGTCGCCGTGCCCCTCGTCACCTGCGCCAGGCGAGAGCGAGGGCGTCAAGGTCGCGCCGCAATCCCCCCCGACTCCCCGCCAGCCCCGGCTCCCCCGCGCCGCAGCACCCACCGCGGCCATGACGGCGAGGACGGGCGGCGGCAGCGCGGAGCTGCGCGGGCCGGGCTGCCTCCC
>VWPW01029368.1:173182-216734 GCA_013389825.1 Crypturellus undulatus
AGCCGGCGCGGGCGGCCCCGAGGCGGGAGCCCGTGAGGCGGCGGCGCGGCCTCCGAGGCGGCAGCTCCGAGGTGGGAGCAGCGCCCTAGAAGCGCCCCTGTACCTCCTCTCCCCGCCGTTATTCGGGACAAGTATTACTGAATTTTAGGCGTTCTCTCTCCCTTTTTTTTTTTTTTGGTACTCTTACAGGCTGCATTTACCCTGCGGGGCAGCTGATCCCCCTAGACAAGGGAATGCCCCAAGGAGCCTTTTCCCTGGTGCAAGCAGACCAGGCTGCACCCCTTCCTTGTGGACAGGCGTTGAATAAAAATAATAAAGTTGAGTAAATACTGGCTCATGCTGAGGGGAACTAAAGAAAGGGTTGTTTAAATGAAACTCTGAGGTTTATTCCAGTTTGTATCAGGCATTACACCCAGTTTCAGCTCCCTTGGGCCCATTCCAGGCCCTAGAAGCTGTTGGAGCAGCGCATCTGCCTTGAGCCAGGAACCTAATTTCCAGGAGCCAGTTGACAGTACTTGGCTCTCGGACAAATCTGTGCTATTATGGACGGAGCAACCATAAACTGACATTAATTGCCCGAGCTAACACCGCGGCGTTCGGCTTCTGGCGCAGACGGTGTGTGTCCCCGTGCTGGGGAGGCTGCCGCGCCGTGTCCCACACTCAAGATCTTGGCAGGCTCAGGCTGCCAGTGCAGATGCTACAAGCGAGCACTGGACTATGAGCCCAGTTTAACCTCTTCTGCCTGAAATTGGTGTGAAATCCCCCAAAACAGTGCACTTGGGGCCTGCCCTGGAGAGCCACGCAGCACCCCAAGCCATCACCCCTGTGATAATTTGCATCATTTGCCACTCAGCAAGAGCACCGTCATTTCCCTAAAAATAAATTGAGAGATTAAGTGATTAATTTGAAGTTTTAACAGAAAAGCTGGGGAAGAGCTGGGAACAGGACCTGGATTTCCCGCTTCCCACTCCTGTGCTTTAGCTACAGCACATTACACCTCCCACTGGAATGAACCCAGCCCGCTGCTAAACCAGGCTTCGCACAGCAGTGGCCCCTCACCAAAAAATATGTTTTTTTTTTTTTTTTTTTCCCCCCAACTAAGCAGGAAACACACAGAGAAGGAAAGCTTACAGAGGTATCAAAGCATGATCGTTTCTCTAATGCAGGGGGTAACAACATTTACAGGTTACCCCTTTTCAAGTGCTTCCTGATGCCTTTAAAAGTGCTCATCAAGAGCAAGTGCAGGGAGGTGAAATCAAGGCTGATGTCAGGCTCCAAATGGTCATCTCCACCAGCCTCATACAGAGCATTCGCCCCTCTGGCAAAGCCCCCGGCACAGGGTGAACACGTGTCTTTCTCATCTGCTATAGACACAATCTGTAGATTTCTTTAATTCCTTGGATGAAATTAGTCAGCCTGGTTTATTTTATCCAAGAGGAATGTGGGTCATGAATGCAGTAGTCTAAATTAGATTATTTTTAAACTCCATTTAATCATTATAATGATACAGGGAAGGATACTTTTCTTTAAGCATTAATCCCAGCATGACCAAGCACACGGCTGGCTTCCCAAATTAAAGCTCTGTACAGAAAATTAAGCATGTCTTCTTTTAGCTTCTTCTTTACTGTGTCTTATAGCAAGACACAGTAAATCTAGATGGGGATTGGAAAGGAAAAATAAAGTTCAAGTACTGCTTTGCCAATAACCTAGTATGGGTTTGCGTTGGTAAAATGCAGATTTGCACTGTTGTGGGACCTGCAATGAAAGTATGGGGGTCAGTAACTGAGTAAGTGGTAGAATGCAGTAATTTACATCTTAGTACAAAATTTACATATAGAATTTACCTAAATAAGAAACCAAGTTGGTAAGTTACCAAGTATATCAGGCTCCTTGCACACACTGTTCTGGAGCCCATGCACAGCTTTAGCAGAGGGTTTCTATAAAGCACAAGGATTTATTCATACTTTGTGTGGGCTAGAAATACCGCTTTTGGATAAACTGTTTAGAGTCTCCTTGAAAACCCATAATCAACCAAGGCTCTTAGGATGCACAATACAATCAGATCTTAAAAATGGTGTGTTTGTTTTCTATAATAAACATATCATTTGTGGCAAAGCCTATCATGACTGCTATTGAAGACCAGCATTTCCCACAGCCCACCCCCGATCTGCAGCAGTATCGGCTCCCGGCGTTTTAAGCCCAGCTTAAAGGCAATTAAAGGCAGCAGTCCCCATCTGGAGCAGCTCACAAGCGGAGCGGAGCGGAGCACAGCTACGGAGCAATGAGTCTCCTGTGCAGCCCCGGCTTTGCCGAGGCCCCGCAGGAAGTGGATCCCTGCCCGTAGGGAGAAGGTAGCAGTGTTTGCAATGCTGACTCATGTCACCCCTGCCTCTTCTTTCCATCAAAGACTTGATTCTGCCTCAAACAGAAAACTCCTCAGCTGTGTTGTTAAACAAACGTGTTTTATTCACACAAGGCAACACACACACACATTGTAGACAAGAGGCCAAACTGATATTGCAATAAAACAGATCCCTTATTCTTATGGTCGTAAACTCTTTAGGATGATTTTCTGTAAGAAACACCTGCAACAGATCCATTAACCAACACCTTTTCAACTCAAAGGCCAGACAAAATAGGAGCGGGACATTAGTCAGAACTCAAAAGTTCAGGCACGGCATACTTTGGGGGCGAGATCAGCCCCTGGCTGATGTTACAATTCCAGAGACACGGACAGAGCTATAAAAACTCCAAAGTGCCACAACTCAGCTCGCTTCACTTCTCTTTCCTTCCCTTCACAGCAAGCTCAGTTTGCTTCCTCTAAAATTCACCTGTCAAGTGCCACCAATTCTCAAAAGCTACCCATTCAACAGATACATCACAGTGCTCGGTTTAAGCAAGAGTAGTGCCTATTATTTCTTAGAAAAGATGAATATATAAAAACCAGAAAAAAATCTTCCTATGAGCAAACAGTGCCTGGAAGAGGTTGCCGCAGCAGTCCCATACGCTCGGCACTGCTTCCTGCAGGGCAGCCTGCCGGAGGGGCACACTGTGCACAAGTCAACATTTAGGAAGAAAAGCTAAAGTAACACCAACATATAACATTATTAAGGTTTACCTGTTACAGAACCCACTTTTTTAATATTGTAATTTCGCTAAGAAACTAAACAGACAATGCAAATGTCACATCAAGGCTATATGAAATATTAAAGTTTCCCAAAACACATCTCTGCATGTGATATTAAAGACAAATGAAACTGTTGCTTGCAGTTGACTACAACTTAGACATAAGCTTCAAACTCATACTAGAAGAAAATTTATCTAGTATTGATATTTTCAACATCCATGAAACAAATATATTACAATAAATTTCTCATTATAAAGTTGCACAAATTTCTATGTTAAACAATAAGAGTTTATATGAAAAAGCAGAAGTAATCTACCATTGATTCCTGATACAAAACAGGTATAAACCTAAGGTAGAAATCTGAAGTTAGATAAATCCTTTGGCAGCATGTTCAGTTACAATCAGGCCTTAAAAATAAATATGATAATGTATAGAAGTCTGAAGAGAAAAAAAAAAATCTATTAACACCAAAACCCTCTAAATACACAATTTTAATAATAATTAAATTATTTTACACTATCTACAAATTACATATCACAGAATAAGGAATATAAGAGATGACAGAATGACAAATCCTGCTTTTATAAAATTTCGGGTTTTAACAGTATGCTTTTATGTAGCTGTATAGCAAACCTCACACAACTGAGTATATACATTATTTATATTTCATAAAATAATTAACTAAATGTAATCAAATCACATCTGCTAGCTATGTCTATTTAAGGTACTGCTCAATATTTCTGCTGGATCAAATCTTTGAATCCAATAAAAATACCTACCTTTATCTCCTTCACTAACTAAACATGGGTGTTCTGCTTAAAAGATAGCAGGATTTAGTTTGATTACATACCAATTTGGAACAAAGCAAGCTCTCGCAAAAAAGAATCCCAAACAATAAGAATTTTGAACAGCAGCATGGAAAATAATTCTTTTTCTAAAGAACACAAGAAATAAGTTATCAAAACACTTCAGTATTGCAACATGTGTTATTTATACTAAACTACATCGGGGGAAGAATAAAGACAAATTAAAGTCATGTCAAAAAGAAAGACAAAAGCTCCCTTCCAATTGCACCACTTAAAAATGATTCAACGAGCAGGTACCTTATTGCATAAGCATAAAGCTGTAAATGAATAAGGTCATGATAATAAATAGTTTAATAAAATGTGAAAGAAATGGAGGTGGTACTGAGTGAAGGGTAATTTTTATTACTCAGTCTACAATACAATTGTTCTCATCTGTTAGAAAAATTATACACCAAACTCTTTATTTACAGAATTTTGGAGTTTCATGCATTTAATCAAGTTTATTTTTAATATATATGTATATAGCAATGATTTTCTCCCATATTTTCCCAGTCTAAAGATTATTATTCATCATAACAGTTAAAATACGTATAAATAAGACTATGCTAAAGTGAGTAGGTAAATTGGAGGAGAATTAAGTGATTTTTCTAGAGGCTGAAAGAGCAAGCGAAATCTCACATTCCTGAATGACTTCAGCTTATCTACTCCTCTTTCCCCTCCGGCCCAAAACAACACAATCCTCCAAAACAATCCAATCAGCCCTCTCCACCCCCCATTAAAAAAAGTGCGTCAGGAACGAGTCTTTGATTTCTTTTCTTATCCACCGAATTTCACATATGCACCCATCAAACGAGGAATACAGTCTCACTGGTTAAACACTTGCGCTGTCTTTACACACCACAAGTTACAGACACCTTTTCTAAAGGTGTCTGTAACTGAGAGCTTTTTCTCTGTCGGCCGCGTTCAGTCACAGAAATGGTGGCGAAGAAAGGAAATCCAAAAGACACAAGAAACTCCTGGTCCCGTAAATGTGATTTCTGCTCCACTTTGCCCCCTGTTTGAAAGGGATCAAGGCAGATCCTCACAGTCTCAAATTTCAAACATTCTCAAGCCTATCCTTTCCCACAAGGAACTAGGATACTCCTTCACTTCCACACACATCAAAAAAGGAAAAGAGACTCTGTGCAGGAGACCATGCACCCATGAGGTGCCCACAGAGCCGGCGGCCTTAGCTCTGTCCGTTCCTGCAAAGGAAACTTGTGCTTGCAATCCCACCTCTGCTGGCCAAGGAAGGGCAGGCTTTGAGCTACACTTCTCGGTTCTTCAAAGAGAAAAACAACAGTTCCCTGTAGTTTCCCTCAAAATTTAATAGGCAGCAACATAAAAATCACTTTTCATATTTCGGTAGGTACACGGTCTTCTCTGTCACCATATCAAATCCTTCTCTCTTGCAGCTCTCACGCACTCACTCGTGCCGCTGCAGCAGTTTCACAGCGCATACGTATTGTAACACTCCCCACTATCGGAGGAGGAAGGAAGGAAGGGGTCTGAACCAGCAGAGGTTCTCTAGAGCACTGGGAGTAATAAGATTATAGAGAGACACCAGAGGAAGCAATGCTTAACTAGAGTAGTTGTAACAAGCATCCTCAAGTTTCCAGAAACACATTTAAACAGAAATTATTTGGGGTTTGGACAACTTTTTACATAAATCTGGCTTTGCATGTGGTATTTCATGAAGGTGTGCATGCTAGTTAACAGGTACCACTAAAATAAGGAGTTAAAGTCACCTGAAATTATTTTTAAACCATCAGCTAATCTAATTGAAGCTGTCTTTAGCAAATGCTTATTAACAATCAAATCTGTTGTACATTTTACTCTGCATCATCCTAATGCACTAGGTTATTTAAAAGGACAATCATTTCCCACCAGCAGCAGGTGTTCATAAAACCCACGACATTCCGCAGCCCTTTGGCGCTGTTCCGGAACCACGAGCTCGTTCCTCCTAAAGCAGCGGCTGCTGCGGGTAGCTGGCGGGCTGCGGCAGGGTGGTGGGCGCTGCCGGGTATGGGGCTGCGGCAGGCAGGCCCAACGCGCTGCTGCTCGGGTAGGAGGCCGCGTCAGCGCCCGCGGGGAAGGTGGCGGCGCTGGGCGGCACGAACGCCTGGCTCAGCACAGAGTCCGTGGTGGCGCTGCAACGAAACACACAGGTCTCCTGCTGAAGAGCTCCTATCTATTCTTCTGGCAAGCAGATTTGCAAATAAAGATTTTTGCTTAGCTCAAAAGTGATCTGTATGACCTCAGAATGGTCAAACAATGTATTAAATACAGTTATAAATATCCCAGGGATACTCCCTCTATGGATAAAATAGTAAATAGTAGCAGGAAGTAATCAGTTTGCTAAAGTGATACCTTAAATATGCAGCTTGGGCAGGCTGGGTTGCTCCAGAAGAATTTATGTTTTGAGGCAGAGACCTCAGCTGCCCCATCTGATCAGGTCCTACGTTGTAACCCTGGGAAACAGTGACTTGGTGCACTCCTTGCATCATGTAGTTTCCACTAGGTGGCTGCACAGGATACGTCTGTAAATAAAAAGTATCATCATATACCTTTTATTGTCAACTAGATAACAGTGACCATGGCATGGAATCCAATTACAATGTACAAGTAGGCATGGGTTCAAAGGCAGCGCTACTGTAGTCTGAGGATATCACAAATTCATTTTTCCAACAATCTTCTAAAACCAAAATATGTAACTCCTCACAACACATGTGTAGGTTTTAAACAAACACTCATTACTCTAACAAGTTGTCCTTCTCCGCCTCAAAATGCACTGCTTAACGGCTGCACTTCCAAGCTGAAAGAACAGCCTTTTGTATCACATAAAACCAAAGTCTTTGATCCTCCTGGAAACCTTATTTCCTCTCATTTGCCTTTCCTTCAACATTTCCATTTCACAGCACAAACACAAGACCGTTGAGTGGGAAGATGTACATCCATCCCTAGAGATTCACAACTGAGTAACATTTTGAAAACCAGAATATGAGAATATTCTTAAGACTACAACAAAAGAAAAACAGCAAGAACTTTTATTTCTCACATTTCTGGATAAGATAATATTTCTTCCAAGTTCTTTTCCATTCAAAACAGGAGAGGCTGGGCAAACCTGCTACAGAAGTCAAATGCAAGTGCACGGCTTGTGTTCTGCGACTTGGGATGGTGGATGGACACAGCAGAATAATGCAATGTCACACCAAATAACCCTGCTGAGGCTCAGCATGATTAGCATCACCTTGTGATGCTGAAATATGTATCTTAGGAGAAATACTGAACTGTTGGGTTTTGGTTTAAATTACCTTTTCACTCCCAAATATAATTAAATTCTCAAAACTACCAGAAGTTAAGGGCACAGAATTACTACTGACTGACATTTTCAGATCTAACTGTTACTACGGCAACTGTTCTTTTCTCACTGAACAATTAACATTAAGGTAAAACTCACCTAAAACACTCATCCTGCATTTTCTCCAAAATGGATCCTCAAAATCCCCTTTCTCTTCCAGTTCTGTTTTCTTAAAATACCAATATGACATATGAGAGCTACTGTAAATCAGTGTTGAGTTCCTACGCCCACTAATACAGCATGCTTATTTCTCAAGGAAAAAAGAGCTATTTCCAGAGCAAGGTTTCTATATTTAGAAAAAATGCACAGTGCTCATGATTAATGCACTAATATTAAAGTTCTGTCACATGTCTACTATTAGATAATAAAGTAACATTTTGCTGGAAGATGGAGAACATGACTCATAGCAAGCAGAACCACCAAGCTGCTGAAAAGCACGATTCTAACTTCAAAGAAAAGTTAGCCATGGAAAGAATCTTCCAGACTTGTCATTTATTGTATCTTTGTATTAAATATATGGCAAAAATTAACAACTCTATTTTATTATTCAAGAACATAACTGCAAGTGAAAGTACTTTGGTCTACTGCGTAAACGGTGTTTTGTGCTAAAGGCTATAAAAAGTCCCAAGGCGATGTCAGATTGTTCGTAGGCTAGCAAGAAAGCCCACACTTCATTTCTGCTGTCATCTTTTCAAATAGAAAACTATATTTGGAAAGTTGCTATTTCTGGAGAGGGGTACTGACCTGCACAGAAACACCAGCAGACGTAGGTGGATATTGTGCAGGATGGTGGAGTTTTGAGTAGGCTGCATATATCGGTGTTTCATTCATCAGTTTGTTATAGAGCTCCAGGGCTTCTAGAACTTTCACATTCAATTCAGATAATTCTGAATGTTTTCTGTTACAAAACAAATATATACGAACACTAAGTTTCCTTTAACAGTTAGTATTACTTTGAGGAACAACAACAAAAAGTAGTTTGTTAAACTATTTGAGTGTACAAGAAAAAGAAATTAAGAGGTAGAATGGCCAACTTTTATGCAATTATATCACAAAAAAACCAGAATCTATTCTGTTTCCTCATACCAATGAGACTGCCTAACTGTAGTAACATTTTAAAAAATAGATAAATAAAAACGATCACTCCACAGGTGTGTAAATGTGGAAACAGAAGTGTCAGTTGCCTTCTCACACTTTTATCATCAAATAGTCCTGAGGGCCCAGAGGAAGAAGATTTAGTTGAATACATTTTACTGTCACTATGGACAGTCAGCAGCAGACTGAAAATCCTAAGTATTAATATATAATGCAGAAAATGGCTAGGATTAATGCTCACCTATCTATCTCCTCTAGTTTTTCATCTATCATTGGACCCATCTGTTGACAAATATCTGTGGAGACAAAATTAGTTCATGCATTGCACAGTTAGAATTTTAAATCTATTCCAGTACAAAGAAATGCTCTATCCAATGACACTAAGATAGCATATAAAATCGGAGAGTGTATCATGCCTGTTCCATCGAAATCATTTCTAATTAATACTCATTTTCCCCCATGCAAAGTAAAGAGGAAAAATACACTGTTAATTCTGCTTTCCTGTCATCTTCTGTTTCCTTCCACCCTTTCAAACAAAAGGTCATTCATGAAAATACTTTTGCATTTTTCCTTGCACACTGCAAGGTCTAGGTCTACATTTTTTCCCTCTTGGAGGAGCACCCAGACTCTCTAGAAATCCATCAAGAGCTTTTTTATCCTCACCTTTTTCATTCTAGGAATACTTTTTTGATACACTCAGTTGTTCTTGCACACCTTGAATTAACCAGTTCTTAAGCATCCTGAATTTCTAACAACCAATATTTTGGAGAAATTTTTGCTTCAAGTTACTTCAGGCTGAGTATTGATAGGGGAACGGATCTTGCACAGAGTACACTAGCTGGTACTCTCATTACATGGCTAAACATAGAGTTGCCTTGATAACTATTAGAAAATTCAGTTATAAACACAGCCCCACACTCCCATCAAGAAATAAACTCTTCTACAGCACATTATTAATACAGACTCAGGTTTCTCTAAGGTTCAAATAAGAATTATCAAACGAACTATCAACTGAACCCACAAAAAAATGTGAAACGAAACGCAAGAACTAGCAAACTTAGTGCTCAGGGTACCTTCTGAGTCTAGGAGGTCTGGAGAATCTAGCTTTAAATCTGTAGGATCTATGCTCTGAAGCACCTGCAGTGTTTTATCCATCTTCTCCTGAAAGGTCAAAAGAAGATTAACATGAGTTATTTCTGAAGTATGGCAAAGACTGTTTTAATTTTCAGATAAGTTGTCAATTATATAAAGGAGTTAGTATTTCATCAGCCGGTACCAAAAGTTGTTTTCACCAGCATAAAATATCAGTGCTTCAACAGACTGAAAATGACTGCATACCTCATCTATATAGACTGGTTCAGGTTCTGCTTTCTTAATTTCTTCTGTAGCATCCTCAGTAACGGAATTTTTATCCACAATTGCTAAAAAAGCAAACATTATTTTCTTCAGTTGTGTTACTAAACTGATTTAAAAATCACATTCTTTTATTGGACAATATTTACAGTTTAGATTAATTTTAACTGAATTTTCTCAAATTTCACTTAGTATCAAACTTTAAATGAGAGAGAAATGCAAGTAATAGCTTGAAGAAATAGGCTCCTAACTGCTGGAGAAGGGAGAATGGATTTACCTAGAAAAGCCTTTAACAAGTTTGTATTTTGGTCTGACAGTCTGAGCACAAATCCAGGGCCAGCAAGAAAAAGGCTTTGGTAACCCTACCAGCATCCAAGAACACCTCCAACATGTGTGGTTAATTTTAACTAACCCTCTAGCGTTAGGATTTATTTCAGAATCATGATGATGCATGATTCTGCTAAGCTAAGCTAAGCTAAGAATGCAATTTTAACAAATTATTGATATAACTATAAATGTTAATCAATACTATATCTGATGTCAAAGTCTTCCTTTTAAAACATCTGAAAAGAAGGTAAATTATTAATTCAAACAAATGTTACTCATGAAGAACTATGGTAAATTGAATTGAACTTCTATATAAGGAAAAAGGTCCCAATTCAGAATCAAGATATAGAAATAGTGCAAGTCAGTTACAGGAGTGGCATTTGCTTCTCTGTCCATTTTCAAAGCAATCAAAATCCTTCTCTCCATTCTTTCCTTACACTCACTTCAAGAAACAGTTTTACTGAAGGACTAATTCACAGTTCCAATATAATCTCATCTTTCTAAAACAATCTTCCAGCTTTTCGCAGTTAACTTACCTGTCTCAGGTTCCACACTTAAGTCAGAAGTCACAAAATTGGATGGAAAGAGTCCTACTCCTCTGTGATTTTCACCTTTCCACCAATTGGGGTCACTAGGGAAACAGAGCTGCTATTAACAAAACTCTGAACAATTACTTCTAGTGTTAACTGCACATTTTGCACTTTTGACAGAAAACTAGTGATATCTAATGTACTGTTTCCCTGTGTATTGAATAACAAAGGTGAAGGAGAGCATTTATAGAGATTAGTAGGCTAGCAGCAAAGCCAAAACCAGGAGTCTGACACAGGTATTGGGGGAAATAAAAGCATTCAAGAGCAAGTACTCAACTGTGCTCAGCTCTTAATTCTTTAGACAGATTACATGATAGTTCAGAAGTGTGTAAGTGGGAACTAGCATTAAAAATTTATTTGACCCTATCCCAGCCTATTTAATTAGAATGGCACTAGTAAGGACGAAACGCTTGGTAATGATCACTAGGGTAATGGTGATGACACCAACAGTAATCATCCTAGATGCTTTCTCTTCGATTTTACTGCTAACAAATCAGAATACTTGATGGCCAGAGATTTAACAATTTTTGAAAGTAAAATCTTAAGGCACATACAGCTAGCAATTCCCTGTAAGCATCCTAAAAACAAACTAATTCCACCTGGACCACAGAAAGAAATATCTGCTGTATCACAGAGTCCTGCACCAAGACCAAGAACCGCAGCCCTGCCTGGGCACAGGGGTCAGTTCAGCTGGGCAAAGGCTCCCTCACCGCTGTATTTCACACACAGCGGCCAGCTGTGCACTGCAGTCACAGCACTTTGCCCTTCTGCGGACCTCACTACCTACAGCAAGAGAGCTGCTGCTGAGAGGGAAGAGAGTAAGGCTCACGTAGCATCAGACAGTCTAGGAGGTAACTGCTTTAAAGGAACAGCTCACCAGTGAGGGAATGCGAGAACTGCGAAAGGGGGCCAGGGGTGTTTTGCAGGAACCTAAGAATCTTTCCGGTGGGGAAAACAGTTTGGGGGACAGGAAAAAAAAAGTGGAAAATATTAAATGGATGTGGGAAAAGCCAGAAAAATGCAGAGGAAAAAGTTGCTAACCTAATGACAGATAATGCTCTGGAATAAAGGCACCTTCAGCTGAATATATTATACCTGTCATCCAAAACAAAAATAATTTCTCCACTTTTAAAGGTGAGCTCATTGTCCTCGACCGCTTCAAAGTCATACAGAGCTCGCACCTTCCTTGCGTTCTGATTGTTTTGCTGAATTTCTGCAGATGGGTACAAGGATTTAGCTTCCATTTGTTGCTGTTTCTGCTCTTGCAAAGACAATTCAATAGCTATAATTAAAGGAGGGGAAAAAAAAGATAAGTCTATATGTTTCATCCCTATTTTACATTTATATACAAAAGTAACTGGCTTTCCTAATCAAAAAGAGGAAAAAAAGCATTAACAGGTGTATTATAAAAGTAGTCTGTATCTGTTCCTCTAACACTTGAAATTTAAAATCTTTGCTGCAAATTATTAACTATATTTCACATTTCAACAGCTTTACTCTGCCTTGCAACAGGATTAAAATGCAAGACAACCATGTACAAGTTATGAAATATTCCAGGAAAAAAAAAAAAATGCTTTCTGTGGTACTCCCCACAACTTGAATCATCTCACATGCTACCAATGTGAGCAACATTGGCAGCATGATCAGAAATACTGGTAAACTCTTCACTGACATCTTAATAACTATATTCAAAGGAGAAGAGAATAAAACATAAAACACAACATTAAAATATTCTGATTTTTAAAGCATCAAGATGAAGATTACAACAAAACACATAGGTGCAAAAGGGAAGAGTCCAAGCTCTCTGAAGAAAGAGCAGTTACCACACAATGCTAACAGCTGTGTCATTTGGCAAAATACATCTTATCCCAAGTCCTCCTGCAAGACCTCTTTCTAATCAGCATGTTAATTTCCAACCCTTTGTGCCCTCATCTGAAGATCTGCACGGCAGAAGCACATACCACTTCCCAGCACCATGCTTTTTAACAAAACACATCCTGGAGCATGAGTCTATCCAAAAGCTGGGCCCAGGATATTCACCTTTAGCTATATCTTCATCTTCTTTGCTTTTACTTGATGATGCACCATTCTTAGCAGCATTTGTGGTAGCCTGCAAACGTATGAGTAATAGAATAACTTTATGTTACAAAGGAAAAAGTAAGCTGTAGAAATATGTTTAAATAATAGAAATATTTTTTTCTTGGTTAGAGTAAAAATGACCTTTTAGAAAAAGGAAGAACTCTCCAAAGAAAAGAAAAACAAAACAAACCTCCCACCTCCATAATCTCAGCCTGGTTTTATTTGTTTCTCTCAGTAAAGAAAAATAGTGAAAGAAATAAAAATAGTAAATAATCAGATTTCATTGACATTACTACTCTTCTCACTTCTGTCCTCCCTTTGCCAAGGAAGGGCAGCTCTTTGGAGTCAGAGAGAGCAATAAACCCCTAGCCTCTGCACACCCTGCTGCTGCTCAACAGGAGGTCTCTGGGTCTCAAAGGCTCCTCTCGCAGTCCAGCCAAAGGCGCAAACTCATCTGCACGAGCTGGTTACACTCACATGCTAGACCTCCCTAAGTCAGCTTAAGCACGGCTCAGCATCTGCTCTGAACATCTGCTCTGAACAGTAGTAATTTAGGCAGAGGAGCAGTTGTTTGCCAAGTCACTGAGGCAGTTGGACTAGCGGAACAACAGAAGAATGGGAATGAAGAGTGAGTTTACATTAAGTGGGGAATCATTGACTCGTATTATTCAAGTCTCTGCAACAGCATGGCGAAATCATTCTGAGATTTTCCATTCAGCAAGGAAGTCTTCCTTCACACATCAGGAACAGAAGCTTCCCACACTAGCACTGTCTAGGTCTCAGCAGTGGTCCTAGAAGACAATTTTGTGCAAGTATACCAAATCCCAAGAAATACCAGCTTTGGTTTTTTTTGCAGTGAACTATATGAGGTAAAAACATCAAGCCATCGTTTTATAAGTATTTGCAGGAAAGCAAGAATAATTTTCCAGCTTTCAGTACTCTAGATCTTCTATGTTTCTGCCATATGTTTTAATACATATCCTAGATCAAGGATATGTGTCAAAACACATGGTGATTAAATTTGTGGGAGAAGGAGAGACTATAAGAAACAAAAAATGTCTCTATACATCTAGTATAGAGAAAAGTCACTTCGCATAAGGATTATACAATAGAAGCTCTAGGTCTAATTTTCAGTATTGATTTTAGCCAGATTCATTTGCCATCAAAATATTTAATGAGCAAAGCTTAGAAAAGAATCCTATCATCATTATCATCTCTGCTTGCTATAAGACAAGGCAAAATATACCAGCAGAGGTAAAGCTCACGGGATAACCCGTGGAACCCCTCCTGGCACAGGAAACCACGTAACAAGAACTGGGCTCTGCTTTCTCTTTCCAAGTTCCCATATTATCTTCAGTAATGTCTCAGCTCCAAATACTGCCCTTTGATTCGCGAGGCTCTGGGAGGAAACCCAAGGTATGTGCTCCAAGGCAGCATTTAGAACCATGAAACATCAAGCACAATGCGTGGGTGGAGAAATGTGAAGATTTAGGCTACTGACAGCTCAAGGAAGTTCTAAAAACAATCTGAAGAAAAAAGGGATCTAAAAGAAAATAACTCAAAGGCATTGTGAAATAGCCTTTAGTCTATGCTTCACACTTTTCTTACGAAGGCAAGGAAATGATCTTCCTCAGTGTAAGGAACACACCAAATTAGAACAAGGATCCTACTCTTTAATTGAAAGCAAACAAGATCTTTTTTTGACAGCTTTCCATTTTCCTTCACTGCTTCAAGCCCAGTAGGAACAAAGAGTATTAGGTATACCAAATCATAATTAAAAAAACTCATTTTTTACCTGTAATCCAGCTGCAGGAAAAGTTACACCTTCTTCTTTCAGAGATTTAATAGTTGCAGATATTAAGCTACATTGTGGATCTTTCTGAAATTCTTCTGACCACTCCATCATTAGAGTTTTTAGCTTTTCACATACTTTTGGATGAGCCTAAAAGGCAAAATTGCATACAGAAAGATGCTTGTGTATATGCGCATATCCCTATACACATAAGCATGTCTCCTCAATACCGATGCCCTCACAAAAAGAAACTAGGTATCATCCAGAGTGCCACCATATCACTTACAGTGACTCCTCCTGTCTCCCACCAAGCGTGTCACCCTCCAGGTCTTGGGACAGGCTGCATGATTAGCTCCCAAGGTAGGAACCGGGGCACAGGGACAGCAGCTGGGAGAGTAAGATACTTGCTTGGAGCAGCAGCAAACCAAAGCGGAGCTCAGGCTTGGCCTGCAGCAGCTCTTCCCCCTCTGCTCTTCTCCAGCCTCTTGCACCAAAACGCCTCCCTCTAGCAAGAACTGCGCACAGAATGGCACATTTCACCTGCCTGCAGCCTCAACCCAAATGGATAACCCATGTGCAGAGGTCAGCCATGCATCACCCTACTACACTGCTAAAGAACACGCCCCAGAGCAGAGCTCACCATTACTCTTGTAATAGCCTTAAGTTTTTTCACTGGAGCAAAAAGAACAACTCTTCATAACAGCAGCTGATATATACTGATAGTGGAATGTTTTCCACCAAATGGATTAAAGAGAAAAAAAAAAAAGGAAAAAGGACTAACTCATTTCCATCTCTGTGCACTTTCTCTTTCTACTGTCAGTTAATGAAAAGATTGCTGAACTCAAACAGCCCAACCCAACCTCAGACACGTGCCAGTGTAGAAGCATCCTGGGGCAGCTGGGCCCAGACACGCGTGTCCTGTGGGAACGCCCGGACAAGAGCGTGGGACTGTGCGGAGGCGCCACGCGGGGCACCAGGAGTGCTGGCTGGGCTGCCCCAAGCTGCCTTGCATTAGCAGGGAGGCAGCCACATAGCTCCCATAGCAGCACAGAGGTATATTATACACTTGTCTGAACTAATTCCCTTTTGGAGGAAAGGGGGAAAGTATAAGTTTTCTTTGCCCTCTGAAGATTATTTCTTCAAAGGGGCTGGGGAAAAATACAAGCAGTTCTCAACAAAATACATTGCAACCCAGTAAACCATTCTTCAGTGGGATTAAAGGTTGTTTTTTCATCCGCAAACACTGTCAGACCATGAAGGTCAATGTTCTGTTTCAGAACGGCCCATGCTAATGAGAACAAAGGGGAGGGCTTGAAGGCCTATTTTTCTAAAGAAAGGGAGAAACAGAAGAGCTGTGAACTCATTTTGCTTGCATTTTATTAGTTTCCTTAATTGCTTTGCTCAAGCTCTGATGATTCCAGGCCTCCCACCTCTTTGAAGACTATCTTCTTTTTACGCATTAGCCATTTTGGCCTTCAGCAGGAGCAGTTTTCTGCTTATTCAGTTCACTGCATTCAGATTTAGCTCACAGCAACAGTTTGACCCTAACATCTCCTTTTCTCAGTTATTACCACTTTATTCATTGTTCTGAGAATCCCTAGAAACTGAGCACGCTGAGGACCACCTCCTTCACCCTGCAGACACATACATTTCTCAGTTTTCCCTTTCTACTTTAGCCTCTGAATTTCACTCCAGCCAAATAAACTCAAGAAAAGTTGCCTTCACCATTATTGAATTAATTGTGTTTAGGAAAAAACAAAGATTAATTAACATTTCCCATGTAATTTTGTGAAGACTTTAACCAGGTAGAAAATATCAGCATATCATCTACTTTATATATTGTATTTCATGGTAAAAATAAAGGCACATAAGTTTTAGTGTTAAGACAAAGCACAATATCTTCAATTTCAACAAAACAAAGGTGCATGTATTAACTGTAACATTATCATACAACTATAACATTAGCTTTGCCAAGTCTTTGCTCTGCTGATAGAAGACAAGAGTTATCAAATAGTTCTCCCCCACTACTTAAGGTTATAAAAAGTTACCTTATTTATTATACTGCGAGCTTCATTAGCAAAATCACGAGAACATACTTCTAAGTGAAATATTTTTCCACAGTTTGATACACAGGCTCCTAAAAGCTGACAACAGAAATAAAATTATGAAAGTGTGACAGCAATGTAAACAGTTCAAATAAAAAGCACAAGTGAGCAACTAAACGCTAGCCCTTGTTCAACCCACACACTTCTACTGCCCACTAAGGACGACCCAGGAACATATTTACTCAGCGCTGCACACTCTACACTGCACACGTAAAGCAATAGGAAGTTTTGGGGAAACAGCGATAGTCTACTCACTGTAAGGGCTTGCAAAGCCACATGGGGAACTTTATGATTTACTCTCTTCATAATGGCTTTAAGGCAATCTTTTGCTCTAGGAAAGAAATAAAGTATGTGATAAACATGAGCGACATTATAATCTACAAAATCTCTGATACCTGCTACTCAAGCAGGCTAAGCAAACAAAACTGGACCTATTAAAAACGTAATCTAGACTAAACTTCTCCCACACCAGAGCAAGGAAAAAATACTAGAAAAAAATGTAACAACATATTTTTATAAATATATTAGATTAGAATAGACTCCATTTGTATGCAGGTATTTTGCACCAGCTGCCATAAAGCTGCTGACAAGTCATAAAGGGAGCAGTGGCCATTGCTTAGGTAAGTAGAGATGAAAGGCAATGGAAAAAGGCAACATAACCAAACCAGAAAATCAGTGGCAGTGGCTAAAAACTACATAAATCACCTATAGAAAAGACTCTACGGATTTAATTTAAAAATAGCGTTACCATATTGTGAGCTCTTGGATGTCATTTTCAAGACATTTAAAATGCCAAAACAAATGAAAAAAAATATGTAAAACATAATAACAATCTTTATGTAAAATACTAGTACAGAATAACCATTAGCGAGCTAAATATTAGCAAGCTAAACATTTCTCTATTAAGGAGTTCTGTATTTAAAATGAGCAATAGGCAGGTAACAGCTGAGGCTATTGTAAGGCTTCATTACCACTACTACTTAATCAAATGAAGCCACTTACACACAGGAGAGCCTGAAGGAAGAGCTGCTGTAGCCCCTTTTTCCACCTGCTCTCAGTGCGCAGGGATGCTGCAAGGCTGGAGGTGCCTGTCCTCAAGGCCAGCGACAGGCACCCTGCTCCCCTCCCTGCAGCACCTTTCAGATGGGTCTCTGTCACCATCAGGCTCCCTAGGGAGCTGCCATGAAAGAGGGTGGGGAACTAGCTGACAACCTTCTGTAGCTCAAATTCTCCCTCTTGCCAATGGAGAATCATTGCAGAACTGCAGCTTTAAAAAAAAAAAAAAAAAGCCTGTGCAAAAATTAAACTGAAACTGTTTCACTGTTAAGGCTAAAGTTGGTTTTAAAACAGATTTCACCACGTTACATCTACACTCAGAAAGATCTCATGCCAGTAAGTTAAGCTGCATCTACATTCATATTTGGGTTTGGAGCAGTCGTCCAGCTTTGAAAAAAATATTCTCCGATTGTTTCCACAAGTTGCACATGGATTCATCGCACTGGTGGGCTTGGGGCAAGCAAGTCAGCTTCCTGCTGGCTGAAACCAAGCCAGAAGCTCCTCTGAGCCCCCAGGCTCGCTCCAACCTCCCAGGGAGCCATCAGGGCCAGAGCCAACAACTGCTCCTCCACGCAGTTTCAATCAAGGCCTGTGTAGTTATTACATTTAGGAGGCAAGACTAAATCTGAATAGGTAGAAATCTGAGCTGCAGAGCAGATGTAGGGGCTTCAATGTCAACTACTGATTTCCTACTCCAGTCCTATGGTGGTAGTTACTTGCTCACGTGGACATAGCCAGAGGAGCACAGTTTTAGTCCCAACATTTAGTATGTTGAGACATATTTAATATACAAACAATCCAGAAAGTCAGCATCTTGCAACAGATTTTTATGTATGTATTTAAATTCAGGAGACATTATTTTCATAAAATTGTTCTTAATGAGGACAGGCAGAGAAGAGACAACTATGCAAAATTAAAATACTATATGCTATCAGAAGTGACATTTTAAAATTCAGAATTTCATATTTAGTTATACATTTTCCTTATACAATTTTCCTTATACAAACCCTCTGTTTTTAAAATCATCTCTCCCCTCTACCAAACTTAATTTAAAACAGTCACATCTTCAGAAATCTTTTGGCATTAAAAAAAGAGGGGAGAGAGGAGGGGAAGGACTTCAGAAAAGAATCAAAGTACATTCCACACTGTTTTTTTCTTAAAGACTAAAGATCCCCAGATTGAACAGATTTGCCATTCTTTCCTGTGGGAGGTAATTAACACAAAAAGAATTTTTGCAGTGCAATCTTAAACATTACGTATAACTGTTTAAAAAAAGCTTCCAAGACTCACTTAAGGATACTGTCTACTTACCAGTTCCAAGGACAGGCTGATCACAAAATTCAGAACATTTCAGCACTAAAACATTACCTTAAAACTCAGCAGTTACTTTTAGTCCTTATAGGATCTCTGAATTAGCACTTATGTTTTTGTATTACTGCTAAGGTTAAACTGATTCAAGCTGATCAGGATTTTCATTCTATTTTCTTTTCCTTGATATCCTCTACCTGCCCCACTCTTTCTACAGAATAAGCACACACAGTTTTCATCATGAACGGTTACATTATTGAAATAGACCATTTTATGTAAAGAAATTAGTTGCATTTTCTCCTATTGACACAGAAATTTTTTGAAATGTGTGCAAGATCATTAAATATGAACAAGTCAGCCTACTGCGCATAACTCCTTAAAAATTGGAATGCACCCAGCATATAGCAATTGCTCCCCTGGAAATTCAGTTGGAACATTTTTTTTCAAAGCGATTCAAAGCCAACTGCACATATTTGTATAGCTTGCAGAAGTGTCACACTGGTAGCACTCCTGCATAGTTGCTATGAGGAGTATTTTGGGAAGCACTGCTTCTGAAACAGTGTTCTTCTCACGTGAACATTAACGACACGCTATCGCATTGAGAGGCAGCTTACCCATTTGGAGTGCTTCCAACTCTGTCACATATATCCATAATAAGACCCCAGTCCTCATTGGTGTTATATTCATTGGTAGCCTTTTCTATATATAGAGAGAGAGAAAAAAAAAAAAAAAAAAAAAAAAAAAGGCAAAAATGATTAAATATCCTATCAAGTTCAGCCTCTAGTGACCAAATACTTTCTCATCCCTGCCACATTGCACATTCTCCAGGGAAAGGTATCCCGTCCTGCCTCCCACCCTAGACTAATGCTAATTTTTGATCAAGTTTTGTATATGATGCTTCTCATACAGAAAGAGTAGTACTGGACTAATAGATATGGTCAGGATTCAAAAGATAAAGTAGGTCTATAAAGCATCTCCTATTCAACATGCTTCTTAAAACATTATTATTTTCTCAGAAAATCCATATATTGCAATAGCACTTTTTGAGGAAAAAACATTACATGGCAGAGCAGAAAGCTACTTAAGATTTCCTTTATTTCATTAACTTTATTAACTGCCAACACTTAAGCTTTTTTATGCTCTTTTTTGATCAAATATAAATATTTCAGTTCCATTAAAATAACTGCAAAACAGCAAATTAACTATTGTATACATTGTATTTTCTGCCTTAAGATATAAACTGCTTCCCACAGTTTAAATACTTTGACTAAACTCAAAGATAAATGCTTTCAGATTTTTATGTTGCATATTAATTCTATCAAAATGAACTTCATAAATGATTGTGGTACTATCATAATCACTACTTTTTTAGTATTTTATTTCAGTAAGAGAAGACACAAAATCCCTTTTGGCTCTGTATTTTAAAGACTACTTAGCAGATTAAAAGCAGAACAGAGCAGTCATTCACTGTTAACGTGATGGTGTTCTGTGATAGCAGCTGTTCCAAAATTCTGTTTGCTGACAGCAACACTACTGCAGGATAACCCCCTTTCTGCAGGCGTAATTATGTGTGTCCTGATAATCAGCTTCACCACTTAGTTTTGCAGTCTGAAGTTGCAGCAGTCCTTGGGCCAGCTCAGCAGAATGGCTCCCACAAGGGAAACGCACTTGGGAGCCAACAGTGCCCCTGAAACCCCACAGGGCAGAAACAGCAGAGCAGTAAAAAGGGTAGAAATCCGCAAGTTTGACCACAGGTCACCTTCACAAGAGAGGTTAGCTATTTAAGAGAATTAAATATTGTGAAAACATGTTCCTATAGCACAGACCTTCTTAAAAAGATATCTGGGAAAAAAAATCTAGGAAAAAAAAGTATATAAAAATTTTAGAATCACTGGCTGTTCTTCAAGGTAAATGAAAGCTTGCAATTTTAAGAACTTAAATATGCCTTTTTCTTAAAAACAAACAAATAAAATCCCTACACTCAGAAAACATTCCTGGAATATTTAACCCATAATATTGAATAATGAGTGGAAATAAAAGTGGAAATTAAGAATAACACAGTGCAATGCTGAGTGCACAGGGTTTGGGCCTGGTGTTGTGCCAGCTAAAGCTGCTTTATGGGGACCTCGCCCTGCACACCTCCGCCCCCAGCAGTGTGACTCCTTCCCTCAAAACTTGTCAGTCACATCAAGCCACCTCACCAAGTGACAGCAGCTCTCAGTGACTAAGAGTACAACTCAAAGGGGCTGGGCACATTACTTATTGGAGGGCCTGCTCCTCAACCTGCCTGCCCTCCACAAGGCCAAGCTGGAAGGCAGGCGTCCAGCAAGAGCATGCACTGCTACCTCTGCTGGGAAGGCCCACGCATGAGCAAGGAACAAACCAAAAGCAATGTGCAACAGCTACTTAACTAGAGGGGTTTTTCTTCACACAAAAATAGCAGAGAAACATAGGAAACTGGAACACGACAGAAATAAAAAGCAGTAAGTGGAAAAAAATGGTGGTAGTTCAACAAAGGACAGGGAAGCCAGGAAAAAATTAGTTTGTTTCATGTCTGAGTCTTAACAGTAAAACCCCACAGGGAGAAGAGAAGGACACCATACTTGATCTAGCAACGGTCAGTGACTGCAGAAGGGGTGAGCTAAACCAAGAGTCAGGACTGGGCCCAACCAGTGAGGCAGTCTGAAGATAGAGGCCGCCCAACATCTAAGCTGTTATCTTTTTCCTATGGTGCCAAACACTTCTCTTTCACACAGTCATCTCTTCTCCACTACTTTCACTTTAAAACAGGAAACAACTCTAGAAAGACCATTTTCTTTTGGAGAGGGTATTAAGCAACACAATATAATAACGTTTGTAAAATATATATAATGGCTATCAGGCTTCAGTAGGACACATCTATTACACCTATGTGAGTTGCTAGTAAGAAAAAGAATTACTTCTAAAATATCACAGCAGAGAAAGAGCTGAAACAGGTGCTTGAGCATAAAGGAACCCAGGAAATTCATCACAATGTTGCCTGCTCCCAGGCAGTCAAGTGTTCACTTGTGCACTGAACGTGCCACGCGAACACTGCAAAACCCCGAGTTACACAACCCGTCCTCGCCACAAACGGCAGTGGAGGAGCAGCGCTAAACATATCCGCGGGGCTCACGTTACTGCAGGTAACACCAGCAGCTCTCCTCCTCTTACAGCACTTGCTCTGCAGGCTAGCATGTCCCTTTTCTCCTCTACAAAGGACTCAATTGCTCTGCAAAAATGATATATGCTTGCTATCCCAGATTATCTCTTTTCATGTCAATGGATACCAAGACATGACTGACAAATCTAACCCTCCACACCATTCCCAGCCTAAAAAACAGCCCAGTTATCATAATGAAGCTCAGCCCAACTTCCTGGCAGCTCTCCCGCTCTGCCCAGGGCAAACCTTCAAGGTTTCTTCCCTGCCAGCACTACATATTTAACAGCATCTGCCTTTTTGCTTAGCACCAGCCATAGCTTAAGAATCATCTTGAAGGGTAACTGCTTCACAGATGCTGAGACATGGACTTTGATCAGAAGAAACAGATGTAGGAGGATGCGTTTTCCAAGTTTTTCTCAGCACGAAGAGAATAAAAACCTTAAGAAATTCTATGAATTATACATACACTCTGTAGTCCTCCAATTAATGAAGGAACTTGAGCTTAGCTTTATAAAAATAACTTACATTAAAAGCAAAATATGCTTCTTTACTGCTGTTCAGTGTATGAAAAAAATCATTTTTAACTGGATCAGTTCCCTGGTCGAATCTGCCACACAGCTGCACAAAAAGCGATGCCAAGAGAGGAGGTTGCACCAAAGTGAGCAGCTATGGAGGCTACGGGAACTGTTTACCAGTGCTCCTGCCAAAGGAGAAAAGTGTGTCAAGCTGCTGCCAACTCTCCAGCTCCGTAAGAGCAGGGAATAAAACACTGCTGCAGCCCTGCACACCACTAAAGGGAGGGTTCTCACAATCCCCTCCCCATTACACAACGTCCAAAGCGTATCTGAAGGGCAGATGAACTTTGGTCTTCCCAAACGAATTCCAGTGGTTCTTTTTTACTTCACAAAAAAAAAGGACAGGTAAAATCCAGAAATAGCAGACAGGAAACCATTACTATTGGGACTGCAGCCAAGCAACATGTAGCAATCCTCCAAAACATTTCTGTTTATGTATTTTAAATATCAAGTCCTATGTCTCTGAAGATCTTGGCATAATGCGAATTTGCCCCAGATCTACAAAATGAGTGTGCTGCAGGCCAAGAACACCAGCTCCAGCCAGTGTCCTGCCTCCACACCTTGCAGATTTCATACAGTGTCCAGAGCCAGTCCTGTTTCATTTCCACCAACGCATTACTGGCGCTGTGACCCTCAGCTTTGCAAACACACACACACACGTCACATATCCTGCAACACAGCAGTGAGAACTCTGCATGCGTTGTCTAGGATCTATATTCACAACGGCAAGAAGTAATGAAAACAGTACAATAATCTGGGAGAAATCTTAAAAGTGCCTGCATGAACATAGACAGGGAAGGAGGGAAGAAAGAAAGGGAACTGTGGGAACTTTACAGCTCCTCGAACTCCCTAGGCATCCCAAAAGCTCCACAGGAGCCTCCAACTTGACGCTTTGATTACTACTAAGAGTATATCATCCTGTTACACAACAAAATCCCCCACTGGAAATTAATAGCCCCGTTCGCACACAACATATTACATGGACACAACGAAATCAGTAGCCCTGTCTCATTGACAGCTCTGCTTTGCACATACAGCCTTTGAGCTTGCAAAATATTATTTCAGCCATGGATTCCCTTGAGTCAAGCCTGGTAATAACAACAAATAACGGAAAAGGAAAAGGAAAAGGAAAAGGAAAAGGAAAAGGAAAAGGAAAAGGAAAAGGAAAAGGAAAAGGAAAAGGAAAAGGAAAAGGAAAAGGAAAAGGAAAAGGAAAAGGAAAAATTCTTTTCTGCTTGTGTCCCAGATATTATGCTAGAAGTAGAAATTGAATGAACACTCAACCACTGACTCACCACAGACCAACTCGATTTGATATGAAGTTTGTTAAAGACTGACCACAATGTGAAATAAAATCTCGTTGATGCACAAATATTTTAAATTCTACACAGCAAACATCTGTATTTCATAAGTCTAAATACGTAAAAGCAAAAGTAATACATTTACATTGTGAAAGCTTAAAATAAGAGGAAATTCCAAGCTACTGCTTTGTTGTTGTTTTGCCTTTTTTTTTAGAAGATAAAGCAGAACAACACAGCCTAACATCCTACATATCTCCTTTTGTTTACTCTGCCTTTGTATATATAAGGCTAGAAAAAATGACCTAAAACATCCAGATTTAATTTTCAATTATAAACAAGATCACTGTAGTCATAATGAGACATATTTCCAGTAACATTGCATGGGAAACTCTGTCCTTCTGGAAAAGCCAGTCCTATCTGCAGCAATCCAGTTAGTAACTATACTCTACTCACATCATTGAATATTTTTATATCATTTTAAAATTGGAGCAGCAAAGTAGAATATTAATAAATATTTTTGGCAAGGATTTTGGGCAATTTTTGTGCACCGAGAAGGCTCTGAGATGCAATTTTAACTTAAACAGTAAACCTGACATTTTTTTTCATCCCGCCATGTGGGCAATGAGCTGGGAAGTAAACAATGCTGCAGTCAGACAATTTGAAAGCTACAAGAAAAAGGCAAAATGAGTAGGGAGCCAGTAACAAAGTTGCATTCTACAGCCTAGAAGGCACCAAAATGATGGGAAAGTTACTAGTATTCAGGCATCAAATAGCAAAATATCTTTCATAACACAGTAACAAAAAGGAGTGCTGCTATGATGTGGCAAAGTCTGGGCTGGAGAAGGCAGGGATACTATCCCTGGGAGGCAGGGGTACTATGCCTGGGAGTAGACTAGCAATAAGTCCAGGGATGAGAAGGAAGCAACACAAACATTGTACACATTGAAGTAAAGAATCAATAAATTGAGACTGAGCCACAGATTTATGCCTAAAAAAAGTGGTCCCTATGTTTAAAAAAGGTGAAAAAAGACAGACCTGAGCAACAACAACTATTATAGCCTGTCTTCAAACATTTACAAGAGTTTAGACCACGTGCTGAAAGCAAGAATTATCACAAAGTAAGGACAAACATGGTGAACTACAACACAAATAAGGTGTTCTTCTACATGAAGATATCTTAGCAAAGACTAACTGATCTGTTGAGACTGCACAGCAAAATACTTTGTAGGATGTCAGGTGTAAGTAACTAGCTCCAGTTCTCAGATCACTCTGCAGCACGAAGGAAGACAACCTTAACACAGAGCCCAACATAAAGCACTATCAATGCCAGGGAGAATTTACCTCCTGTATGCCTCCAAGTTGGTCTTGGAAAATGTAAACTCACACCTACTGCAGGTCAATGCAAGATTCTCTTAGAAACTAAGTGCTCAACAGCTGGAAACAGAGAGCGTAAAACAGAGGTGCAGAACAACAAGTATACCAAAGTCTAACATAAGGAAACAGGGGTCATCAACACAAAGCAAGGTAAACACTTCACCAAAGTACAAGGAAGCATCAAATGCCTCACACCAGATACAACCAGTGGCACAATTCCAGATAACAACCTTCAAGTTAGCATGGAAACAGTTTCCGATTCCCCTTGGTCATGTTGACAATCTTAGGAAAGATGACTAACAGAAGTGAAAGGGAAATGGCTGCTCTCTATCAAAGAAGCAAGTATCTAAGCGATGAAGTTACTTAAGAGAAAGGACAACACCAACAAAACATCAAATGCACATGAACTAACTACAAAGAGATTTAGATAGGAAATTTAAAAGCTTCTGACCCTTAAAGAAGTGAAGTTTTGAAGAATCCTCTCAGCAGGAAAAACAAATGAAAAAAATCTAGCTCCTTTAAAATGCTATTCCATAGGTTAATCCTGTGACACCACAACTGCTTACAAAGCGACGAGAGCAGATGCCAAGGAATTAATACTCTGTGCAGCTCTGCTGAAAAGCAAACATAAGGACTTGGAGTCATGGAAGCAAGAACAGCTGTGACAAAGCAAAACTCTGTTTATCCGCATTTGCCAAAGGCACTCCAAGAAAGCAGCAGTATTAGAAGATGTGCAGTCCAAAGAGACAACTGAATCAACCTTATAGTTTACTCCCTCCTCAATGAGTCCTGCTCTTCCAGGCACCCTGTGTAGAAATCCTGCCTCTCCTTTCCACTACCATTTCTGCAGCTTCTGCTGAGCTGGTTCAACTCACCAAACTCCCAAATTCATCATCCATTCACCTTCCTACATGCACAGCTCTGTGGCCAGATACTTTGTTTAGACAAAATAGTTTTCTGCCGAACTAGTGAGTTGAATGTATTGTGAGGAATCCAAAGGATCCAGGCAAGGTGGCAACAGGGAAAAAGCTCTCTTCTTTTCAGGGGCATCAAACATCACCTGGGCTCAACTGTATTGATGGTTTGTACCTACAGTTTTTTATAATGAAAAATCAGAGGTAAACATAAATTAAATCCTGACAGAGGTATATTAAAACCATGAACAGCCACTTTCATAAAAACTACAAGCTGCAGTATGAATCATTCTCATTTGATAATTTGATATTCTGGATGTTCTGATTTACAGAAGAATAAAGAAAGGCCATTAATGGTAAACACAGAACTTCCTTAGCAAGGGGCCATAAGATTTAACTTCACTAACTACAAAGTTCTTATTCTACAGCACCTGTTTAATCTCAATAAATGGACATTATTTCACCAAGTTTAAATAAGTGAATTTTAAGAAAATACACATGAAAAAGACTGTCATTTTTTAAGTATTGTAAGGTTGGGAAGCACTGGAACCTTTCAGGTTCACCAAAGAATTCTCCACAAATATGAGATTCCTCAGTTCAGAAAGTCTTTTATTTTTGTGAGTATACCCCCTAGGTCTATTTAAAACATATTTCTGGCTAGCATGCCGATAGAGCTTCATGAGATACTTCAAATAACTGGACCACACACTGCTGGCTTCACAAGTTTCTACTTTTGTTTTAATCATAGGTCAACTTTAAAAATCCAATGACAGCTCGTGAAAAGAGAAGGGGACAGCAAACACTTTTATTGTGCAAACTTGGAAGGTGGGTCAAGAAAACAGAGTGACATATCCTACACACAAGAGAGGAGGTGTTATAAGAGGAGAGTGAACAGCAACATTTTCTATAAATATATATTACAGCCTTGACAAAAATCCTAAGAATGCCACCTTTTTCTGTTGCCTAAAGCACTAGGGAATCAAGAACTGTAAATGCGACTCAGCTGTTTGTTTGCTTTTCTTTTTTAACTGCTTTTTGCCCTGCTATAGACCCGGAATATTATACTTAAGGAAGAGTCCCATAGAACGAGATGAGGAAGGAGCAAGGCCGAGTGGCGGCTGCAAGGAGACCTGTCCCAGCCCTAACAGAGCCGCCTCGGGGCTCTCCTGGGGCAAGCAGCGCCAGCTCCCGCTGAGCCTGGCGCCACCAAACGAGTGTCCTCAAAGGGGGGGACGAGTTGGCGCTGCTAGCATGAACCGAGCCGCTCTACCGCGGGCCCCGCTCGAGCTCCACGCACGCAGGAGGCCCGGGGGGGCCGGGAGCGGCGCGGATTCCTGCAGAAAGCTGCCTTTTTTTTTGAGGAATTCCCTCCCCAACGTCCCTCAGTAACCGCCGCTGGGACCCGGCCGTTGCCGGGTGGGGGGAGAGAGGGGGAACGTTAACGGCCACGGCGAGGTCGGGGAGGGGGCGGGACAAGCATGGTGCCCAAGGCGAGAGGCCGCGGCGGGGGCGGTCTCCCCTATCCGTCCCCGCTGTCTCACCCACGTCCTGCTCGAAGGCGTTGGGGCTGGCGGCGAAGAGCGGCATGGCGGACACGGCAACGACGGCGCCCGCTCCACGCCCCTGCGGCTCCGCCCGCGCGGCTGCCCACGCCGCGCCTCACCGCGCCGCGCGCCCACAGCAGCACCCAGCGCGCAGGCGCGACGCGGGCAGCCCGGCGCCGTGGGGACCTCGCCGCCAGCAGCCCCGCCCACTGTGGGCGTGGCGCGCGGTGGGGGGCGTGGCCACGCGTATTCCCCGGGGGGGTGGAGCCGTGCTGGCCGTTGGCGGGCGGTGACGTCAGCACGCGGGCGCCATCTTGAGGCGGGGGTTGTTGGTGGCAGAGAGGGATGCGAGGGCTTTTATTATTTTTATTTTTATTTCTCCTAGTTTTCCTCTAAGTTGTGAAAAGCATATCTGGAGCCTCGGGATTTAATGGCTACACTTACTGGTTACAAATATATGTTATTATGATTTGTATTTTTTTAGGGTTTTTATTAGATATTAATTTTTCATGGGACGATGTACTGGTATTTCTTCACAATGAAGGTAGAGTTTATACTTCCTGAACACTTTGTGCATCAGAAACGTTTAATTTAAACCACCTGAAGCCTGTGACGATGTAATATTAACATGCTCGGTGTTGCTGTTGATTTAATCTGCCCTGGAAGTCTGTGTTCCGTTTCCCTGGCTGTGTCTGCTCCGGTGTCGGAAGATGCTGCCGTTTCGGTGACTTTCTGGGTGCTTTGAGGCAGTCTGTAGGTGGCAGCGCTGCTTCATCTTCGTGGTCGTCCCGAATACCGCACCGACTCCTGGAAATGAACCCCGACTGCCGGGTTTGTAAGGCAAAATGGAGCTCCTTTCCCTAAGCCTTAAACTTACTAATTAAATTGAAACTTATAATTTCACTTAATTAATCGGACTGAATAAAAATGGCACTAATTTGTTTAATTGCCGTAAGGAGGAAGGATGAATCAATTTGTACAGAAATGCAATAAACACTAATGTTGTCTGGCTGAAATAGCAAATTGCAATGAGTTGCATATAATTCAAGACAATGAGTTTTCTCTTTTAATAACTTCATCTTTCTCACCCTCCACAGTGCTACATGTTGTGCAATAGCTGCAGCAGTTACATATGTGAATAAATGGGTAGCTGCTTTGGTTCTTAAAGTCCCGTAATGTTATTTTTGTCACCTTAATGCTCAATTGAACGTCACAAATTTTCATGTACATTCATCAGTACGTCTGAGTTCTGTGATATCTCTTAGAAAGGGAGGACTGAAGAGCATTCGAGTTGAATCCAAGCCCCAGGTTCAGGCCCTTGTTGTAACATCCAGTCCAGAATCGTCCACCAAACCTCTACTGCAGGTGACACCACAACCAAACCACAGGACATTTCCCAATGTGTTTTAATAAACCTAAATCCCACGGTAAATAATAAAATCCACCACAATGATAAGACCCAGCAGAGAAAAGAAAAAAAATAGGGCATGGCCAATTAGCCTGAATCCTACAGGAAGAAGCTATTCATTAAGGAGAACTCCTAGGAAGCACCACAGAGCAACTGTTAAAGCAAAATGTTATTTCTAAGCCTGTTTTTCCAGACTTCAAATCTGGTAATCTGCTTATGCCCGAGCACTGAGCAGTACATGACCCTGTGCCTCGGATATTGGTGTGACCAGGCCCACCTGCAAACGCCCGTGGCCGTATCTGTGGCTGATCTCCAGCGCTTCGGCAGCGGCTTCTCCCTCTCCAGCGATGCGTTGCCTGCCAAGCTGGCCGGCTCCCAGCTTTCTGTGGGACTTGTGTATTGTTTGCAGTACAGCGTATTTGTACATGTGTTGTAGGGTTTAATTTCTAAGCTTAACATCTCTAACATGTTTTAAAGAGTAAATTTATGTTGTACAAAATATTTGATTTTGAAAAGCTTTGGTAATTCTTAGGAAGATTTTTCGGAATACCTAAAAGCATAACAACAATTTGGTAAGACTTCCGTTTTGTTTGTTTGTTTGTTTTCACTTTTACATAAGTATCTAGATGCCATGTCCTTCTACAGATAACCCCTAGTTTACTTGCCTTTTTTGTTTGGTTGGTTAGTGAAATACTTCTGAAATACTTTTTTTATAATGATTCCTCTGTGCTCTTGCATACGGAGGAAGATGCTGTCTAAGCAGAAATGCTGAAAATAATTCCCGATTAAGCATTTCCAAAGGTACATGTGAGCATGATCTGCCCCTCAAAATTCTGATTTTACCACTGGAGGGGGTGGATATTTTTGACAAATGAAAAAGCCAAAGAGCAGCAGTGTTACTCCTCTCTCACCAGACTGTCCATCGTGCCCTTCTCCTTGCACAGAAGAAGACACTGCATTAAACAAGGGCAGGAACACTTGAGCACATGCAATTTTTTACTTTATACAGCCATTCCTTACATGTACAGATATACTGTAAACAGAACATACTGTCACTCTTTAAATAATTGGATTCATCATTAGGTTTTTACCTTACCTCACCTGACTGTGCAGCAGGATGCTTTGGGACATGCAGAAGGGGTTCTTTTTGCAGGCTCTGGAGCAGGTTTGGACCTGTGTTCGGCTCAGGAATGTCACTAGGATCGCATCCGCTGTATTGAGACTGCTCCAGTTTCCGAGGCAGCATGTTTAACACAGGCCCTGAGATGCGCTTCCCACGAGCACCCTGCAAGAGCGGCCCCACATTCCAGAGTTACAGCTGCAAACGGGTCGCAGTGCCTGTTCCTGACACTGCGTATGGCTTTGGGACAGTCATGCTAACACAAAGCTGAGTTTGTGGACATACTTATTGTGCCTTGAAGCACACAATTAACAACACAGTATAGAGTGGGCAAATGCATATTTTTAATTAGTTCTCAGTGTATGCAGCCACCCATATGGATGTTCAAGTAGGAGAGAAAATAGCAATGCAGCTACGGCTAATACAGCTAATCAGCCATTGTATCAGGGTCACATACACAGTCACGTATATTTAATATACTCAGCAATCAGCTGATCTGAAATTACAAAACAAATCTGGTTTATGCTGTAATTCTTGTTCCAGATCCTTAAAAAAAAAGCAGGAGACCAAGAGACTTAGTGATTGCAACAAATTAGCAAACTTGACAGCATTAACCCCAATGTGTAACAAGCAACCTCGATTACAGTTAAATGTATCAAGACAGAATAATTCTGCTGGTGATGGACATTTTCAAGCATTCCATGGAGTGAGAAGGAAGAAGAAATCAGTGAAGCCACCACTGTGTCATGTCCTTTGGACACGATTCCCTCGCACTGGCCTCAGACAGCTGCTGAGCACGGAGGGTCAGGAGCCCAGCTGGCACATGGGGTCATCGGCTGCGGCAGCCACATCACGGGGCTGGGACGGCCGTGTTGTGGCGCAGACGGGATGCCTCCAGGAACCACGTCCCCTTTTCCACTTGGTGGTGCCTTTTCCTGCGTACAGAGTGGTATGTGACTTTGTTGGTAGTTTAAAGTCTTACCTAGAACTTCTTAGATTTTTTGAACAGCTGTGGGGCTTCCCATCCTGAAATATTGCACCATCAACTCTTTATCTCTTTTAAAAGGCATCAACTACCCTTTTTTATCCTCCCCAATAACTGGGTGACTAAAGTGGTAGCGGCTGGGTATTCTACAGCTGCTGGCTCAGCCCCAGCACCCGAACGTGCTCCAGCTTCTGCCTCAGTGAAGGACATCAGAGCCCTCATGTCATGCTCCAAGCCCAGTGCCACCCAGGGGCTTTTCTGGCGTTGCATCACTGGGCTGCAAACCCCCATGGAGCAGGTTTGGTCTCATTCTACAGGCAAGACCTCCCCGCTGTGCGTGTGACATCACACCTGGCTGCACTGAAACACATTTTGGTTGGACAGGCTGAACTTGTCACACAGTCCGCAATTTCCAGGCTGAATCAATGCATAACCAGCTTCCACCTTTTGCACATTTCTTGCATGGCAGCTTATGCACATTCTTACGCACATTCTACCCAGTAGCTTCAATAGCAACTTTCCTTCTGCTGTTTTTACATATGTCAGAGCAGCGATGGTATTGCCTTACCTCTGTTATGTGAGATAAGTCAGTTTCCTGCAGCACCATTTGGGCAGGCTCTCATTCCCATCACCATGCTTCTGTGCCTGTTTCCCTGCTTGCTGGTGTGTGGGACGCCAACGGCTCACCGCGTGCTGCGAGGCTCTCACTGCAGCATTCCCACTTTCCAACCTCTGTCTTCCTCAGCCTTTTCCCTGTCTCACATACTTACCTGGGAGCCAGCGCAGCGGAATCCCACAGGGTGACTCATCCAGACACGTGGAGGTTCCGCGGCCTGTCCTATTCCTCAGGTCCTTAGCACCTGGTACTTGGCCTGGCCGAGGACACCTCCTTCCTTCCCAGAACCTGCTTGGTCAGGGAGGCCTTCTGCACGCGGAACTGTCAAAGGGGAGCTCCCTTGGTCAGGGAGGCTGATGGAGCCATCATGGGTGGGAATCTTCACTCTTTCCCTTTGCTTGCTCTTCAGCGTTTAAATCATCCTCGGTTTTGTCCTCTCGCAACCTGATCATCATTTGGTGCAATTTCTCCCTGCGAGCTCCACTCCGCGGTTATTATCTCTTCTTTTCCTTGGTCCTTGCAGGATTAGCTTTCCATCTGCTCATCACCACTCCTCTTACTCAGGCAGTTCCTCCCCTCCGCGTAGGGCAGCAAGTCCCGTTCCTCAGCTTCTCCTCCCTAGTGGGCTCTGCCTCTCGCTAACCTCTCAGCCGCCCCTCAGGAAGCTGCTGCCCTTGTAGCCAGCAGCTTCTGCAGGAGCCAGCTGAGGAGCAGCAGCCACGGGGCACTTGGCCCCTTTGCCACGAGGCCTCTGCCCCAGGCTTTGCAGCAACAAATCCAGCCCGGAGACCTCACTAAAAGCTGTGGCCAAACCATGGGGAGGCAAGCAAGTGGATATGTTGCAAAAGAACAGACTTGCTCCTTCCTTGCTGAGGAGAAATACCCATTTTTTGCTCTGATTGTTGATCCAGACCTGGCATTTAACATTGTTTATCCTTAGTCATTTAGCAGCCTTGGACAGGAAAGCAGCTCACGACTCTCATGTGCAGCCACCAAAGGCTCCTGTTGCGCCTCTACCTGTAAGGGTAGGAATTTGCCCTGATGCCTGGACGTGCCGCCGGGCTCCTGCTCGTGGCTGCTGCTCTGCTTATACGGCTTGTAGTCAACACTGCAGCAAAGACTGCTCCAATCTCCCTTAAAACTGTCTAAAAAATAACTTTCCTTTGGTTTTCCTCTCCTCCCATGCCTGTATTTATTCCAGATGTGCCACAGTGTATCCTTGAGGATATTCTGCAGACTGGGAGAGACTCAACTTGTCCCTGCGCTCCGGCTCACAGAGCGGCTGGGTCCCTAAGATTCTTCCAGTGTGGATTCCTGCTGCTTTTCCAGATTCCTAGTCCCAGTCTGGGCACTCGCTCAGCAGGTATGATAGGACAGGCTCCACACCAACATTTTGTGGCTTAATTGATGTTTGTGAACTGCTCTGAGAGCCTCAGATGAAGCAGAAGCCCTAAGCACAAAGCAGTAGATTGCTGAGCAGTCTCTCACGTTGCACACAGATCGTTTCCAATTCTGGTGGACATCTGAGGGCACGATCTCGCCAGCACTGTGTTAGCAATGCTTCAGCACCAGGAATGGGAGTTTAAAGCACGTAATTCTTTCTGTTGCTGAAAGCCCAAATGGCATTTTATAAGAAGCTGAAAAAAGAATCTAAATTTATTCTGTAAGTTAATAAATGGAAAACTCATTTGTTTTTAGCTAGCTATGCCACTTCTTTGTTCACACTGTATTACTTGACTTTACAATATTAATTAAATATGGTAACTAATTCACCTTTTTGAATTTGACCTTGTGACTTCTTTTTTCATACAAATTACAGCAAACACAGGAGTTTGTTACCGCAGCTCTGTCACAGGAGCATTCACTGCAACAGCTGATTTAGGTGATTTTTGCACAGTTGTAACCGAAAGCGGAAGGTGCCTTGTGATCCTGCGCGTGCCCCTGCACAGCGACAGCAGAGGAGAGGGTGGGCGACTGCACACTCGGGTGCAGCAGCTTGAGACGAGCTGCACGCCGAGGACACCCACCGCCGTTATTTAGCGAAGGGTGACTCTGTTCAAGCAGGTTATGGGTTATTTATGGGCCGTTCTGTGAACAGAGTGGCCTGATCAATAATTAATCGCAGGCAGCAGTTCACGTTAGCACGTGGAGGGCACAGGCCAATGTCCTGGCTAAACCCAAGCCTGTTTTTTTTTTGCGATTTCTTGCAAATGTGTTGTTGGAAGCTCAGAGCTCCCCTCTCCAAAACTGTGTTTTCTAGTTTCTTTTCATGCACAACTTTCACTAAAATGAGCTGGTCTTTAACGCTCACGGAGGTCGCAGCACTGGAGCTCTTGTTTGCAAGGGGCAACTTGTGCCCCGACATTTCACAGGGCTCTGGACCCTCACCCAGTGCTGGGGGCACCAGCATAGGGCAGAGTGTGGCGCGAGGGGAACTCGCTACCCAGCGCTTCCAGTCATCAGTTTTGTCCCCATCCTGCTCCGCTGGCAGACAGGAATTGAGATAAAGAGGGAGAAAATGCTGTTTTCAAGCACCCTTCGCCCTCCTCCTTGGGGGCAGCCAGGGCGGCCTCTTAATATTGCAGTAGAAGGCAACACAGCACAGCTCAGACCAGGCAATGAGTGATGATAAGAGCCACGGAAATATATTCCATGCTATAACCTGACTGCGACTCGTCTCGTGCTCGCTGTGCTGGGATGAAAGGGGGCATCGGCACCTGTGGAAGGGCAGGATGCTGCGATGGGGCGCACAGGCCAGCAGTGAAACACCGCATGGGCAGTGTGACAGGAAACAGAGCAAGGCGCAAACCTAGGGATTCGGCTGCTGGGGATCGTCGTTTTGCAGCAGAAAATGCTGCTGTCTTAAAAAAAAAAGAAAGAAAGAGAAAGAGAAAGAGAAAGAGAAAGAGAAAGAGAAAAAGAAAGAGAAAGAGAAAGAGAAAGAGAAAAAGAAAAAGAAAAAGAAAAAGAAAAAGAAAAAGAAAAAGAAAAAGAAAAAGAAAAAGAAAAAGAAAAAGAAAAAGAAAAAGAAAAAGAAAAAGAAAAAGAAAAAGAAAAAGAAAAAGAAGAAAGGAACGAGGCCAAGGGTTTGGAGGACTTGTTTAAATGACAGGACGGCCCCTGCTGCCCGTCTTTCTCACATCACTAACAGAAAGGAAAGCTTTGCACCTATTCCCGCTGCGCCCAGCGGCTCCGCTTGTGCTCATGATGGAGGCTCCAGTAGTGCGGGTGCAAACTGCCCTGTGCTACAACCAAGGCTGCTGGCCTCAGAGCTAGCTGACTTTAAAATTACATATATAGAGAAAGGAAAGTGGAAGAGTCTTAAAATATCCCTTCCCCAAAGCATCTGATGTCGTACAGCCTCTTATTATGTTCATAAAGCATCACAGAAATCCAGCAAAGTCGCTGGACTTCACTGGATTTTTGTTGCACTTCAGGACAACCTGCAAGTGGACATGACTCTTGAAAGCAACCCGGGGAGCCCTGTGGTGAGGGGAAAGGCTGGGAAAGGGAATGGGGAGGTTTGCCTCTGCCAGGGGTTTCTATGGAAAGGCAGTTTATCGCCGCCCTTTGGAGCATGTCTCCCTCCAGCTCCAACTTCAGGAACTTTGTTTACTTTATTTAACTTGAAGCCACAAGTAGCCTCTCCTGCCAGCATTGGGGGAAACGAGCACAGCCGGCTGAGGCAGCTCGGACACACGGCCTCTCCATGTCAGAATAGATGTCATTTCATCGCTGCTCCAAGAACAGATTTGCAAGGCTACGGGTTGAGAGAAGAGCAGCCGTTGCCAGACTGTAATTAAAGTCCTGTTCGGTAGCTCTGCAAATGGTGGACACAGCCTTATTCAAAGAACTGTGCATGAAATAGCTCCGTGGTTAAATGGATAAGGGTCCTCTTCAGCTGGCAGTGTGGGGTTTGGGCCTGTTTTCTGCACTCGGGCAGATTGTGGGGATATTTGAGAGCTGTATTTAACATGAAAACACCAAACCCACCTGAACTGGAGCCATCAGTCCAGTCTCCAGCTCACACATCGGGACTGAAGCGCTGTGTGAGAAACAAGGGTATCGGCAGTGCTTCATGCTGTGCTTGGGCATGCTGCTGTGAACAGCGAGTTGTTTCCAGTTTTTGTTAATGCTATTTTTGCAATTACTGATGTCTGTGTATCACAGAGGGTTGCAAAACACTCTTTACTATTACAGCAGGGCTTTCTAGCAGCTTAATTAGTGCTAGTGTTAATGAGGGGAAATGATTCATATAGTGTACAGTTCAGACTATAAAATTCAATTTGTTTTAAAGCAGAACTTGGCGGTTTATGACAACAAGACTGGACAGTGGGGCGGGGACTGGCCATAGCGATGGGGTTCCGTCCCTTCTGCCCAGCCCAGCAGGGCCCCAGCACTCAGGTCACAACGTGTCCCTGCCAAAGGCTGAAATGGGTGAGAAAATGTGAACATTGATAACAGGGAGGCAGAAAACTGAAATCTGGAAGGCCAAGTGAAGCAGCTTCGCCTGAGATGACACTGCTTAAGCAGATATGTATGAGTATTTACCCAGATTCAAGTTTAATTAAATTCCTGAAAGATTTTTGGGTCTTCATAAATTTCCTTTGAGCTTTCTGCCAACTAGGATATACTCTCCAGCTTCAGAATATAAAAGCAATTGTTGTTGTGTTTTGCAAATAAGTTTTATAATGCATGCAAGTGCCGACTATGCAAAAGCCTCACTGGTTTCCATGATTAACAAAATTACAACAGCACAGAGGGTAGCAGTTCTTCTTGTTTTTGACTATCCCTTAAAAACAAGAGATGGATCAAAGCATCCTGTGATTAAGCTCATTAATCACACCCACGCCGCACAAAGCCAATAGTGCTCCCGAACCTGTTTCTTCCTCCTGTTTATAGGCTCTTCCTGCAGTGACAGGAGGGGGGCTCTGTACCCGGCTTGCTGCATGTGCTGTGTGTCGAAGCACTCGTGACCACACGGTGAGCGGCAGGAGCCTGCAGCTGCACAGGATGCTCAGGCTTCAAAGGGCAGAGAACCAAGGGCCGGACCAGCGGAGGATGCGCTGAGAAGTGTGTGAGAAACAGACACTTCCCACATGGAGCAGCACCCCGTGAGGCCGAGGTTGGGCACTTCCTCACTCCCCTTCCAGGCCCTCCCCTGCCTGCTTTTTGCGCTGCCCTTCTCCTCTGTTAACTTGTTCCAAATTTTGGATCCCACTTCGGGATTTTAGCGAATCCCAAAAGTTGAAGCCACTATGTGCAGAAGCCCTTCCCTTAGGTTTAAGCTGGCACCGTCATAACGCCCCTGGCTGCATGGAGCCTCTCAGTGCCACCAGCCATGCCCGTCGCTCAGCCTGGCTTTGCACAGGCTGCAGACCCGCAGGATACTAAGGAACTCAGTGCTCTGTGGCCCAGGGACACGCAGGGCCAGCGGCCGTCCCACACAACATTGGTCAAGAGGAAGCAGGCAGGGTGACACTGATCTCTGCCCATCCCAGCCCTGGGGCCAGGACCTCTGGTGCTGAGCATAGTTTGCTTGCAGCCTGGATTTGCAGCCCTCGGATTTTTGGAAGGAATTAAGCTCCCTTTTCCCTTTGAGCATTGCCGGAGGAAGCAGCACATCTTCCCCAGAGGAGGGGAGTAAGTGACCCCGCTGGGATACAGGATAAAAGCCCTGTGTCCCCCTCCTCCAGAGGGGATGAGCCCTGTGTATGGCAATGGCAGATTCCAGCCTGCTCCTGGAGCACATCCCTGGGAACTCCTCAGCTTGCATGAAGCTGCAGGGGCAGATGACCCTGCACGGCTTTCAGGGCTGCTGCCACCCCCGCAGTGATCCCGCCTGACCCCCTGTTTGCAAAACGCAGAGTAACCCTCTGTGCTGCCACTGCTCCTCAAAGCTCTGTGTCAGGCAGGGAGCGTGGAGCCGTGGTGCCGAGGGGGTCGTGGTGGCGAGGGGCAGAGCCAGCAGCTTGGGGACACAAAGCCCCTTCTCTGTGTCCACGGAGCCACCCAGCTGGCTGGAGCAAGGCCGCCCTCGCAGCGAGGCCCAGCGCCAAGCGGCTGTCAGCGGGGCCTGCAGCACAGCCCGGTCCAGCACGTGCGTCAGAACGCTTCTGATTGAGCCCTGCCTCTCACACGTGTCTTAGCTCTTTGGATGGCTGCTGATCACACTCAAGCCCCATTTCACAGCACAGACAATTATTACCAGCTTGGCCTGTTTTTGTGGCATACAGTTTGCAATGCAAGCTCAGACTGCGGCCAAGAGGATGTAGCCGCTGCTCTCCCTCCATGAAAGCTTTCTCCAGCAACAGCTCTGTTTCCTCTGAAACCTCGCGGAGGGCCCAGCTCTGACCTGCATTCACAGCCATGTGCCTTAAAAATACGTGTGTGTGCATATATGCGCACACCTTAGTCTAGTCTGAGTTTTGCATCATATGAGGAGAAGACCCAATCTGTTGCCCTATCCCGTTCTCTAGGAAATAGGTTCTAGCAATTTTACTAATAATCAGGGGTGGCTCTGCAGTAGGGACGTGGGAGGCGGCACCAGCCCAGAACCCCCCAGCCGCAGTCGCAGGCAGAGGACACGCTTAGCAGCTCTTGGTAATTGGCTACTCATTGAGGCATCAGAAGCTTCACACACAGAGCTCCTACCCCACGCTGCTCCAGTTGTTGAGGGTGAAGGCACGGCTGCAGGCAAAGCTTAAAATGCAGAAATATTCCTAAATTAAACCCAGCAAATGGTGCTGCCGCCCGGCCCACTCACCCTGGCCTCTGCCGGGGCCTCCTGATGTGTCGGGAATGGAGGGCGAGAGGAGCTCGGCCGTGCGGAGCTGGGAGAGCTGATAGACCTGGCAGAGGGGTCTCCAGGGAATGTGGCCTTTGCAAATCCTTCCCCCTCCTCCGCTCTGAGACAAATACTATTAATCAGCCCTGCAAGCTGCGGTCCATATTTTCCCTTCTGAGTTCTGAAACTCATTTAATGCCTCTAAACAGCATCTATCAGCTTAAAAATATTAAGTTACTTGTATTTCTCCTGCCTAGCAGTCCTTGGGAGACCCTCACTGGGCGCCGCTGGTGGGCAGACTGTGGGGAGTTGTGCAGCGCCAAGAGACAAGTGTGCGAACGCGCCGAGCGCTTCTGCTGCTCCATCCCGCAGGGGCAGGGCTACCCGCTGCGCACAGGTCCCGCTCAGTCCCTCCAGCCCACCTGCTGCTGAGTGGCTGGGGAGGGAAAGGGGGAAATCCTTTTGCAGTTAATAATAGAAATTCGCAGAAATTAGAAAATGTCCCGTCTTCAAAAATGCTTCTCGTGCTTCTTTCATAATCACGACTTTTACGGGAGCTTGAAGCTGATGGATAGGGAGGTAGGTGCATATCCCGCCTCGCTTCGTGCTGAACCTGCATTCAGCAAATGTAGCTCTGTGCTCAGCCATAAGCATTATTAAATATCAACTTGCTCCCTCCTGTTACTTTCTGCTCCATTATCTCACTTTCCTCAGCATTTACACCTTTGCCTCTCCGAGAATACAGCAGCCGTGCCAGCGTTCCTGGTGCTGAATCATGGATGAGCTCCCACGCTGGAGAAGCCCCTCGTGTCTGGCCTGTTTGTGGAATGGGCACAGGGACCACTCCTTGCGCCGCAGTGGTCCTGCCTCGACCCACCTGGCTGCAGGGGCTGCTGGCCCTTCTGGGGCTGCCCCCGGCTGCGCAGAGTCACCCCCACCGGGCGCTGTGGGAGCTCTTTGGAGAGGAGCTGTTGCTGCATCCTCCTCACGAGCTTGGAGCCGCTTCCCCTCCCGTGGCCATTGGCATCGCATCTTACTTGGGCCAAGTCAAATCTGGTTTAGATGAACAGGCGCTGGATGCGAATCTGCAGGTGCCGGCACAGCGAGACCAGGGTGCGGCTGCTGTGGGGGAGGCAACTTCCAAGCTGATCGCTGCGGTTCTGACAGGCAGGGAAATCCCAGCGGGTCAGCAAGCCACCAGCCCTGCAGCGTCTGCCATCATCGGTGCCAGCCTCGGCTCACATGCAGGAACAGCAACCAGCAGAGCAAAGCCTCCTCGCCTCTAGCAGGTGATGTGCATCAGCACAAAGGCTATCATCTGTCAAGTCTTTTATTTCCTGTCAAAAGAAAATCTCCGCAGAAGCGATTCCCTTCAGAAGATCTTTTTTTTTCTTGTTGTTGCTCATTTATTACAGAAAAAGTCCTTTGTAGTCTTCCAGCAAGGTTATCTGTTAATGTGCTGCAATCAATAATCTCTTCTTAAGCGCACAGCACACAGCGCTCGCGAGGCAGTCTATGGTCACGCTACATCTTTATTATGAGTGAGCACTACTATTGCCACTGCTGAGCTGAATTCCAGCTGTTTGTCAAAGCCTGGCACTCACCTTCCCACTCCAACAACATTAAATCAAATCCTCTGAACTTCACAGAATTGCCAGGTCAGGAGTTGGGAGAAATCAGGCTTCATAAAAAGATGTATTTTTTTCTTCTGTGGATAGAGAGGTAGGTAGATGGACAGACAGATAGACAGACAGACATGGTTCAAATTAATCTTAAAGTTTGTTTTAATGTGCAGATCTTGGTGGCAAACAGAGGTAGATCCACAGTGGCTCTATCCCAGGTGAACAGCTCGGATGCCTGGGATGACCTCTGGTACATGTAGGAATTTACTTTAAATAAGTACATGTAAAAATGAAGGTCTTGCCAGTTCATTCTTATCTCAGACTAATTTCCCTATTTTGAGGCCACTCAATAGCTTTTTAACTCTGCAGTGCTGCCACACTCATTTTCACATTGCAAAAATTGACGTCTCAGTTACAGACTACGATGAATTGCTCAAAAATCATGCCGTTCCCCTATAAGAATACCTTTTCCTCTGTGCATGCTGCATTTATATACACTACATTGATGTAAACCAGTCGCTCTATTACTGCTAATTTCACTAAAGATTCTGCAAGTTTGGCCTCGAAATAAGTGCCCTGTAGCGGGAGTTAGAGCTGAGCCTGCTGCAGTGCAGTCTCTGGCTTCACGGCCCTGTGTGAGCCCAAGGGGCCAGTTTAAGCCGCAGCCGGCCTCAGCTCTCGCAGATACACCTGGGTAGCGGTGGCTACCGGTTCCCTCGTGTCGTCCTTCATCCAGAGGGTCTTAAAGACACTGCGGGGCTTTCCCCTGGGTTGAGGAAGTTGCAGCTCTGGAGGGGCCCCCATAGTGTGCGAGTTACTGACTTCTGGGCCTCTCTGCACCACAGCTGCTTTGCTGTGGTCCTAGGTAACAAATGCAAAGAAAGCAAAATAAAGCCAACTTAACCCAGCCCCAAAGCACCCAGTGGTGGATCCCCAATACCCAGCGCTGCAGGACCGGCAGCTCCATTGCTGCTTTGCTCCGAGGGAGCTGGGGGTCCCTGGAAACACCGGGAAACCCCATGTGCCCGGCACACCAGTGGAAGAGCGCAGAGCCGCTGGAGGAGGAGGCACGGCTTTTGGCTCCCGTAAATGAGGAGTGCGTTCAACAGCTACTGCCTGGAGCTGCCCGGCTGGTCGTCAGCCAGCGGAAGACGCCGCGCAGAGTGGAGCTCTCGCTGGCAGCCGTGTCGCTGCCTCTGCAAGGAGCTGCCTCGCGCGCTGCCCCTTGTCACCCAGTGACTCTGCGGCAAGCGCCAGCCCGGACTGGTAGCCTGCACCGAGCTCCCTCCTCCCCCTCCTTCTCCTCCTGCTCCTCACACAGCGCTGCAGCACAGGCAGCAGTGACCGCCTCAGAGTGGCCTCATCCACCACCACAAAACTGAGGTCTCCTGGGTCAGCGCCCGTCTCCCATGGCCTTGCACCCTGACCCTCAGCCGCTACCCGTGACAGTCTAGTGCTCCCTTATCCACCAGGTGTGTTGTGAGCCTTAATTAGACAATTAACCTTTCAAAGAATTTTGATAGCCCTTGATAAAAGCTGTCAAGGAAAGTGTCTATCGCTATTTCCTTAATTATTAACAGTAACATTGTTATTAACTCCTAGGGACGGGGCGGCCTATGGTGTTAAAGCTTATTTTATGAAGGCAAACAGAAGCATCTGTTGGCTTGTAACTAAAGATTCTTTTGATCTGTCCCCTGCATAACATTTCTGTGCCGCGTTCCTAAGTCCCACTGCCTGACACGAGCAGAGTGAATTCACACATTTAATGTCAATCACGATTCTGGGACAAATTCTGCACACATTTACACTCTGTGGGCAATGTAACCACTTGAGATGCGCGTTAGGATATAATGTGTCACTTGCTATCCCATTAGTGAACGTATCATTAAGTCTCTTGTAATTAGAACAAGCACATTTAATTAGCAGCGGTTTCGGAAAATATGCACAGAAACGCTTACTTCCCTCTATTCCAGCTCTAAGCAGGAGATTATGTGGATGGCAGCATGGGACTTTCAATACGGCCTTTCTGCAGTGGCTTTTTAAGCTGAGCCTCTAGCAAAACCATTATCACAGATAAGATAAATTAAAAAATGCTCATTATCTAAGTAATAATGCCGATTTTATTGTTTTATTTTCAACTTAATCCCCATGAGGATAGCTACACTCTCCTACTAGGCAAAGCCAAAAATGCTCCATCATTCCCGTAGCCGTTTACCAATCTGGCAAAATTCCCCTCCGGAGTGTGCTGCTACGAACGGGGACAAAATCCCGTTTTTAAGGAATGTCTATAGTGGCTTCTGAAGAAACAAGTCTGACATTGAGGTTGCTTCCTATCGACTACCAGGTAAGGGCGCTAGCAGTAGTTTGGTTTCTGAAACTGACTGAATTTCCCTAAGTAGCTGGCAGCAAAGTGCAGAACTCCACAGCAGATCACTGGAAGAGTTTAATGGTGCCTGGAAATTTATACGTAATCCTGTGAGGGGGCTGTGTTGGGCACCGTGGGGACGTTTTGTGCCTACCTCGATGAAGGCTGAATGGAGACAGAAAGAGCGGTAAGGGTTGGGTGAAAACTAAGCGAAAAAACGCTTTTCTGTGGCAGGATAATTGGACGTTCATATAAAGAAGTGTGGAGGGGCAGGTGAGGTGCAGAGAAAAATCTACATCCTGGATTGGGTAATAAAATATATAAATCGCTAACATGGCAGGGCCACCACAGGGGTCAACCTTGTCCTTAGCCGAGTCACAGTGCTTTCCTCAAAGCCCAAGAAAGGCACCCTGTGCGGGAGAGGCCAGGAGATGGGGGGCGACCTCAGCAAAGCACCTCCGGCTGCGGGGTTAAGGAGTCGAAGTTTGACCCTCGCAACACTGAAACACAGAGGTGGCAGGAATTTATTTAAAAGGAAAGAAAATCGCCCCGGAGGGAGAACGGGACACGCTCGAGACAAGGGCGCCCCGTCCGGGGGCAGCGCGGGCCGCCCCGGCGCGCTCCCACACGCGGCGAGGGCAAGATGGAGGCCGCCTCACGGCGCCGCTTCCCCCCGCGGCGGCCCCTTCCCGCGCGCGCGGCCCCTTCCCCCGGCGGGCGGC
>VWPW01029368.1:217223-338981 GCA_013389825.1 Crypturellus undulatus
TCCCCGCCGGGGGCACCTGCGCGACGGGGCTTTGTGTGGAGGCGGCGGCGGCGGCGGCGGCTCCCGGCCGCTGCCCCGTGGACGCGGCCCCCGCCCGGGCCGCGGAGAGCAGCGAGCGGCGACCAGGAGGAGGAGGGGGAAGACGGGGGTCGCGGTGGCTCGTCGCGCTCCGCGGCCTGGGGCTTCTCCCTGCACCGCAGCGTGTGCGGAGCGCGGCCGCCCGGTTCTGCCCGACTTTGATACATGTATTTCAAATGCACAGTTCTGTGTATTATCCCTGCACGCGAAGAGCACTGCGGATTGGAAATGAAAGTTCCTCGGAGAGTTTTCAAGGGAAACGCAGGGCTTCTCCCGGTGCTCCTGCTAAAGTCCTGTTTGATTCAGATGCCTGCAGCGTGTGACCGGGTTCCATGTAGCCATCTGTGTCATTCTTCCATTGGAACGGGATTTGGATGGAAAGGAAAAACTAAAAACCCCCAGAAGCTGGGCGGAATGACTAAAACACATGTGTGCGTCGCGCCCGGAGTTGGCCGTAGCGTCATACGAGACGCCGTGGTGCTTGCTGTTACGGCAGCGATTCCCGCAGGAGGGGCTGGAAGCGCCGCCAGTGCTGAGCGAGGTGGCTCCCACTCAAACTGGTGCGTGTGGGGGATTATTTCTGGTTAGACCCAATTAGATTATCGTGTCTAAGAAAAGAATAAGCCTGCTCCGCCAGGAACCCCCACTGGTGAACCAAATGGTAGGGTGTCGCGATTGCTAGGAGGGATGAAAAAGCTGGGTTTATTTTGTCCCGTGTTTGTCAGTGAAATCTGTAGGCATTTTCCTGGCCAAGGAGGTGCCCCTCAGTGCGGTGCATCATCAGTCGGAGTCGAGTCTGTTCATCTTCACGCACCGAAAGGGTGTCTGATTTGTGTGCACAGTCTGCATAAGAAAAACAGGGCTTCTGAATTAACAGAACAAGGGAGTAAAAGGAAGAGATGCAATTTGGAAAACAGAACGTGTGAGATGAAAATGAAGCAATAATGCAAGTGTGTGAGATAAATTACAGGCTTGTTCCTCCTAAAGCGCTTGAGAGGGGTAGATGGCAGCTGCTTTCAGCCTTAAGTGAAGGGTCTGGGGAGCCGTCCTGCTGCTCCCTGTTCTGCTGGGGCGGATTCATGTCAACACACGGGGCCTGGTGGGGGTCCAGGGAGCTGCGATGTGGGGCTCTGGCGCCGCCAGCGAGCGGGTCCCGCTCGGCCCTTCTTGCACCGCCACTGTTTGTTGTCACTTTGGGAAATATCCGACCAGTTTCTGAAGGTAGGAACTGCCAGGCTGTTGTTACTGTATTTTCTCTGCAGTGCTGAGGGAAGGATGACCGTACCACTGGTTAGGCCGTAGAACTGAGTAGGCCCTACAGTAGCAGAGGTTGGTGGGAAAGGAATGACCATCCTGGAAAAAAATAGACTAAGTATTTTCTGTTGTCAGGAAATGAGAATATGGAGGGAAAAAAAATCCCAAGATGTGTAGGAGTAACCTCATCACCTTTATGTGCTGTCGTAAGGCAGGAGCAGCCTGCCCTATCCTCAATGAGCAGAGGGCCCCGGGGAGGTCCTAGAGGCCCCCTGCCAGTAATGCTTTCCCTGCTGCTAATGAAATTCCCAAAGCTACTTTGGCACTGATGAAATGCAGCTCAGTTGAGTTGCTGCCGCATGCAGGTATACAGTCATTGCATTAAACAAATTGTCAGTGTGTATATATAAATACATTTATATATGTAAACCGTGGAGCCACGTGGGCAAGATTTCTTCCATGTCACCTCAAAGAAGTGTTGTAAAAGTTTAATTCCTGTCTCCTTGTGGCTGCTTATGCTGTCTTGCACAGAGAAACGCTCTAAGACACGTTTATGGCACAAGGTGGTTGCACACGCCTGGTTGTGGACCTGTCCGCTCAGCTTCCCCAGCCCTTTTTAGGTCTTTCTGTGTCCTCGGCAGGCTCCTGCTACAGCCGTGTATAAACAGTCGTAGCTGTTTATAAACTTACTCGTATGAGGAAGCTTTTTCTGCTTTTAGTGTGAGTTTGTGCTGCCTGGTACTGTTTTCTTTTGTGACTGGAGAAGTAAATGTGCTCCTCTTGGTTCCCTGCTGCTCCGAGATTTTTATTTGCCTCTTTGCTAGTGAGCACTAGGGCTCATCTGGCCATATGTTTCGAGAAGACATTTTACTTGATGGGAGGTACTTAAAAGAGAAAAGCGTTGGGATTGAGAGGCACTGAGGTTCCTTTGCTGTCTTTTGCATGCTTCATCCATGCAGTGCCATTCCCCTTCTAGCAGGCGGAGAATTGAAACCAGTTCCCTCTGTTTAAGCAAGAGTGGGAATTCCAGGAAAGTGGTGGCTTGATCCTGGCCATCAGGCTCTCCAGCCGCGGAGGCGGGTGCCGGATGAGCCGGCCGCCGATCCCAGCCCATCCCAGCTCCCCGCTTGCCCGCACAGGCGCAGCCGCTGGGAGCTCTCCGCCTGCCGCAGTCGCTTGCTCACCCTTCCCCTTAGCAGCTGCGTCGGGGTTTTCTTCTGGCTTTCCCTTCTAGACACGTGGGGCAGATCTGCTTAAATTGCAAATTCTGGTAACCAGCCCTAACGTATGGAGTAGGAAAGCGCCGCGGAAGGGAGCTGTGTGTGCGCAGACCCTGCGGCTCCAGCGCTGCTCCAGCGGGCCGGGCTGTGGGCTGTGGGGGCAGAACGGGCTCCCGCTCAGACCAGGCGGCCGGTGCAGCCGGGTGGTCCTGCTCTGCACCCGCACCGGGGCTGTGCGTTTGCTGTGACACATGGTCTGGAGGAGCCTGCCAGGACGGGGCTGGCAGAGCGAATTGTTGCCTAATGAACTGGGATTGACATAATGTGACTGCTGGATTACATATCTGCGGCGGGGTTACCCGGGAGCATCCTCTTCCTCTCCAAGCGCGTTCCGCTTTGCGATCCGTGGGCACAGGAGGATGTTGGGGAACGTGGAGGCAACCGTCCACTCCCCGCTCCGTCCAGCCTCGCTCCGTGGCACGATGCTCCCCTGGAAGAGGGGGCTTCTCTCGAGCGCGCGCAAGGCTTTGCCCCTGCGATCTGGGGCATTTCTGCAGAACTCTCTGTGGCAGCGCCTTTGCTGGGCCCTTGTTTTCCATAGCAGTCAGGAGAGCTCTGTGGTGTCTATTGCTAAAGAATCTGAAAGCGCAATATGAAAACTCTTAACGCTTCCCAGCTGTTCCCCATTCTTTCTCCTAATCCTCCCGCAAATATATTATGCATTGTGTTATAATATATAAAGCTTTACGTCTGCAAATCGTTAAGGCGTGACAGTGTCACAAGAGATATCTGCAAGGTAGTATTTAGTTCTTGTTGTTTCGCTAGGATTGGTGGGCCAGGGAATTCCATGTGGAATCCCTAAATGTAACAGAATGCTCTTGAGGTGAGTTTCGATGGTGATCTGGTACTCTCACATTAGGAATCCTTGCCTTTCTTGCTGGTGTTTGCAAACAGTGCTGCAGAAGCTGGGAGATGCCAGCTGGAATTGGGGAGCCGCATTGGGGAAAAGAAGGTTTCTAAGATCCAGATCCATCAAAGACCTGTTGTGTTTTCCTGTTCAGGCTACAGCTCCCTGACTTTTACCTTTGGGCTCGTTCCTCCAAATCTCATTTAAATGATTCAAGCAAAGATACTTATTTTCCTTGAGGAAGTGTCTAATAAATCACACTGTTAGAAAATATATTTCTGGTGGGTTAGGTTCACAGAGTGAACTAGAACTCCATGGTGACACTGCTCTCAAGCTGGCCTGTGAATCAGTAAGCAGCATCAGTAAGTTTTTCTGCCTATATATCACAGTAGAATAATTTTATAAGACTGTAATGTACTTTTTGAGTGTCTGAATCCTCCACTGGATATTTAGCTACTAGCAAGTTGTCATATTCCTAAAAGTAATTTCAGTTCCTGAAAGACTGTAAAAATGGGTAAGCTGATGTGCATGCATACATTTTTCTCCGTGTACTGTATTTCTGTATAAAATAATCGCCTTCATTTATTGGGTTTTAATGATGAAGGTATGAACCCATTCTGTCAAACTGCATGTGTCACTTGTTCATGTCTATAGTAAGCACAGAATAGCCTGAAAGGAAGTAATAGGCTTTTTTTTTTCCTAAAAACAGCCAGATGAAAAGGATTATTGTATGATGCCCACAGAAGAGTGCAGAATCTGTATCACATGTCATTCTTCCCGAGCATCCATTTTGACAGTGTTCCGGAGTGGGAAAGGGGTCTTGGGCCCTGGAGCTGATCAGCAGAGGGATTTCTAATGGGCCTGAAAACCTTGAAGGCTGAATCTGTAAAACAGGCGATGCTAATGATGGAAGTCAGGGTTTGTGATCCTCTTTGTGCTGTGCACTGTATAAAACCATAATAATTCCATATTTCCTCCTAGATTACTGCTGCTTGTCCAAGGTGCCAAATGACAGGTGAATCAACTTCTGAAGATGGAGAGAGGGGAAGGGAAAAAAAAAGTCAGTGAGGAACAGGCCGCAAAGGGTGTTTTCCTCGGAAAGTAGCATCGGTAGCTGTGAGTTTTCCTTAAGCACATGTGCTTGCTTCCACAGAGCCCTCGCGCTGTGTGTGTGCGTGTGCAGGGCAGCTGTGTGCAGGTGAGCACTGTTCTGCAGGAACCCTCTGCCCTTTCATTCCAGCGGCCTGGCAGCTGTTTGCTGGAGTCCAGCTATCTTGTGCACTTACAGCTTAACATCTCCTCCCTGCTGCTTTGGATTCCTTCTGGGTAAGTCTGTGTGTGTCCTGTGCCATCGCAGCCTCCAACAAGCACAGTCTGCAGTAGATCATCTTCCCGCCCGCAAAAGCATCCCGGGAGCTGAAGCTTTATCACGTGTCTCTGTCAACCTCTTTTAGCGTATCCGTGGAGTCAAACTTGCATCTTTGCCTTGAGAGGTGAGGCGGTGCAAGACGTTAAAGCAGTTACTTTAAAATATATTTAAAATATAAAATGGAGAGTGCTCGGGAAGGAATTTTAAGAAGAGGGCACAAAATGATATTCAGATTTTTACAAGATGAGCTTAAATAAAGCAGTAGCTGTCAAATTATTTTTTGCCACACAGTTATTTAACCTGAACTCACTGGACTCTGCCCTTCATCTTTCTAGAAAATAAATCCCTTTTTCTTCTTGTGCTGTGTGAAAAGGTATTGAAGTTGACAGAAACATTTTTTTCCTGAGTAGCAAAATCCAACAAAACCACAAAAAAACAAATAAAAAGTCTATATCTCCCTGATCTGTCTCTTTAGAGGAACCCTAGATAATTCAAATTTCAGCCATACTTCTTATTTTTATTATATTTTTGCTTTGTTTTCCAAAGGTTGTAAATTATTCAGGAAACTTTGTAATGAGTCCAAATCTTTTTCAAATAAAACGGCTGTCAGAAGGTATGTGCACTAATTATCAACCTCTGTTTTTACTTATATGGCTGTTTAAAAGAAAAAGGGGAGTATTTTTTCCCCAGCGTGGTTTGGATGCCGTGTGCCGGTTACAGCTCCAAGAGAGACAAATCTTCTGTGTTGTCTCCGATCGGTGCTGGATCTGGGTTTAAGTGTCCGGTGCTTTTTTGCTCTCGTTTTGAGGCCTGCACCTTCTGGATAAAACAAAGTTTTCATGGACCTCTTCAGGAAGGAGACTTAGAGCGGTCGCTTAGTTCTTGCTCCCGGGTAAGACTGACCAACAAGGAGCTGCTGATTTTTTTTTTTTTCTTCATTTTTTTGTAGCTTTGAATACATCCTGAAGCGAAGCGAAGCTCTGACCTTCACTTTCTGATCTTGTGCTGGATATTGGGGCTTTATTAAACGGAGAACCTCACCCATCTCAGTGCAAACTCTTCCCTTTCCCCCCCCAAACTCCCTGAGGCCGATGCCTTTACTTTCCTATGTCCTGCTCATTTTCCTGGATGGTCGGTTGCTGCTCCTCTCACAACTCTATAGGGAAACTTGAGAACAGAGGGGATATCCCATCCGTTTTTAAAGCAAGAAATCCCCGTGCTTGGTTTAGTGATAAAACAGCTCTGCTTTTCTGCCCCAGCTGCTGGTGCTCCAGCCTTGTGTGGCGCTTTTGAGAGGCAGCTTTTTGAGCTTGTGCGGGAAGCAGGCGGTCTGCAGGGCCGAGTGAGGCAGGCGCGAGCACGTGTGCGCCACCGCGGTGCCACTGCTGCTTCTGGGGGGATGAAGTGTTCCGCGATAGCACGGGCGCTGCTCCGTAGCATGAGGAAGTTAACGGACCTCTGCGGCACGAGGTGAGCGCGCGGGAGGAGCGTGCCAAGGCCCCGCGCTCCACGGGAGCTGCGGAGGAAGCTCCTTATGCAAAACACGCTAATTTAACCACACTCTCTGGCACCGGCTAATTTTTAAGCATCAGGGCTGTCTCATAAGCTTGAATTAAGCATGTTATGATCAGGGTCAAAAACTTTCCAACGCAAGAAGTCATAAAGAAAACTGCAAGAGAAGCAGTAGTTTTCTCTGTGTTCTTTCAGGTATTGTGTTCTTGGGAGGTGCATGCAGCAATAAAAGGCACAGCTGTTCTGGGCAGGCTTTTCAGGATGACGCTTTGTTCTCCTGAGTGCAAACAGATCATGCCTCGTGGTGGAGGCGGGATAAGATTCTGGAGTGTTTTGTCACTGCTAGAAAAACAGATAAAATTTAGTTTTCTTGGGTACCTAGAAAATGAAAGCTTAAAATTAGTAGAGGAGCAAAACTATGTTCCCCTTCCTGAGAGCAGTTGTTAGAGCTGTCTTAAGCCTTCTGTAGCAAACAACGTGTAGCCACATTTTAGACAGAGTTGCATTATTGTGTTTTCTGTTTGTTTGGAAAATTCCATTTGAGAGTCTGGTTGAAATAAGTGGCACCAACTCATTTAATTGGATTTACAATTCTAGTAAAAAGAAATCCACCCCAGGTCCTGACTTAACCTGCTAAAGGTAGTAAAGAGAAAGAAAAACACATAGATAAGAGTATTACACTGGGATCTCCAGCATGACTGTAGGTAAAGGCCTGAGTCTGCTAGGCGGGTGATACAGCTTAATAAGCAGTAACTTCCCATATATCAAATCCTGTCCATTTCAACTGTGAAGGGTCAACACAGGAAAATGAGTAGGTTTTTAGCTGCTGGGTTTCATAGAGTTGCCACATCAGTGGAGACTGCGGGATTGAGATTGTAGGTCACATAGGAATCTCACTGGAAAACACTTTGCTCCTACCAAGAGACTTTTACTTTTGCATGGGATTCCTGAATCTGGAGGTGGTAGAAGCTGTGTGATGTGTTGAACTGTTTTAATTGAATACAATTTTAATTGTAGTGATTATTTTAACCTTCATCATCTGCTTTGTCTTTTTAATAGAGAATTTTATACAGATATATTTGAAAACATAAGTGTTCATTTGTCCTGGGCCTTTTCTGTTCCTAAAACGAAGTGCTCTTGGCTTTCTAAAATGTTTCTTTGTATACAGATTCAGATCATGGCTAGTTTGCTTATATTCTAACTAGCACGCTGGAGAAATTGGGTATGTGTTGGTTTTCAGTTTACTATAGGATTGCTAATAAAATGAGTGTTTGTCTTCTGTATATGTTCATGTTAAACATATATTTGGAGGGGGACATTCATACAGCAGCATAATGGTCATACTGTATTGGAAATGAATGGTCCTCAGAGAACTGCTGTGCGGCGCGTGGACCTCCCTGCTCTGCATTGTGGCTCTCGAGAGCCGCTGTGTGAAGAGAAGGGCGTACGTGCTGGCCTGCGCCTGGAGCCATGCCCGGCCCGCTCCCAAGGGCCGCAGGTGTTGGAGAGCGCAGGGATGCTCCGGGCAAAATCCTGGAGGCTCCTGGGAGCACGTGAAAAAGCCTTAGTCTGCCATTGTGTTTGGCCATTGCTGGAGACGTTATACAATATAAGCACGAGTGTTTGTATTGCTTTTTTAAAAATATATTTTGTCTGTCTATAAGTCATTTTACTATAAAAGGACTTGGGAAGAGTGTAGATTGTACATCTGTTAGTGGTTTGTCTGCGAAATGACTGTATAGTTCAGGCCAAAAGCAAAGAATAGAGGGTTGCACAAATTGGCAAAGTTTCTGAAGTCTTTCAGAAGCCAGTAATTAACATGAAGCTGCAAATTGTTAAATCCAGAAATTCTGGTTGTTCATCCATCTAATGTTCTGGCATGTCCCTGATCTGGCTCTTTTCTTCCTTTCAACCTGAGAAAAGCCAATATACAACCCGCATGTACCTCTGTTAGCTCTGAGCCGAGCTGCTGTGGCAGAAGTAGGTGGCACAGTTATTGAGAAGATCTGTACAACAACGAAGGTAGTTTGGCGTAGTTTGTACAGCAGTTTTCTGACAAATGTTTCCAATAATTTAGTGTGCTTGCGAGTGCTTCAAAGACATCTCTGCCTGGCTTTGTGAACCTTGCAAATACAGAAGATCAAATAAATTAACTATCACAAATATTTAACTTAACGTGTGGCCGAATAGGAGCTTTGATGTTGCGTGGGTATATGAGAGCCTCTGTGTCTGCACATCCTCACAGATATGCTAGATCAACGCTGTATTTGTTTCTTCTCTCAGACATAATAAGCCTAATGGTGCAAATCTAAATAATTGTGTTCCACCTCTGTAAGCAGGCATGTTAACAAGAACTTGAGTGAAGCAAAGGGTAGAGAGTTTTCCTGCAAAACTGATGCTAAGGATGTTGTCTGGACAAAAGTGAGTGTTTCTGGGGGAAACTGACCTTCCACGAGTCACGCCAAGGTGATCCCAGCTTTGTGGGCTGCAAGTGTGGTGGCCATTCCGCTCCCTCAAAAGCCGTTTGCTCGTGGATTGTCATTTATTGCGCTTATGTGAGGTGTGCTTCTTGGCCAAGGAAGTGTTTGGTAGTAATTTTAATCTTTTGGTGATCATATCTAACCTGCAGATAAAACTGAATTTTTACAAATCTTTCACTCTAAAAATTCCAGCTTCTTAAATTGCCTAGGAGTTGTCATACGTCCTCAGTGATTTCTACCAGTGTGCACTACAGTGGAAATGGATCTGTCAAAATGCAAATCTTTCTGAGCTGCAAATACCTGTTCTTCTCTTGATCACTTAACTGGATATCTAAGTGCTGTAATTGTGGTAAATATAAAATATTCTTTTTGATAAATGAAAGGAAGATTTTTGTGCTTGCAGCTTTTTTCTCCTGGAAGTCTTTTGCAAACCTTGCAGCACGCCAGTGGGAAGACAAGGAGCGAGAGTTTTGTTATGTTTTGGAGAAGGAATTGCTGCGAGCCCGGGAGAACTGAGTGACAGAGCGCGGAGTGGGAGCAGTGTCTCCCAACCTCCCAGCCCTTGCCTTCAGCAGGACGGGGCCACGGACACGGGTGACACGCTGGGAACCCCGTCCTGCCTCTGCAGGGCTGGGACGTGGCAGTGCCGCTTGGCTCTGCTCAGCCACCTTTGCACATCCGTGGCCTTTCATTTAAAGCCTCTCATTTGTGCAGCTCCGTTATACAGAAGTTGAAAAGCAGTATTTTAGTTTATATGTTTCCTGGCATTTAAGGGCATCTTTTGGGTGTATTTAAAAACCTCATTTTGTCTTCTCTTATGCTTTTGTTTGCTTCTTGTTTTCTGTTCCTGTTTTTAATTTTATGTTGTGTTCTGGTGGCGAGACAGGAGTGTTGTCCTTCTGCATATACGTGTACATATATGAGCGGAAACACAGGTTTCTGATGGCTCCAAGGCAAGTGTCAAAGAAGCTTGGCCTGTGAGCCCAGCTGAGGGTGGGAGAGATTAGCTTCCTCTGCGAACCCATGGGGATGCTTCCCGTCGGGGAAGGCAGCTGGCACTGCCGGCATGTCCTGCTCCCATGCCAAACAGAAGACCTCTCTTCTGGGGAAGTACAGGCAGTATCGCAGCTACAGGGCATGTTGTTTTAGGGGAGAAAGAAAGCATGGTAAAAGGAGCCTGTGAGGGTCTACAGAAACATCTTGACTTGGAAATTAATTCTGTGCTTTCTATTGATAGAAGAAAGACAAGTTTCTTTTAGTATAGAGATGTCCCAGCAGCTGAAAGATGTAGCACAAAATGCTGGGGCAAGTGCTTTCCACTTCAATTAAAAATAATCCTTTTATAGAAAGATCTGGACTATCTGGGGTAGATGCTCAGCAGTGTTTTCTTTGTGCATGTTTGCTGTGCAAAATTCATTAATGAAAAGTAAGAGGTTCAGCTGGCTCAGATCAAGTGGCGAACAAATGGGAGAGGAGGAATTTAGGAAGCTCAGCCTCAGACTTCATATTAATCAAGATAAAATGACCTTTTAGATCAGCATGCATGAAGGTTTGCATAATGAGGTATGTGGCTGAGGCCCTTTCCTCTGCAGTGAGGCATCTGACTTTCATACAGGGAGTCTGCAAAAGCTTTGTATGGCTCATAGCTGGTACCATGCGGAGTTATTGTATTAGGAACTGTCAAGCTTTCTGTTTTTGTTGGCCATTGCTTGGTGCGTGAGTGACGGAAATGTAAACCAAAAGTAAAGCTATGCATACACCTCCAAATGCAGAGCGGCGAGTTCAGACCTCTGTGCAGGTGGGCTTGCTCGCTACTTGAGCAGGATTTTGGCAGAAGGCTAAGCACTGCAATTAAAATATAAAAGCAATTCTGCAAGAGTGTAGGTGAGCCAAGGCTTTCGGGCTCGACAAGGAGGAGGCTCCTGCATCAGCAAGTGCGATGCAAAAAGCACCAAGTTAGCGCCCGCATCAGCACACACTGATGAGCCGTTCAGGAGCACGCTGGCTTTTCGGCTGAGATGAGGAATTTGAGTATCTTCGAGTAAGGCAAAAATTGAGTAAGCATTAAGTTCTTCTCTAGAAGCACATACAGTTGAAAGGGAAAGGGAGTTTTGTATAGCTCCAAGCCTCTTTTTTAAAGTTCATGCTAACATTATTTTGCTTCTTATGAAAATCTTTATTGAATGTAAACAATCCCTTTTGTTTACTAAGCAAAAACTAACTATTTACTATATGTAGTTCTGCATGCATTTGTAAGGCGTTCAGTCCATAATCTGCTAAAACCCGATGTCCCCTTGGTGCTCTGAAGACATGGTGATTGTGAGGTGCAGGAGCCCCGATAGAACAGGTATTCTTGCAGTTACCTGGGCAAAGCACATTTCCCTTAGTGAGGTGTAAACCCTCCCAGGCAATGTGTATAAATAAACATACAGAGATGCCTGGAGTAACAAATACAAAAAAAAGGATACCTGTTGCAATATTTTTAAGATCATTCTACAAGCTTGTTGGAATAAAGTCTCCCAGCCGCTACTACCATGCCAAAATGTGTTCAACAGAAAAGACATGTAAGGAGAAAATCTTTGCCTCTTAACACTGAAAAAAAAAGTCCCTATTTGGATTTATTCCATTTTCAGAAATGGCTGATTTAGGAGTTAGTAGTTAAGAAATTATCCCTCGTGTAGCCGCTGCCGTTGGTGCTGCACACGCTGCATCTGCGCCGAGGGGGAGCTCTCCCCAGCAGGGCCAATGTCTCTCCCGAGAGCTCTGCTTTACAGCTCTGCTGGGTTGGAAGCACTTGCTGTTTATTGCTGCTAGAGCTTTTCTCATAGAGATACTAGTGCAAAACGGGGAGATTTTTTGCTGAATTGTAAAGCCCGTGTAGCCAAAACACTGATTAAGGCCTTGAGTCTGAGCACTCTTATCCTGCTGAGCTGGCAGTGTGGCTGACCTTGTGTTTTGTCCTATCATCCATGGGCACCTCTGCCCTTTCCCATTAGCAGTTGCCCACGCTCACTTGCCAGCATTCAATAACCACCTAATTTGGGTTTTAAGGTTGTTGTTGCGTACTCCGAGTGCCAGGAGCCCGACCCTGAGCTGCTGCTCAGTCTTTCCTCAAGAGAGATTGTTAGTTTTCCTCTTGCCCCCTTGATTAGTGGTCTTTGGTGTGGAACTTTCACCCTCCTCACAAGAGACTAGAGTGGGGCCAGGATGTTATTGCAGTGTCTTGGTGGTATGATACCATGCGCTTCAGGTATGATACTATGCGCTTCAGGTGGTCGTTAAAGAATAAGAGGAGTAGGTGGCCAAGCTCTCCCATCGCAGCCCCTTCTGCAGTGACCTCTCAGAAGTTTTGTACATCTGAGTGGGAGATTCCATGTCCCTGTATGGAAGAGGTGGAGGAGCTGGCTGTGAGCGGGAGCCTTCTGTGCTCCCTTGGTGCCCCTCGGCTCCACGGTGCGCGGCTTCCCACAACAGCTGCTTCACACAGGCCAAAGAGCCCCCGCTGCCTTCCCGTGCGCGGGCTCTGGAGAGCCCCGCTTGCTCCGTCTCCCACAGAGTTACGTCGAGGCATTTCTCGCTTTGTGGGAGGGAATGTGGCTCGAGAAATATTAATAGGCCACGAGTGAGTACACTTAGGGAACACAGCTTAATTTTTTTTGCATTAGTAGGAGGCTGAACTGTGCTGTTTGTGTCTCGTTTGTGTGTTTGGATGGTGGAAAAGCTGGAGGCGGGGATCTCGCATACTGTGTGTTTGTTCAGCAGTGAGCAATCTGACAGCGTTTAATAGAAGCCCATCATAATCAGAAGGCTCAGAAAGGGAGTGGATGGGGCTTTTGTGAGCGTAGCAGGGCGGAATGCAGGAGGTGGTGGGCTGGGGAGCCTGCGCTGCTGGTGGCCGCGGCGCTTCTCCCAGGGCCCCGCACTGTGCCCGCAGTGTCAGTGTCCTCCTCACACACCCCGCCGTGCTGCCCACGGGCTGAGGACGTGTCCTGGCGTAGAGGATGTGATCTGTTCCCCCCTATTCTTACCGTGTTAGGATTGCTTTTACACCCTCTGCTCCTCCCTTCTCGCCGGCGCAGCCACAGCCCCTGGGCTGGCAGCGTGCGGCGCGGCGAGGAGTCGTTGGTGAGGGTGGTGGGTGTGCGCGACGTCGGAGTGGTTCTCCACGCCGTGAGCGTGTTCCTGCCCGCAGCGCTGCGGGCCTTAGGGAGAGCTATCTGTGTGCCTGCAGAGCAGGCACGGGATGAGGAGCCCTAGTGCCCCTTCCTCTCTCCTTGCGGGGCAGCGGCACTGGGATGGAAGATGGCACTTTGCGAGGGTTTCCCCCGCATCGTCCCTGTTGAAGGAAGGGAGTTTTGTCCCGAGCCTCTGCCCGAACAGCTGTATCATTCAGCATAAGCACAGGGAGCGCCGATATCCTCCCAGGGCCTTGCTGGCTCCTGGCAAGGATTGCTACCTGTGCTCCTTGAGCGTTGTTTCTCCTCAGAGTGACCACGTGGACATTTACAGCCAGGAGTGCAGTGCCCTGGTGCAGCAGAGTGGCCGCGGTGCGGGGCACCGTGCTGAGCTCCTCGAGCCGTCACCTCGAGCTGGTGTGTGAGCAGCCCGCAGGAGCTGAGGAGGCTGCCTGAAGCATCCGCAGTGTGATGGTGTGAAATGCGCAGCTCGTTTGTAACAGCTGCGGGTATTGCCTTAATCTGAACGCCAGGATGCTCTTCATTATGTTCATGGGGTCTAGTTGCGCTGACATTAAAGGTTCTTCCCCTCCCAGTGTGATGTGGAGGCGCTAGGGCGGATAAGAGCAGGCTCATGGTTTGTTTAAAGTAAGCTCTCAGGTTGTGCTGCAGGCTAGAGGCACCCGCAGTGGGGGAACGGACTTGTAAGAAGTCCTTGCATCCAGATTGCTGTGGGCAAGTGTGTGGGAGATGAAAATCTCATCTTTTGTCCTAATATGACAGGTTTATGAGGAGTTGATGGACTTCAGAGGTGATTTCTGCCCCTCCTCCTTGGTCTAAACTGTACTCTTCTCCATAAATATGGTAAAATGTTGAATTTCAGAAAAGGATGAATTGTTTTGTTCAACTACCTGGATGTGTAAGATGTCTACAGGTTTCCTAGTGAATTTTTACTGATAGGGCCGAACTTGGCATGTATTTTCTTCATTTTAATCAATATCACACTCTAACATCCTTATATTAGAAAACTTCTACTAGAAATACATACATTCAACACCTTGTTGATTCTGAAGTTTTATATCTGTATGTGCATGGCATAGAAAAAGGCCACGTTGCTATTGCTAAGCTTGCCATGTCTACAGGTGACAAGGTGACACGCAGAGCCACTCAGGTGCTGCCCAGCTGCCCAGGCTGGAGCAGCAGCTCTTCATGTTGGTGCCCTGCTGATGGGACCTGTAATAAACTGAAAAATGTCTTAAATACTCAATCCAAGACAGGCCTGACACAGAAACTCTTCTGAAACACTTGGTGTGCGTCTTAGGTATAAGGGTCTGGAGACAGTATTTCAGTAGACACAGATTAAGTAGTGGTGGTGTCAGGCTCACAGTAAGCGTATTCTTGTAATTGTAAATACAAATATAAGTGAAAAGTCAGAATAAAAAATAGATCTTTGCTTACAACATAAGTTTGTAGAAATTTCTATAAATAAGACTATTTGAGAGTAGATGTCTTTGGATGACCTTTTATGATCTGATTCTTTGCTTCCTTCTGTTAAGTGCTCAAACCTTCAATTTACGTGAAAATTAAAAAAAAAAATCATTTTGATGTGCAAAAGTTTTCCAAAGTGCTGACTTCTGGTAGCACGATATTATATGGACATTATGTGAATAACCATCTTGCGTTAATCTTAGGCATATGCAATGAGGGTCCATGAAGGGTCTCACTGTTCTTTCAGATGTTGGTTAAATCACATGAAAAACATACTTATGTTTTCACGTAGTATATTTCTGATGTTAAACCAGTGTAGAAGTCCACATACATTTTTGTTGTGTGTAGCACTGACGTTTGCAGTATTTTCCACTCAGAAATCACATCCAACTATAGCAGTCTCTCCGGTCAGCACTGGATGCAGAAAAAAAAACCCAGTCTGTTAATTTTTAATATCCATTGCACAGATGCTGAGAAGTTTTCTTTATCCTGTAAGCTTCCAGCCTGCTCTGCCTGAACAGAGTAATTCTAAGCTTCCTTTTTAAAGACTACAGATTATAATCCAAAGAAAAAAGACCACAGCACAGGTTTTCCTTTTCTTTTTCCCTCCTAATTAGATACTGTAATTGGGAATCAGTCACAAGCAGGTATCATTTCAATGCCCCTGTCCATATTTTCAGCGGTCCTTTCCCTGCCTCTGTCTTGACATGGAAGAGGGAAGCTGCATATGGCATCAATGTCCCTGCTGGCTTCCCTCACAGGGCCGGTGGCTGGGGCTGAGCGGGGATGGGGAGTCTGCAATAAAGGCAAAACCTCAACGCTGATACAGGGCTTTCGGGTTGGGAGGCAAACGGAGAGGCACTGAGCAAGCCCCTTGCTGCGAGGGGGCTCCAGCGCCCTCTTTTAAAATAATTTCTGTTAATTTATGAATTGAGAAGTCCAGTAGAACTTTGACTGTGGTTTAATAAACTCTATTACCAGTATTTATGGATAGGATGGATTGAATAATAGAAAAAAATGGAGCTTGGGTGACTTGGTACCTTTCTTCTTAGTATACTATAACTGTGTTAAGTGAGTAGAGTTCGGTGGAAGTGGTGCTGTGAGCAGGACAAGCTGTCCTAGGTAGCTGCTGATGGACCAGCTATTGCCCAAATATAGGCCAAAAGGAGGCAGTCTGTTTAATAATTTAATTTAATAATTTAATACTGTTTGGAGGAGAAGAATCTAATGAGGAACCAAACGCTCTCGCATTCAAGTAGAGCATTAGAATAATAATAAAAAAAAAAAACTCAAACACCCAAATCTTCCTCCTTTGACAGTAATGCACAAACCATTTGGGATGGCCAGAAAAAAAACAGTGCCATGAGTCAGTCATATCCCACCTGATCAAACGAGATTTTGTCTTTGAAAATCCATGATTTAAGGACCGACTTCAAGGTCTTTAAGGTGAAGGTTATTTTTGTCTGTGATTTAGAGCTGGAAGTCCACCAAAGATAGAGCCAATTGCATAGACTCATCGGGGATAGATGCCTAGAAAAAATACTAAGTATTAAATGGAAAAGCTCTATATTAAATGTCATTATTTATGAGGGAGTTCAACAATTCCTTTTTTTCTGAAGTAATACAGGAGAAGGGGCAGAGTTTTGGGGGAAGAGGTGAGAATGAAAGCAGGGTGTTTGATATGGGAAGCTGGAGGCAGATAGGGAAGTAGGAATCTCCCCCTCGGAGCCTGGATGCAGGATGCAGGTGCTGGCGCGGTGGCAGGTGGTATCCGAGCATGGCCTCCCACTGCAGGAAGGATGGAAAAGTCACCGCTAAATACACATGGATCCACACAACTCTGCTTTTTTCATGCGTTTTCCAGTTTAATGAGGCGATCAATTTCCTTTTGGGGTTTTAACACTGGCTGCAGAGAGCAAATAACCCATCTTGGTGGCCGTGGCTGAGCCCCGTGCGGACTGTGCGCTCCGATGTGCGGCACGTGCGGGCCCGGCCGTGGCGCAGCTACGCATGCTCGGCACAGGAGGCACCGGGAAAATGGATCCGGAGGCACCGGGAAAATGGATCCAGAGGCTTCCAAGTTCCTCCAGGGCAGTGGATCCCTCCTCCTTCCTCCAGTAGCTTTGGGAGAACGGCTGTGTCGTCTTGTTTGAAAAACAGAAAAAGCAAACAGAACTGTTTAACTCCATAGCACGTTCCTTCCTGAATTTATGAGTATCATTACCCGTGTGTTTGTGCATCCATGAGAGAGATTTTTACTCCTGAACCACTTCTCAGGATATTGTAAAGCTTGTACAAGCAGGAATCCAGCACGTTCCATGCAGTAAGCAACCTGTGAACGCACGGAGTTGTTATGAATTCTTTAACACTCGTCTTGTTCCTCACTTGCAACTTCATTGGTTCCTGCTGAAGTGTGAGGAGAGGAGAGGGTTTGCAATTGCCTGTTGCTTTGGCTGGATTTCTCGTCTCTGGGTCTCGCAGATCCCTACATTTCCTCCGCATTTCTCTGGAGCTGGCAGCAGTGTGTCGGCGTGCGGAGCCCTGGCATCCCTGTGCCTGTCGGTCCGTGGAGCCTGGCGCGCTGTGCTCCCTCCTGCCTAATCTGCTCCCTGCTGGGCGCACACAGACCCAGTTTCTCTTAACCTTTTAAAATGACAAGGACTCCTGAACTGTGAGTGATTTTGATGCCATCTGCCAGATCTAGCTTTATAAAATCCGTAGCGATGGTAAAATAACCCAGTTTTACTATTGGATGTGCAGCCTCTTCATATTCAGCAAACTAGCACTATGGACTTTATTTTTTCCCTCCCAAACCTCAGTGTGAAGATCTGGGAGGCTGTCAGCTTTTCAGTCCCGTCTAATGGTGGCCTCTCTTGATGAAAATACCCCTTTCCGTTTAGTTTGCGCTTTGGCTTTCAGTGCTCCCCCGGCCCTGCGCCTCGCAGGGACTCTCCCCTTCGTGCTCTGTGTCCCCAGGGCTGCCCCTCGCCCCGCGCTCGGGCTGGTGAGGCCACAGTTCGTCGCTCTTCTGTGACTTCTCGTGTCATGTCTGGTTCTTTCATATGAACTATGCTGCAGAAGCTACTTTTACACATCTTAATCCTCTGCTGTCTAAATCTTTTTTTTTCTCCTTATAGATAGTATTATCTGCTGATTTTGTCTCTCTTGAATACTACATAGGTTTAATTGCATGCTCTTTAATTAGCATACACGTGAAAACGAGGGTAATTTCCTCATAATTGCGTGGGTTGCCCAGTTAAAAGGCGTTGTTCCAGCTGTTCAGTTATTGGGGTTATTTCCAGCATGATCAACGGCGCTGCCCCAGCGCTCGCGGTAGCGGCATGTGGGCTTGTGCCCTGCGCCTTGCCCGCCGTTTGCTGCAGGCAGCAGTGCAGCGTGCAACCTCGCTGCGCAGAGCCGCTCCGCGCCCCGTTCCGTGTGCGCGTTCCATGTGTTGGGAATCAGGAGCACAATGCCGGGAGGCTGGCGACATTCCCACTGCGTGGAGTGCTGCGCCGGCCTGGCCTTCTCCCTTTACCAAGAGACCTGCTTTGAAACCCGCCTAAACACAGCGTAATGTAAAGGAGCGTGGCTCTGGCCCACAGATGTTGAAAATGAATCATGCTGCTTGTCTTTATTTCTCAGCTGGGGTTAACTCCTGGACTATGGAAAATAAAAATAGTCTTTTTATTGCTGTGGAGGCTGCATTGTTGAGCTAATGCCATGGATGCTTGGAGATGAACGCTCCAGCACCAAACAGCTGTCCGCAGAGCAAGGCGATTGCGAGGCTGGAGACAGTTTACCAGCGCGGGAGATGCTGGGGCTGAATCACAAACAGACAAACAGAGCTTTGTGTTTGCCTGGCGTGTTCCTGAGCAGGGCCCCCTCCACACAGGATCCCAAATATCGGAGCGCGGCGGCGGTGAGGGAGGAGTGGATCAGCCGAGCAGCGCCCGTCCCTTGCGGAGCCGCTGCGACATCCCCGCGCGGTTCCGTGTAGGCAGTGACGTTAATGGCAGAAAATGACCACTCCAAAGGAGCAGTAATGATCTTTTCCATTACGGTCTTTGCTTTGGGACATTGTTTGGAAAAGTTTGGGAATTCTAAAACTAGGAAGTCTCTAGTCTCTGTTAGCCCTCGTCTTTGCCTCATGGTAACTTCTTGGCCCTTGAGCACAGATCTAACGATACCTAGGCTTTCAGGTATTTAAGGTATATTTTGACAGACCTTGAATGATGTAGGAGTATTTGTATACATATAAGCATACATACCAAAAAGGTGATGGACTGGTTCGTTCTTACAGCACTAGTTGAGAGTGACTAGTCACCGTTAGGATGGGTTAGCGCTAGTGACTGTTAGGATGGATTAGCACTAGTGACTGTTAGGATGGGTTAGCTCAAAGGAAAGCTGAAGAAAATGTTTTTAAAATAGTTAAAATGTATGAACATGTATCAAATACATTCTAACTGTTCGATTTCTTAACCTTTCTCCATAACAAACCTAAATCTAGGCTCCTCAGTGTAAAATTGTCCTTACTGAGATCTGTTTATCACTACAGAATATCTTCATTATTTTTTTGGCAGTCCGTGCCTGGGCCTAGCTGTGTAGCACAGAGTAGCAGCACAGTTGTCTTTCTCAAAGCAGTTGTTAGGGAAGATGGGGCATGAGTGGTTAAAGATGACTTAAGAAAAGTTTAGGGATGAAGATAGATGGAATACAAAAGAAAAAAAAAGCATTCTTTTAAGTACTGGCCATATTTTCATGAATATGAAGTGTATTTATTTTGACCCATTTGCAGCAATTGCCCAGTAGATCTTAGGGGCTGAATCCCTGCAAGAGAGATTTCACTGAAGGGTTCTTATTAAGGTACTAATATGGAAGTGTGGCATTCTCATAAAGTATATTAATTGAATTTCTGTGTCAGAGGCAGAAAATCTGAACTGAGATGTGACATGGAAAGGCATCTCTCTGTGATGGGTAATGTATTAGTGACAGTCATCGTGAGGGGACCCCAGGCCATAGAATTTTTGTAGTCCAATGCTCTTTTTGCTCTGCTTCAGCCCCTATCACATTGGGATGAAGATCACAGCCTAGCAAGACGTTATATGGTGACGGCCATCACAGCCTGCGGAGCTCCCTCCGCTGCAAACCCTCCTTGGGGCGTGCTCCATCGGGGCTGTCCCGGCGCTGCCTCTGCACAGTGCGGGAGCTGTGGGGGGACGAGCTGCCGCTGCGTCCTGGTGCTTGCAGCCGGTGAGTCACTCGCCGAGGGTTTTGGACAGACTTCGTGAGTGAGTCTGGCTGGGCAAGAAAAGGCCACAGAGACGCCCATGGCAGCAAGTTAACAAACAGCCCCGCGGACAATGGCCCCTTCTGAGCCGCAGACTGCCTGGCTCTGGGGCTCCCGTTTCTCCGTGTGAAATGCCAGGGTTCTTTTCTCTCTCTCTTCTTTCTTTTAAACTCCTGTTTTCTGTCCAAAGTCTTCATTTAGCGTTCATGAGACTAGTGCTTGTAGGACGTCTACTGGGATGTTTTTTAGCAGGCGGTACCTACAGATTAGTCCAGCTGATCAGCTTTCCCCAGGCACAGTGGGAAATCTCTTTGCTGCTATTGTTTAACAAAGAGAAACTAGAAAACCAGGAAGGTTTCACCTCCTTAATCTCTGTTTCTGCAGCAGCCTCCCAGGCCGCGCTTGGTTTGGGTGCGTAGCCTGAGGTTGCTGTCCTGACACGCGGAATATGTTGCCTGTGAATCCCCTGCATTACCAGGCTGCAGAAATTGGTCTAGCTAGCAGATTAGGTCGGAATTACACTTGCAATCTTCTGGTCTGAGGGGTCTCAAGATATATTTGATAATAATACTTTTTTTTTTCTAATGTGATGCATTCTATTTGTCATTTGAATCCCTTGCAGATATTAATATTATTCCATGCCATGCTGAGGCTTGGGCAGGAGCCTGGTGCTGCCCTAGCAGGCCGGCTGTGTGGCTCCCAGCCCAACTCCTGGGTTCTGCTGTGTGCCTTCCCCCTGCCTCCAAGGGAGTTCTAGGCGCTGGAAAAGCAGCACTGAATTTGCTGCAGTCTTTCCTTAGCAACTTCTCAGTTTGGTTCATAGTCATTGTAGGTACAAAAAAAGAACGAACAGACCAAATAATGGAGCATAGAAAAGACTGCAAGTCATCAGAGCAATAGTAGTAGCTGGTGTTACCTTCTCTCATAAAATGGAACAGGGACTGGAAACAGAGATCTGGCACATAAACAGAAATCCAAATAAAGCTTTTTGACATTGCATTAAGAGGCACATTTCTGTGTGGTGATGTTTGCTTTACACACACCTTGTTCAGCTGAGGTAGGTGCGTGCTGAAAAGGGCCATTCCCATGTCCAAGCAGAGCATCCTTCCTTCTCTCTGCATGGAGCCTCATTCCCTGGGATACTCACAACCCGTCTGGATAGTCTCGAGCAGAAGGCTCCGCTTGGGTCCTCTCCAGAGGTGCCTGCCAGCCTCCCGGTCCCGTGGCTTGCATTGATGCCTTCCTTGGGCAGTGCTCCCGTGTACCCTGCCATGCAGCATTGAGCTGCTGCTGCTGCTTCTCACTGAGGGCAATACAGTAACAGCTGAGGAAACCCATTTCACGCACCCGCCGTTTGCCCATCGTGGACACCAGTGTTCCACTGTGTCTTCCTTCCTTTCCAGTTCCATCTGTAGATCGTGACGCCAAGCGTTCTTGCAGCAATTCAAGGAAACTCTTGTACTCCGTGGTCAAGCTGCCTTCCTGGTGGGAGACACCAGCTTGGGCAGCCACCTGCTCTCGCCTTGCAGCCAGTTCTGTGATTATCAGCCATCTATACAGAAATTCCTGGGGCTGCTGCTCAGGGAAGTGGTGTCCGTGTGCTCCGCGGTGAAGAGGTGCCCGCGCATGCGTGTGCCTGGGCAAGGCTCCTGGGAAGTGCAGGAGAATCACTTAGTCCCAGTTTCCAGGAAGAGTCATGGGTCTTGGTGTCAGCAGTTAGTAAGAACACTTGCTGTAGATGAGTTTCTGAAAACATGTTAGTAATAGCCATTTAGACTAAATATATGTTTTCTTTTTGGTGACACTCCACAAGGCAGTGAGGAGGCCTTTGCCGGTTCTATAAAATAAAGGTGAGCCTGGCTTTAGGGATCCTTCAAGTAAGGGTGTTCCACGGTGGCAAGTGGCTGTGGCAGGTGAGCAGGGCCTGGATCAGTTGATCAGGGTTTTGATCAGGGTGTTTTGATCGGGGTTTGGATTAGTTTTGCCATAGTTTGTTTGTGACTCTAACACATAATTTAACCCTGCTCAGGTGACTCGTAGGCAGTGACCTTTTGGTCTGTGAAAGCGATAGTCCCGGTTTAGCCTCTCTTTGAGGCTTTTGTAACCTCCTAGCCCATTCTGTAGGCAGCGCTAGATCATGGCAGAGTATGAGGCTGTTTTCATAGTACCATCATGTGTTTTATAACTCTAGAGCTACATAATAAGACGTTTAGGAATACATATTGAAGATGTTTCTCTCTCTGGCCATTGCATACAGTGTGATTTGCTGTTTATGTTTCTGTATCATTCGTGCTTTGCTCTCAGGAAAGATGGGGGCTCTGTCCCCAGCTCTCTTCTCCTGAGTTACTGGTCGCATCCTTCCTGTTTCCCGGGCTTCCTTTTATTAGCAGAACGCAGAGGGCTGCAGTTTCCATTTAGCTCCCGTTGGGCACTGTGTATATCCATGACCGAATTCTGACTTTAGCTGCGTTGCAGGCAGCGCCGCTGACGTGCCAGGGACCGGTTCGCATAGCACCGTCTCGCCAGGATTCGATGCGTGTGTTGCTTTCATTTTGACTCGCAGACGCAGGGCCCTAGGCGCTGCCATTACACGGAGCAGATGCCCCTCATCTCAGACCCAAATGTATTCCTGTCCCACGCAGTTCTGGTTAGTGTCCTTGTCCTGCTGGTGTTACCCACTGCACAAATGCACTTGAGGCTGTGAAATTGAGAGTAGTAGCAGTGATCCGTGCTGAGGTTTTGCAGCCTCACAGTATTAGCAGCTTCTCACGTTGTTCTTCCCATGCCTTGTTTGGGGTTCGTACACCTGGGCCACAACTGAAAGGTGTTTGTGCATGTGTCCAGTTTGCAGTGACAATGTTTGTGGGTGCCAGGCTGTACTCGTGCTTTTAAAATGAGGGAGTTTAACCAAATTCTGTTCGTGGCTAGGGTGGATCTGCGGACCTGGAGTCCATGCGGATCTGTGGAGCCGAAGTGCTGCCCGGCTGGAATGGGGAATGTGTTGAACACAGTGCTGCAGAAAGGCAGAAATTGGCTCTATCTCCTTCCCTTCTGCTCTTTGTTCCTAGGGATAGTTTATAGATGCTGGTACAAAAGCTCCCTGTTGAAGCCTCATTGATCTTAATGAAGTGAGTCTGCTGCGCCTGGAAAAGGCATAAAACCCCCTAACAAGTTGGTAACCTCGAAATGGAATAAGAGGATGGTTAGAATGGGTCATTTGGAATCGTCTGAGCCGTTTACAGGCTACGCTTATTGACAGGTAGATCCCAGACTAAAATATAAGGATCAGGAAAGAAAAGTGCCTTTACAAAATGACAGTGATACTGGGGGAATAGCAGTTTTCCAGACTCTCAGCATAGACACGTGTGTGCTTCTAAGTCCCATGAACGTGCGCTTCTGTAGTTCTGTGCCTGGATAATCCCAAATCCCGGTCGCTTTGCGCAGGAAGGTGTTTTCCAGGAGCTCCAACCCTAGACCTGCCTGACCGTCACCGTGTTCCCAGCACTGCCACTGTGTCTTGTCCTGTGCTCCATGCCATTGCGGCTCAAGCCGGAATGCCCCAGTGCGGAGCTGGGAATGGAGCGGGGCTGCCGCGGCATGTTCTGGGGTGCCGTGTATGGAGCTGGGAATGGAGTGGGACTGCCACGGCATGTTCCCAAGGATGCCGCGTGTGGAGACGGAGCCGCGTATTCCCAGGATGCGGCGTGCAGAGCCGGGGCCGTGCCAGCGTATTCCTGGGATGCTGCATGTCGCCATGGAGCTGCGGCAGCGGAGGGGCAGCTGGTGCTCGGCTGTGGATCCTGGCCCCGCGTGGGCAGACGGCTCCAGTGTTTTGCGGCTGGATTTGTCCGCAGCTGCCCCTGCCCTTGGCACAGCTGAGCCACTCTGGATGCTCCTGCAGTCATGGATCGCAGTGAGGACAAGTCCGGGGCTGGAAAGGCCGGGATGAGGATGGGGATGTCCCTGCGAGGGCACCCGGCACAACTGGGTTTGTGACCGCGTGGCTTCTGCCTCCCAGGGCACTGCGGGACTGTCTGGGAATTCTGGCTCGTGTCTGAGCGTCCGCTGCGGAACACCGGCTTGCTCCTGCCTGGGGCCTTTGGGAAGTCTGGGCTCCAGCATGTTAATAAATCCTCGTCTTTAAAGATAAGAGGAGGGCAGCCCTCCTTGGCTGCCGTGACATGGAGATCCGTCTGAATAGTGTTCAGGGAGCTCTGCATGAGAAGCGGAACGGGAGCGCGGAGCGTTGCTGCCATAAAGTAGGCAAAGTCCTTTCAAAAACCTGCATGTTTTGTATAACCATTGACATGGGACTTGGGAATACTGTGTTAATCTATATTTGATCATCACAAATAATTACTGGAAATAATATCTGTCATGTTGCTGTACATGGAAACATGGTGACCAAAGAGCGGCATCTCCATCCTCGGTCCCGTTGGGCCCCACACGGGCGGCTGCGGGAGACACTGCTTCAGCTCCGAGCACCACGGGATCTGTCCGTCACCTCCCGGTCCAAAACAAGGAGCAGGATTTGCAGCAGTGGGCCGGGAAACGCAAAGCAAAGGAAAACTGCAGGCCTGTCTTTTCCACAGACAAAACTCCCCTCTTTAATCAAAGAAGAAAAGTCTTTTGTGGCAAAGAAATTGCGGAGGGAGCAGACAAGGATCTCTTGTGCTTCATGTGCCTCCTTTGCCGTGGGGGAAAGTGTTTCTGCATATTCACCTTGGAAAGAGCATGTACCAGCCTCATATTTTCCCTCATTTTCTTTGATAAATTACTCAAGGCATTTGAGTGGAAGAAAAGATTATTTTTCCTTGCCCAGCCTCTCTTCCCGCTTGGCAATGGTGAGAGGGGAAGGCAGCTTTTCCCGGCTCAGGGACGCGGGGTGACCCTGGCTGTGCTTTGCAGTATGGCTCCCGGCATGGATGTGGGGCGGAGCAGCGTTTCCTCCCTCCGTGCAGACTCCGGCCGTACTTCATTGCACTGTTTCCCCTTGGTTTCTGCCGTGCTCTGCAGCGCATCTTGCCTGGCTTCTGCTGCTGCTTCTGCTGCAGGGAAGAGCTGTCCCTCCCGCAGCGCCCCTGGGCTTCACATACGACGGAAAGAAAGAAAGTGGCAAAGAAAAGGTGGTAGACTGGAGAAAGCGCATGCAAATCCTTGCGGATTTTCAGTGTTGGCTATGTTTCTCCCGAGCTGTTGGACTCTGTCTCCAGCTCCCACTCGGGAGGCTCCCTGGGCAGCTCTTGGCGTGCGGGGCGCCTGCACCAGTGCGTGGCTGTGTCCTTGGCACGGGGACGCTGCGGGGCCTGCGGGAGCAGAGCCTCCTGCTGCAAGGCAGGCCGTGCCGCGGGGTGGGGGGCTTCCTGGCCGGCAAAGTCACTTTTTGGGTATAAATCTTTTGTTTGGAAGTCACTGCAGTGAGAAAAGTCCCCCTTGCTACATGGCTTATCAGTTACTTGCTGACTAAATGGCCTTGACTGCAGGTTTCATTAAGCTCTTCAGTGCAATCATTATCCGTGTATTTACCTTGCGGAAGACCTGGTTCCTGCAGGAGGATGTCCTAATGACTATGGAAGGTACTTCCTTAATAGCTGCATGTTAAAATTATTAATTATTCCTTAATGATCTTGGTGGCCAGGGAAGCTTTGCTTCCCGTACATTTATGTTTTGTGCTGTATTTACCATCCAGGGCAGAACGTGGTGGCCCCAAGCTGCCCCTCAGTGCGGCCTTGCACCTCTCCAGGCTTAGCAGGAGATGCTGGGCCCACGGGAGCCTTCCCGAAAGCAGGAGTTTGCCCGGGCACTGCGATGCTGTTGAGGGCCCCGTGTGTCCACGTGCGCCGCCAAGCACTGGGCATCACCTGCGGAGCAGCCTGGATTTTCTTGCTGTTTCAGAGGTTATGTTAAGTGCTACTTAAATGAAGAGTTTTCATTTTCTTACACCCACACACATGTTTACTTCCTTGTCATACCTCGCCGAGTTGAAAGGGCTCTTTCATTAGGAGAAATTCCCCTGCAAACAGAGACTTGTGCTGCGGTTTTGGAGGATGATAGAGCAGCGTTCCCACTGGAAGCTGTTGGCGTCCCTGCCTCCAGTGAACAGTGGTCATGGCCTTGTGATGGCTCCTATGGCAATAGAGAAGGCGGGATGGGAGCTGGGATTCACAGCTCTGGCGCTCGCGCCTCTGGTCCCTCTTTTTCCCGGATTGTCACCAGTGCTGGTGATGGAGCTGCCACACTCTCTGCTGACGCTGTCCTTTCCTTCCTCCCCTCGCATCTGCATTCTGACCACGTGCAAACACGGTGCAGTAATTCCCAAATAAACGCCACTCTTCTCCTCGTATCACTTTGCAAACATACACATATAAGGACACTCCTCTCCAGATGCACTCACTGCCTTTTCTCCTTCCTTTTGGCACTCAGCGTCGAAGGCAAGCAGAGGATGGTGTTGGTGATGGGATCAGAGCTGCGGTCCCCTTGCTGCCTTGTGCTGCGCTCCGGTCACATCATGTCTCCTGCGGGCTGTGTCGGGCTGCCGCAGGCCCTTTTACGGACATTGCGCAGGGTCCTTGTAGGCGAGTGTCTCCCACGCAGGAGATGCTGGCAAGGCAGAAAGCCACTGTGCGCTCAGAGCGTGGCGTAAAGCCCAGCACCTGCCCCAGTGCTGCCCTCGCTGCGGGAGCTGCTCCAGGTGGAGGGGACCCGAGTCCTTCACTATGCAGTTCTTTGGAATGGACATTTAATGAAGGGAAATGTGTCCCTCCTTGTCGCGAGGTCACTCCACAGGAGGCCACTCGGTCTCTCTCCATTCCCCTTGGCTGGAGAGCCCCTTGCACCTTCTTCACAGGGATTTCTTTCCCAGGGAGGTGGCAGCAGCGACACTGGTCCCACCGCAGATGCCCACGCGGCGGCTGCTGTCCTGGTGCCTGAGCGTGCTGGAGCGGAGCCGCAACTGGTGCCCATCGTGGTGCTGCAGGCACTGAGGTTGCGTCTGAATGTGCCGTGTGGCATCCAGCTGTGCTTTCCCAGGCGCCTTGGATGCCCTGTCTCCCTGCTGGCAGCGGTGAGGCTGCAAGAGGTGCAGGGGCACCGCAGGGCTGTGGCGGCACGCGTGGGGAGCAGAGACAAACCAGGCAGGGATGATTGCGCTGTAAAATGCTCCTCGAGGAACCAAAGTTCAGCGCTTCCTCGGAGTAGCCGAGGTTGACGCTGACACCGGCCACGCTCCCGGGAGCCTTGGGGAGCAAGTGGGAAACAGTCGGAGGGCAAGCGGGAAAGGAAGAGCTTTGCTGAGGAGCAAAGGAGGAGGCTGGGACGGAAGTTGGACACGCGTGGCCCGGCCTCAAGGAGCTGTTTTGTGCAGCTGGGTTGTGTGGAGAGCCTGTTTGAAGTCCCCATCTGGTGAGCACATGGAAGGCAGAGCTCTGCACTGCTTGCGGAGCAGAGCCTTTGCTTGCATTCTAAAAATATGGCCTGAAGACCTCCCTTTCGGTGGAAAAGTTTGGAGTCCGAATGGCGTGAGTGCAGTCTGAGGAAGGAGAGGAGCAGCCCCTGCAAGAAGGATCGACTCTTGCTTCTTCCCTTGCCCTGACACGTGCCGATCGCCATGGGCTGCTCTGGGCTTGTGTCAGAGCAGGACCGGCTCCGCCGCTCCCCTTCCCTGGGATGAGTCTGGAAAAATGCTGCTGAGGGCTGCAGAGCAGCGGAGTGGTGCTCACAGACAGGAAGCGAATCTGGTTTCTCCTCTCCCTTGGCAGGGGAGCTGTGGGTCTCTCCAGGATATGATCCCTGCTTGGCAGCGGCATACTTCGTCCCGCCACTCCGTAGCCTTCGTCATATGTGAAATGTCAGGGGTTTGTCGCATCACTCGGCTCCCTCCGATGGGACGCGTGTGAGGAATGAAGTCAGACGAAGGGCTGACAAAGAGAGCATTGAGGCCGGGTCCCCACGCACGTCTTGGGGAGGGATTAAACGTGGGCCTGGGGCTGCCAGGCTGCTAGGTCCTGCCCCTCGGCTCTCCTACCTGGGACCAGGGAATCAGGGCACGTTATGGGGACCTGTGCCTGAGACACCTGCGCCATGTGCTCGCTTGGTACCCATGGTGTGCACAGCGTGTGTGTCCAGCGTGTGTGTACAGTATGTGGACAGTGCGTGTGCACAGTGTGTGCACAGCATGTGTGCAGTGTGTGCACAGTGTGTGTGTGCACAGTGTGTGCACAGTGTCTGTGCAGTGTGTGCACAGTGTGTGCGCAGCGCGTGTCCCTGTTGCTGGGGTAAATCCCTGCTGTCGCGTGACAGCCCCTCTAAACTCCTTGACCATCTGCGCTTTTCCCAGCGAGTCCCAGGAGAAGGAGCCGAGGGCAGTCTTCGCACTGCAGCTCCTGCTGCTCCAAGCCCCACGCAGGGGTGAGAGCAGGCGCCGCTGGTGGGTTCCTCTGTGGGGAGGAAAGGTAAACCGTGTGTTATTTGAATGTACGTATATATGACATGTAATATGGACATGCCAAAGAGTTGGGAGATGCACGTGTTTGTTCAGCCTTTCGTACAGGGCTCCATATACACTCTCCTCATCTGAGAACGGCCACAGTCAGCACGGAGATTGCTCCTTGCAGGCTCTGCATGTGCAGGCTCTCTGTGTTTGTAGTCTGCGAATTTTGGGTAAAAATGATGTCTGAAAGAATCAGTAAAAACATCAAATTGGTTTAATGAGTTATTTGAAAACAGCAGCCATACTCCTCTAAACATTCTGTAACCTGTATGGTGGAATTGTGTTTTGCTGTCTTTGCATCTAAATCAGGACAGGCTGTGACCCACTTTGCTGCTGTTGTCCCTCATGGTATTTGAGGAAAGAAGGAACCGGGCCGTGGTGGCCCGTGGTGCTGTGGGCAGTGCTTCCGTGCAGCCTCGCGGCAGTGCGGTATGGAGACTGCTTTGGGCTGATGGGCTTGCTCCGAGGATGCTCTAAAGGGATTAGTCCTAGCACGAGGAACGAGCTGCGTCCGGGGAGGAAGCAGCAGTGTGCAGTGCTCTCTGAGGAAGCCCCAGCGCAGTTATTTGCTCTCCCAGCTCGCATGCGGAGGGAACAAGCGGGCTGTGGAGCACAGGGCCGGCCCCGGCATGTGACAGCCTTGGCAGGCGCCTGACTGCCAGCCACAGGCAGCGGGCGAGCCAAGAACACTCACTGATTTAGCTTGTTTATACCCATTGATTGATTTATATCCACTGATTTATTTATACCCATTTATTTATTTATCTTATTTGTATCTTTCTTATTTGTGCAGCCCGTCTCAGAGGCAGCGGCTGCAGCGGCGCTCCTGCCGCGTCAGCTCGGCTCTGTTTCACTCGAGGTGCGGGCAGCCTTGCGTGATTGCCACAGTGTCCCCAGCACGAGCAGCATCCCCTGCCTGTCTCCCCTGTGCTGCTCTTCTTGCGGAGAGATGCCAGAACGTGCAGGGATTTGCGCTCTGGAGGCACATCCCCCTCTGCCCGGATTCGTTTAGGAGTTGTTTTGTTTGCCACCTAATCCACACGGAGCGGAACTCCTGCTGCGCGGGCACGGGGAGACTGCTGCCCTGCTGCCTCTGCCACCCTCGTGCAACAGGCACGAAGGAGCAGCGTCCCGTGGGCATCACGGTGTGGTCTGTGTTGCTGGGCCGACTCGCTGGCTGTGCTGCAGGTGCCGAGGCTTCTGCGTAATGCTGGTGCGTGCCCCGTTGAGCAGCACTTGCATAGCCTTTCTGGGAAGGGAAATGTTGCTCCCGGAGCCATGACGAGATTAATGTATTAAATTCCTTTTAATTAAAGGTGAGGAAACCAAGATGCGGGAAGATGAAGGGGCAGTTTTGTGTATCAGCTCATCAGTAGCAGGGCTGCGTTGCAGAGCAGCTCGTCTGCTGCTGGAGCAGGACATGGGTGCTCAGCTGCCCAGCTCCCGCGCTGCTGCAGCACCGCGCTCCTCCGTCTGGGGCTGCAGCACGGGAGGTGGCTCTGCAGCACCCACCCACAAGGACCTGCAGCAGCTCTGCCCTCAGAATGCGAAATTAAACCCAGCACCTGCAAAGCGAAGCGTCAGACTAGCAGAGCATTGCGCTGCAGGCACCGCTCTTGCTTGATGCTGCTGTGGGGCTGGCTCTGGGGATGTTCCTGCTTTTACTGAAAGCAGGAACTGTGACATGCAGAGGGATATAGAATAACCTGTAGACACCAGACCAGGCTATTCCCTTTAAAAGTACTGAATCTGAAGAATAGAGCATAACATGACCCCTCAGGAAACCCTTCCTTCTGCAGTAATTCCGTGATTTGGAGTGCAGACCCCTGTGCAGCAGAACGTCCAATGCGGCAGTCACTCGGAAGGAAGGATGGGAGGCAGGAAGGATGTGGGGCACGTTGTCTCTTTGTATTCCAGAAAATAAAGTGTAGCCATTTGAAGAAAATGTGTTTTCGTATCCAGATGCTTGAAACCGTTCAAGAGAGTATTGCAGGGTGAAGGGCTGTTGCAGGAAGCATGGTGTCTAGGAATGATAAATACGGGAAGCTTTGCTGTTACGCTCGGGGAACCTACATCCCTATGCTGCCTTTCCTGCGAGCGCTGGGAGAGCGTGACTGCTTGTGGTGGTCCCTGGGGTCGAGGCCCCGCAGGGGCTGTGCTGCGTGCGGGATCCAGCGTTCCCGCCCTTGTGATGTGGGAAGCTGCCAGCCCTCTGTGTTTATTAGGAAACATGGAAGGCGCCAGCAGAAGCTGTTGGTTCCCCTCGCTCCCCCTTCCCCAAGCCGTCAGCCACAACCCCGCGCTGCTGCTGGCACGCGGATGTCAGAGCTGGTGCTGAGGCCGGCAGGCACAAAAACCTCCCTGTAAACAAGAAATCAGGTGCTTTTTGTTCTGTTTCCCCATCAGGAGATTTGCTTCCCCGATTAAACAGAGGACGTTGTTGTTTTGAGTCACCTGTCATAATAGAATCGATGCTTTTGAAGGCCCTAGTGAACAGCTGGCTTTGCCCTAGTAAACACATAACTTGCTTCTCTGTCGTTTTAAGGTCCGGAATCAATTGCTTAGGAGGTAGATGATGATCTAAGCAAATCCTCCAAGAAGGGGAGAGGGCAAAGAGCAGAGGAAACCGAAACAGATGAAGTTAAGGGCAAGTTACTGCAGCCTTGTCAGAAGCAGCTCTGGAAGGAAAGCCTTTTCCATATTTTTTTTTTTGCTTTCTTCAGCTCAGATATTCCAGCTTTTTATTTTAAGTGGGTGCATAATCAGCAGGAGCCAATGCGGAGGAATAGGAGAGATGTGAACCCCTGGAAAATGGAAAGCACCAATGGGAAGGTGTTCCCCTTTGTATTTAGCTTGAGAGAGCAGCGTTTTCGGCAGGGCAGATTGCAGGCTGCCCGAAGGCGGAGCAGATCCCGCGGAGTGAAGCCGAATGGATCTGATCCGCATCAGGGGAGGAAAAGCAAGGGCAGGACAGACCCGCAAGTCGGTCCACCTCTCTCGGGTACAGTGTTGGGAAACACGTCTAGGGATTCTTGGAAAGATGGAAGTGAGAGGAATGGTAGAGGCAAGGCACGAGGGACTCATTTGTCTTATACCTCGTCCTGCATAGATCCGTGGTTAGATCTGGTTTAGTTCACACGTGCAGACACTGAGCATATGTTTCCCACTGAGGATGACGTTGCATAATTTATGTTTTTTTGCTGTTTTGTAGGACAGCCTTTACATGTCACAGCAGCAAGAATCCTAACACTGCAGAGTGAGGTCGTAGGAACGTGGGGACAGAGGCTTAACAGCTGCTGCAGCCAGGAGGGTTTTTTGGGGGGTGATGACTGTGCAGCTCCACACTTGTTGCAGGGGTAATTCCAGTGTGGAGACTTGACTGCTCTGAAGCGTGGGTTAGGGCATTAAGTCCTTGCAGCCAGGGAGGGACATCGGGAAGGCCTGTGGAGTATGGGTGGCAAAGGCTGGAAGTGCCTTTGGCTGTAACGTGTCCCTGCCTTTAGCGAGCACTGAGAAGGCAATGCGCTTGCGTTGTGTGAGCAGCTGCTTCCCCTTCTGCACAGGAGCTGCTCGAGGCTTTCACAGAATCCCAGAATGGTTGAGGCTGGGAGGCACCTCCAGAGATGACCTAGTCCAACCCCCCTGCTCCAGCAGGGACACTCAGAGCACGGGACACTGGGCAGCATCCAAGAGGGTTTGAAAATCTCCAGAGAAGGAGCCTCCACAGTCTCTCTGGGCAGCCTGTGCCAGGGCTCTGTCACCCTCACAGCAAAGAAGTTCTTCCTCACAGGGAGATGGAACTGCCTGGGTTTCAGCTTGTACCCATTACCCCTTGTCCTGTCACTGGCCACCACTGAGAAGAGTTTGGTCCCATCCTCTTTACATTCACCCCTCAGGCACTTGAACACGTTGATCAAGTCTCCTCTCAGCTTTCTCTTCTCCGGGCTAAACAGGCCCTGCTCGCTCAGTCTCTCCTCACACTATAGATGCTCCAGTCTCTTCATCATGGTCGCTCTACGCTGCCACCTCTCTAGCTCCATGTCCCACTTGTCCTGGGGAGCCCAGAACGGCCCCCAACACTCCAAGTGCCTCCCCAGGGCTGAGCAGAGGGGCAGGATCCCCTCCCTTGCCCTGCTGGCAGCGCTCCTCCTGCTGCAGCCGGGAGCCCCTGGGATTCTTGGCCACGAGGGCACATTGCTGCCTCGTGGTTAACCTGTTGTCACCCAGGACTCCCAATCCCTCTCCACAGAGCTGCTCTCCTGCAGGTTAGCCTCTAACCCGCCCTGGTTTCAGGCTCGGTGATGCTGGTGGAAGTTCAGCCCCTGCCCGTGGCTTGCAGCTGCGCGGGTGCTGCCGCCTGGAGCACAGCCCCAGCGGCGCCGCGCTCCGTTCGGCCCCGTCGCGCCCTACCCTGTGCATGCAGCCGCTGAGTGAAACCTTGCCTTGAGGCTTCAGGTTGGAAGAAGGTTCTTAAAGATTCGGGATGGTCTGAAGGCAGAATTAACTTGTGCGAGAGGTAGAGGAGGCCAAGAATACCTAAGTACTGAGGATTTCCATAGATAATTTCCATAGATAATAAAGTTATTTGCAAGAAGAGCTATTACTGAAGACAGTCACGACACAACACTGTCTTCTCCTCTAGGAGGTTGTTTTGCATCTGATAAGCAAAATAAGAAGTGTTAGATTCATAGGGCAAAATCCTAATCTAATTTAAGCTAGTAGGGATTTGTGCTGTTTCCTGCTCAGTGGCCAGGGTTTCAGTTCTCTCCTTGAATTTTTTCTAAAAATTTCTAAGACTGGTTGTATTTCAAGGGGCCCCTGTTGTAACTTCCCAGGGAAGATTCCAAGGGACATCAAAAGGAAGTGCATGGGCAGTAGGGAACGCGGGAGCAAAGCCCAGAGATGATCGTTTTCATGCAAATCCCTTCGATGAGCCCCGGAAACACCCCAGAGCCGCAGGCTGGTGTGAGGGGTTTGCACAGCGTCAGCCCTGCGAGCGGTGGGGGATGCGTTTGGAAGGACCTGCTCGCATGCTCGATGCGCAGCAGGGCGGGAGTGTCCTGCCCTGGTTTGTTCAGGTCGAGCATGAGCGCCATAAACGGGTAGGTAAAGCTGCTGCGTTGCAGCTTGCTTTGCAATGCTCCGCGCATAGGTGACCGCTTCATTAAGTTATGGCACGTGCTTGGCTGTTTGTCACCTCGGCGGCTGCATAAATCAGAGCAGCATGAGTGACTCGAGGCGACAGAGGATGCAGAGGCTCCTCCGGGCTCCCTGCCCCTTTCCCTCCGGCCCTGCATGGCTCCTGGCAGGGCTCGTGCTCTGCAGCCCTGCTTGCGCAGCTGGGCGCTTTGTCACCCCGCGCCGGGGCCGCTGCGAGTCCCGTGGGTGCGCAGCGCTGTCACAGGTGCAGAGCGGCCGCAGTGACCAGGAGCTCTCTGTTTCCACAGGTTTTTCTTCACCATAGATTTGCATTTTTGCCCCATGAATGGGGGATTAGCTGAATAAAATAGAGCCCCAAACCTTGAAGTTGTTAGTCCAGTTTCTGCCTGAAGGATAAGTGTTTGCTTTTCTCTTGCCCCTGTGCACACGTGGCACCGGTGGCTGGGGACACTAGCTGGGGCCAGGTCCTGCTTTCACTGAACGCAGGGTAATTCCAGAGTATCTTCTTTGCCTCCTATTGCGCTTACTCGGGATTTCCTCTAAGTGAAAACTCTGAATTGAGGAGTGTGAGTCTGTGTGTGAGAAAAATATTACGGCTTATTAAGTTTGAAGGTAATAAAACATGTATGACAATTATTTATGCAAGTAGGATAAGGGATAGGGCCTCGTTATGGAAAAGCCATCATCAGAAGAGGAATATACCTCTCTAGAGGAGTTTCAGGGAACACGGGTGCCTTGCGAAGCCCAGTGCAGTCTCGCATCCCCGAGCTCTGATCGATCCCCCCGCGCGTTTCGCAACCAGCGGAAGCGGCATTCGGAGAGAGCTGCCAACTTTAATAAGCACCAAAACACGCCCAGCTAAGTCTGCTCGATTGTTCTTGGGAAACACACAAAAAAATTGTTTGTACAATAACATATTTCGGCGAGTTTGGCTGACTCCAGCCTTTCCTGCCTCCTCCTTTGTTTTCCGGATGCATCAGCAGATGTCCATGAAAGTGCTAAATCTGCACCCTGCCTGACCTTTGCTATTGAGGAAGGTAAATCACTTCTGGCAGGAGCCTTCCCAGAATATCTTTGGAAAGATACCACTGCTATTGTAAACAAATCTAATTAAAGATGATCTTAAGAGTTCCTCGTGCTAATGTTCTAATTAGCAACCTATAGCAGCGCAGTGCCTAGCTGGGCTTCCACTTCGGGGCTGTCTCAAGAGATGAATAATTTGCTAAAGAATTAATTTTAAGACTTTTTGTTCCTTCTCTTGAGATGTTTTTGGGACAGAGACTAAATTAGAGGTTTGGCCAGCAAACTGAGAAAGAAATACTATTGGAAACATGACTCAGAGCTGGGTGGCTTGAAGTGTGTGTGTTGCACATGTAGTTTTGATGGACCTCGAGGGCCCTTGTGGGCTGCTCTGTAGCCCCTCGGGGACAGGAGGAACTTTACCTGAAGGAACATAAGGAGGGAGCAGTGATCAAATCCAGAACCTCACAACAGTGGGTGTTGGATTTCTGCCTCGGTGAATCTTGATAGATGGATCTTCTGGTATTACTGTGTTTCTGGAGTCATTCTTTTATCAGTCACGGTAACCGTTTGGCTAATGTGTCACCCAAAATTAAAAAACCTGCTGGGATCTAAGGGTAAAGGTATTTAATCACCTAAATAAGCGTACTGCTTTCCAGAGGGAATGTCTTCAAGTTCTTCAACACAGACCCGGCCAACAAGCAGCTTCACAAACTGGGTGCAGAGGTCCTGCAACCGAAGGCAGAAGGACAGATGGGAGTGTGAGAAGACAGGGATTTATCTGGAACTGGTCTCCAAAAGGCCTCCTCCTGAGTATCTTACAAGCCGGATATTTCAGCGTTTGTGACTATAGATTGCAGAATGAGCTACACCGCAGCAGAACTTCACACACAGGGATTGGGAACGTGTTTGCCTCGAGTGCTGGTAGAACATCCCAGGCAGGGGAAGGCTTCCTGTTGACTTTGATGGACCATTTTGGCACAGACTGTTTGCAAGATCAGCCCTTGGCCATCAGAAATGTAATACAATTATTTCATTAATTAAAAAAAAAAATGAAGCACTATCTAAATAGTGGCACATGCATACGAGCTAAGCAAACATCATCAGACATATCAGGCTTTGTACTTCATCTTAAAACAACTCAGACAGGAAACTAATACCAACGCCCATTTCAACAGATGCCGCGTGCCAGGAAATCAATAGGACACACTTCCAAATAAAAGCCACATTCTGCATAAGAACTGAGTAATAAAGTCATGACTTAACACACAGCCCTTGGAAAACGCTGCTCGTCCTGGGGCACAGGCTGCCTGCGGGGCTGAGCCCACAAGATGTTGCAGGCTCTAGTGACAGGCAGGAGTTTCCAAAATGCAGAACTTCAGGTTTATTGCCCTCTTTCTTGCCCCAGGGTTGCTTAAATGCCTCCTAAAATCATGTAGGCTTAGTACTACCCTGCACTTACTGCTACAATTTCCTTCCCTGCTGTGCGCTCCAGGGCCGCCCCACTGCAGTGACATCTGGTCTCGGATCTGTCTGCTTGCTTGTGGGAGCTGGGAGGGGCTGGGCGGCCCCGGCATGTTGCACGCGCACCCAGCGCAGGGGGCAGTTCCACATGCATCCCGGCGCGCGCCCACTCGTGTCCAGCGCAGCAGCAAGCACTGCTGGTACGGCTGGCTTGTCAACCCCGCGCTGAATGCAGAGACCCGTGGGGTCGGGGATTTGCTCCGAAGGTCCCGGCTTTGCTTGCCTCGCTCCTGGCCGGCCTCGGCACGTGTGGGGTTGTGCGGAATGTGGCTGCCCTGCGCTCGGAGCTGCTTGTGCTCGCGGGGACAAGCCGGGGTGCTGAGGGAGTCGTGTGGACGCGCTGCCGAGCGGGGAGCTGCGAGCAGCGCCCTATTTCCCTGGGCCGCTTTTCAGGGAGGAGGGAGTGGAGGGAAGCACTTCCCAGACGGAGCGAGGCGTCTGCTCGAGCTTGGCTCTGGATCCCTGTTACGGAGTGGCCTAGACAGAGCAGAGATAAAATCAAGATCCTGTTTTTTTTTTTTAATTAGTGAGACTGGCCAAGTTTATTAAGGATAAATATAAATGTGCGTTACATAACTGGCAGAAGAAGATCGTTCCCTGGATCCTGAGAAAAACGGCCACTCTGTCCGCGAGTGGCGCATTAGGACAGCCGAGTACACATCCCGCATTGCCTGTGGGCCGCCTGCGGCGTGTCAAAGCATGTGCGCATGTGTGCACATGCATGCACGCGCGTGCACACTCATGTACACACATATGCACACACACACCTCAGTGGATCTGCGCAGCAATTAGCGCAGTTAATTAACGTGGTCCCGCAGGCCTGTGGGGCCTGTGTGGGCTGCTGAGCAGCATGGCCACAGCTCCGGATGGGACCCGCATCCCCGACGCGTGCGCAGGGCTCCGGCACTGCCCTCCTGCTGCGTTTGGGAGTGCCGCAAGGTTTCCACGGGCCCTACACAACGTGTGAGCCCAGCGCACTGCCCTGGGGCCTGGCTGCCCTTGAGGAGCTCGGGGCCTGCGCGGGCCTCAGCCGCCTCCGCCCTGTGTGCTGCGGGCGCCACCTTGGTCAGCAAGCGGCTGCTGCGGGGCCCTGCGTGACCACCCGGGCAGCTGGGGTCACCCCTCCGTGCGCGTCACTTTAGGAAAGGGCCTGGGGACCTGCCCCTGTCCGGCCCCGGGGACAGGCCCGGCCCCGTGGCTGTCTCCCCTTCCCGCCGCCCTTGGCCACGCGCGCTGGCTCGCGCGGGACGAGCTCTATCTCCTGGTGGGCTGGGAGTGACGAGCGTTCTTTAAGCAGCTGAGCGATGTTCAGTTTTGGGTGGTGCTGTTTTTCTTCTGACAAATATTTTTGGAAGAAGATGCCTGTTCCTCAGGGTGGCCAAAGGGCTGGATTGCACAAGCTGATGAATCTCAGCAAAAGCAAGGACAGTAGGAGCAAAACAGCGGCCTGTGCTGCGGGCCGGGGCTGCAGGTCACACAGTCCCCGGCCCTGCCCAAGGGTTGTCCCGCGTTATCTTATCGGGAGCCGTCTGGAGGCTCCTCGGCAGCAAGAATTCCCTCTTATCTGGAAACTCATAGACTTGCTAAATATTCATTACAGAAATACTGAGGTAGACGTTATTAGGGCCCGGTCGTGGATAGGGGCACAGAGGGATCATCCCAGCTCTGCTCTTTGCGCCGCCCTCGCGCCGCTCTCATTACGCTTCTCTTTCTGTCTGAGTTTAAACCAGTGGCGCAGCGTTTGAGCCAGTATTAACTGTGTGACTGAGCGGTAAAAATACCCACTTTAATGGTACAAATTGCAGTCAATGAGGAGGTGCTGGGATTTGCACTGGGCATGAGTGTGCCTGCGGGGAGGACGAGCCCAACTCATACCGTTCCCTTGCGAAGTGGCTTGGAGGATGCTCTGACCTTGACCATCTGCATGTGTCAGAAGATGATTTTTTAATGCTTTCTGTCACGTGCTAAAAGCCCAGGCCTTCCTGCTGCTGCTCCTCCACTTGCGAGGAGACCCGTCGGGGCTGTGGATGTGCTGGGAATGCCGAAGGCGCTGGGGTTGCTCCCAGATAACGCGGCCGGCACAAAGCAGACGGTCAAGGTCTGGGATGTCTCCGAGCGCTCTCCAGCCCACTGTGTTGCTCCCGGCTTCCCAGCGCAGCACAGCGTTGCATGGCCGCACCGTGGTGCTGTTAATGTCATTTATCAGGGAAAAGGGAAGTATAGAAGCATTGTGCTAGGGAGCAGGGAGGAAGCACTTGTTCTGAACGCCAGGTTTGTCTGGGTTATTTTGCTGCCTTAAAGGCTCCGCTCTGTGTCCGCTGTCCCCAGCATGAGGCGCGGGCATATGGGGATCCTGCATGCATGCAGCGTATAGGCAAAACTTGGTCCCTCTGCTACGGGAACTGACCTCAGCAGCCATGCTCGAGGCAGAGTATGTCCTCCTTGCAGGAGGAGTTCTGCCAGCCCCTGGCTTGCCACACAGAAGGGGCTGCCACACGCTCTGGCTTTGGTTTTCTTCCTCCCAGGAGCCTGATTGTGGCTGGCTTGTTAATCAGGAGCGAAGCCCCATCTTGGAGCCCCGTTTCCTGGCTGGTCTGGTCACTCTTCTTCCTCTGAAGATCCGTAATTAGCTGATACCTTTTGTATCAAGTGAACAGGAATTTGTATCCATCACAATTTTACCTTTGGGGCTGCATAATAACTTGCTGCTTGAGATTTTGAGGTAGTTGTGGCAGAGGTGCTTGTGCTGCTGCTCTGCGGGCTCGTGCTGTGCTGCACAAGCAGCGCTAGCGGAGTCGGGGAATGTCAGAAGACAATACAGCAGAATTACACAGGTTGCTCCTGTTTGTATTTCCCGATGAATTGTTGCTTTAAGGAAGAAGAAAAATCCTTAAAATAGATGTAACGAGATCCCTTGAATTTTTGTAATAAATACCAGATGTGCTTCCATGAAGAACTCAGTTTTTCCTGCTTGGTCACTGGTGCCCTTTTTCACTTGATGCAAGACCCTGTGGAAGACTTTTTTTGGCAAGGAAAGCTAGGGAAAGGTGTAGCTGCATTTAACCAGATACCTCCCTTGCGTTGCTGTCTGACAGCAGGGCATGGCCAGGGGGCATTAAAAAGAGACAAACCAGTGGCTGACGCTGGGTGCTACCCGTGGGTACATGTGCCACATCGGGAGTGGCAGGCTGTATGGATCATAGATAAATGTGCCTCGAAGTCAGCTGAGTTACACTGCATGCACTGAACATGCATGAAAGTATGTTTAGGATCAGAGAAGGATCTCCTGCTGCATGCCTGCTTTCCCCTTCTTTTTTTCTTGCAGTGTTTTTGACCTCCTGCTCACCGGGCTCCTGGTTTTTATCCCTGCTCTGAGTGGCCAGGTGACTGTTCCAGGGCAGCTCCTCCTCCATAACCATCCCGACCCTCTCGCTCCAGCATGTTCAGGCCCTTCATGTTCAGCAGTTAAGCTCAGTAGAGCTGGCTTGTAGAAACAGGGCGGGAACAGGTATGGGAAGCAAAAACTGCCCATATAACATAACGTAGCATAGCATAGCATAAAACATACTATACATATTGCTGTATGTGTTGCCTTGTAATAATGGCAGCTGCTGTCCCCACCGACCCATGAGGTGGGACGGGTATCAGTGAGGATGGGACTGGGAGCACTGCCTTTGCTGCGCCTCTGTCCCAAGTTCTGGAGGATGCGGTGTCACGCTGCTAGCCCCTGGCCAGATGCTGCGTTGGGGCCACGGAGTCCTGCCTGTGATGTGGCCGGCGCAGGCACAGCAGCCAGCACCGTGCTCTGCAGAGCCTCTGGTTCTTCTCGTGCAGATCCTCAAGCATCCCGGTCGTCAGTAAACAGGGAGACCCTGGGATTGGGGCTGGGGCTGGTGAGAGGGCCGCACGTTGGCACAGGGCAGGGAGCGCTGCTGGCGGTGACAGTTCGCTTTGGGAAGCAGCATGTCCTGTTAGGGAGGAGCCGGACAGTGACCGCTGTCCGGAGAGGAATGGAGCTAAGGATGGAAATGAGCTCAAGGAAAGGAGCTGCTGTTGCAGTAGGAATGGTATGGGGAGAAGCACCTCTGTGCGTGTCAGTGCACACACGAGAACTGCATAGCGTCCAGGTCCCATCAAACACCAAGTATTTCGACTGTTTGCGTGCAGCATGTGAAGCAGAGCCTGGGTGTCCATGTCAAGGTATCCCTGTGTGCCAAGAGTGGGAATTTTCAAGAAGTTCTTTATTATCCTTCTCACAGAGGCTAAAAATAGTCTCTGCAGTTGCCCGTAATTTCCCAGCATACTCATTTTGAGCATATAACTTCAATATGCCTGTCTCTTCATTAAAAAAAAGGTATTCGCTTCATGTCTGAATGTAGCATTAGATAACGTATGTCAGAGATGACTCAGGAACGTACTGGGAAAGTTTATTAGAACTGAATTAAAACCAGGGCAACTTTCTAACTGTGGAAAGATGCAATCTCTGAAGCACGGGTTGCTGTGATGTGTGCTGGCAGCCCCAACGTGCCGGTTGCGAGTGGAGGCCCCTAACTCTGGTTAGGGATTTATTTGGAAAATGTAACCTAGCAGGGACTTTTATAGGAAAGCTTGAATGTTTATTGGTCTGACATCTGTCTTTAGGACCGGGCTTTGAATGGCCGCAGTAGAAGTGGGTAAAGAATAACAAAATTACAGAGCTGCTAAGTTCACTTGTATTTCCCTATGCGGGACTTCTTTTAAGAGAGGGTTTTATTCTCTGGCTGAAAGCTGGCGAAAGTTTCCATATTCCCGTGTCACTTTCAGTGCTGCTTACTGTGCCAAATAGAGATGTTTCCAGCCTGCAGGAAGGAAAGTAAGTGACGTCCCCCAGGAGGAGAGCGGCGGCTGCATGGGCAGTGACATGCCGCAGTGATACCGTTACCACTGCTGGCATTTGGGAGGGCAGCGTGAGGCCGAGGATGGTATCCACGTGGGACGAAGAGGGGAAGCGGACCCTTTCTTCAGGTCCTCTACTTCAGCGAGGAGCCGCTGCCGTTCTTGTGTCTTGGGCTGCAACTTCGACTCTGTTTTTGCGTTGCATGTGGGCACGTCCTGCAGTGCTGCACACACAGCAGTGCCGTGTCAGCACCACCAAGGCCGCTCCTGCACCCGCAGGGCCCTTCATCTGTGTTTAACGCTGGTCATCTGGCAGCGTGGCCGTGCCACATGAGAGCTAACAGTTCCTCTGGCGTGTGCAGAGCTGGAGCCTCTCCATGTCCTGCCCGTGAGGATGTCCCCAGCGAAAGAGCCAGCGGCTGGCTGCTGCACTGAGGCCTGGAGGCCACTATTTCCTCGCGTGCAGGCGCTGCTGTGTGCGTCCCTGTGTGGGGGTGCTTGTGTCCTGCCTCTCCTGCTGACTCCGGTACAGTCAACCTGTGCAGAGAAAACACAAGGTAGGAGGAGCCTTGGTGGTCAGCAGCACAACACACAGAGCCGTCTCCTGAACGAAGGGTTTCTCCCTGTGGCCGCAGTCCGTGGCTGCTTTGGCTCCCCACACACCTCTCCTCTTGCTTACCGCGGTGCCGGCAGTAGTTAGACCTGTAAATATTTCCAACGTAAACCAGAGTTTACAGCTTGCCCGTAAAACCTCACTTAGGGTGGGAGCTTGGCATGTGAGAGCCTGTTCTGTTTACGTCTCTCTACGTATAGCCCGCTTTGCGATGAACTGTTCTCACTGTGCGACAAGTGCCTGGGTGCAGAAAGGGGAGGTGAATAATGCGCAGATTTTTTTGCATTTTGACTAATAATTAAGAGTGAGCTACGTTTGCAATGTGTGATGAATATCAATGTGTCAGTTACTCAGTACGTGTTTGCATTTCATTAATTGCTTTCGCAACATGAGGCTGACTCAAAGGCGAATGCCATTTTCGAATCATTATCAAAAAGGTGTTTTAGCAACTTGTCTCCAGACTCTCTCTCTGACACGTCTAGTGCAATTATGAGGGCAGCATAGCTTATGACTTTTCTTTAAATAATTTGTTGGTAGGAACAATCTCCTACATGCATACCAGTGTATTCCAAGGTTAAGAGATGTGCAGTGAGGCAAGCGCTGTATCCTCCCTTCATCTCCGAGCTGGGTCAGCATGGTGCTCTGAAGACTTTCAGGATGGTTCTTATTTGCATTGTATTTATTTTGTGCCAAATTCTGTGACTAAAAATCCTATACGGTTGAGTTTCATGAATAATTTCCAGGTATAACAATATTCATAGCTCACCTCATACCTTTTGGGGCAGGGATGTGACACAGTTTGCTGCATCCTTTCTGCTTTTTGCTCTTTTGAAATACAGTATTAGAAGACATAAAAGGGCAGAGTTGTGACACGATTTGGGCTCAACAGGGTTTGTCTCATGAATGTCAGCTCTTGTGAGAGCCACATGGAGGATTTGTTGGCTCTGCGATGGAAATTCAGAGTGTGGATACTGCTCCTGTGTTTGACCACGCTCACAGTAAAAGGTTTTCTTAGGTTTGTGTGGAATGTGCCCCCCCCAGGTTTCTGGAGGCCATCAGGTGTGTGCTTGGCTCTTGTTGGTGTTTGGATTTTGTCTTGTGCATTGACGGGAGGAACTAAATTAAAATGAATTGTGTTCAGCTCTCCGTGTGCATTGGCATAATGAACCTAGGGTAAGTGACACATGCCTATACATGCATGTGTGTATAGGGGATTGCAGGGGCATATTTGTAGACATCCGTCAGCGATGGTTCAAGCGTGGTTTGAGTTCAGTGATTCAGAGAACATTTCTGTGCTTCTATATGAAATATTGCAGTTACGTAGTTATATTTGTATCATCCATGTTCTTAAACAGGTAGATTGAGAGAAGGGAAGCTTGTTGTTGTATTCTGCATGGACTAGTGCAAAGAACCTTCCCTTGCGCTGTGGGAGCATTTGCAGGGGTGCCTGGTAGAAGACGGCTGTGTTTTTTCTTCCTGTTGTTGGTGTTCTGTAGAGTTAAGTACAAGGACACGAGGCGAGAACAGAGATGCACAGGATAACATAAACATCACGGTTTGCAGTGTCACCATCTAATTCCAAAGTACTTCTTCCCCCATGTCTTTGCATGGAAGAGGCTTCAGAACCGTGGACTGTGCTGCTCTGGAACACTCTTTCTCAGACGGGCGCTGCAGCGTCCTTAATTTTGGCTTACCGGTGCTGTGCATATTTGGGCAACGGGAGCTGGGGGTTTCCTTGCCATGATGGCCCGGCTGGGCGGGTTGGCAGCACAGCCCAGAAGGAGGGTGAGCTGTGAAGCCAAAATATATCTCAGGAAAAGCTCCGACAAGTGGCTGTGAGGCTGCCGGGCTTGGGAGACATTTGCCAGCCACTCCAAGTGTGCCAAGAGCAAGAGAAGCTTCCTGGGAGGAGCTGGCGCTGCTGCTGTGGCCTTGCACCTTAGATCAAAGACCGGTTGCAAGAAAGAAGAAGGGGGAAGAAGGGTTAGAACAATAAGTACATTTAATTTTAGCCTCATCAGGGTTTTCCATAAAGTCAACAGACTTTGCTGTTGCTGCGCTTGCCTCCAGCTTTTCTAAATAAACACACCGTAGCTGACCTGAAAAGTTAAGTAGTGCGGAAAATTGCAAAAAGTTAAATTTTAATATCCTGCAAGAATTTCAAGGCTTATTTTAGTGACCAGGTGCTGGAATTAACTTTTAATGTTGTGCCGAAGTATGCAGGGTGTTCGAGTAGGCGGCTCTGGGAGTTGCTATAGATTTTTCCTTGTCTCTCCCTGAGTAGCAATAGCCAAAGAGAAGAGCCCGGAGGGGAATGAGCGGAAGGTATCTTGGGATCTGTATTGATCTCCTTGGATTTTGCCCCCAGGCACATGGAGCGAGCCGGCCCTAAGCCTCCGAGCAGCGCGCAGAGCTGCCGCTCGCGGCACCACAAACTGGGACCCTTTCACAGCGGCTAAATCTGGAGGATGCCGGGGAACATTCCCGAATGTGGAAAGCTCTGCGTATCTCACAACAAAGAGTGACGGGGTGGCTATGTCTATGAATATACATGAGCAGATCCGAGACGCTTATTATGCTGCTTTCCATTCCCTTTTTATTATTTTTGGAATTTGGTTGCTCTCTGATACAAGTTTCCAGGGAGATACAGGCACCTTGCAATGCCAAAAAATAAACCTGGATCCACTAAAGAGTCTGTATTTTGTTCTCAGGCTTTCCCTAGCCAGAAAAGAGGCCTGTTACTTTTCAGTTTTACAAAGCTAGGAGGTACGGATTTGACTTATGAACCAATTTCACATTTACTTTGTTAGAACTCTCTAGATATTAATAACGACTTAAAATAATCAAGGCTTTGCCTTAAAAATATCCTAACTGTAATGCAGAAAAGTAAGAATTTTGCATGCGGTGGAAATGCTGGAGATGAAAATGGGGATCTGGAGGTAACGCTCAGTGGCTTTGACTGCTAAGAAACCCCTTCACCAAGGAGGTGAAGTGATGGGCTGGGAATGAGCCAGGACAAGGAATTGCAGGTGAGGACGGGGCGATCCTCGGGGTCTGCAGTTTCTGGAGGGATGAATGGGACCGTGATGTCCGTGTGGGAACCTGCCTCTAATTTACCGGGGCCAAGAATATTTGTTTTAAATGTATCAAAGCCCCAATGTTTTTCAGCAGAATTAACATGAAGCCAAAAGCTACAAAAGTTCCTTCCTCTCTCTGATGCTGGTACAAATCAGGAATGAGCCTGGGTGGAGGAAGCGTGGGAGGAGAAGGGGCCTGGCAGTCACGTCTCAGGAATATGGGCTGCTCTGCATCACGGACGCACATCACATCTCCGCGGCATGAGGACACTCTAGTTTAATTTTAGTTTAATAAATGCCACCCTTTCCCATGAGGGGTCACCCAGGGTCTCCTGGTCCGGGTTTCCGAATGGTCCTGGCTGCCGTGTCTGGTCCCCAGGGCCTCCCCTTTAAGCGAGGCCTGTGTGCTGGTATCTCCATAAGAGGTACTGGATGCTTTTCCTGCATCGCATTTTCCTGTTGTTTCCCAAAGGAATTACTGCTCCTGTATCCAGAGGAGGTGCTGGGCTTGGGGTGTCTTGGGACGGCGCGCAGCGGTGCCCGAGGACACGGGAATTGGGCTGCCTCTTACTCCTCTCTGCACCAGGGAGTATCCCAGATTACAGGTGTTATAATGCAGGGTGACACTCTGCGACGCCCAGGGCCCCTGTGGGTGAGTCCTGGTGAATCCCTCGGCCGACGGCTCCATGCTCCGCACCTGGGAATGTCACCCTTAGTCACAGCGCCAGAGCAGCGAGCTGGGGCAGCACGAATGAGGCCTTCTCTCTTCTTGGGAATCTGCCTCCTGCTTTCATATAAAACGCAGGTCTGCAGCTTGCCAAGGCCTGCAGGAACCTGGTGCTCCTTTGTGTGCTGGATTAACGAGGCAAAGCTTGGCATGGATCATCCCTGTGAGAAAGGCGCGTTGTTTGGAAGCTGGGGAGGCCGTAGATTCATTCAGGTCGCGTCAAGGGCACAGCAGTTAAAAATATATAGTGATGTGTTGTCATCATGCGCCTAGGTAGCATATATGTTCTTCAGGATAAACGGAATGAGGGCTCTTCCCTTCTTCTTAATCAAATATTAAAGAAGTGACCCAAAATAGTTTTTGGCGTATGAGCAACGCTGATATTAAAGGTGGAGAACAAGGGCATCTCTCTGGTGACAAGTGGGTGGGCTTGCCTGGCCAGAGGCGGAGGAAACCGGGCAGTGGCTCTAGAGCCAAAACAGACATGGGCATGATGCTGGTCTTGAAGGAAATTCATATATTTTGTCCCCAGAATTGGGTCTGGGATTGGAGAGACTAATTTTCTATGGAGATTTGAAGGGGTAAAAGATGAGAAAGAAGCCCAACCTGCACAGGGAAGCTCTCCCAGGGCTGGAGGCTACGTGCAACGCTGCCTGTCCTGTAAACGGGCAGGCAGAGAGCGGCTCCGACACAGGGAACGAGGAGGATGAGGCCGCCGAGGAGAGCGGCGAGGCAGAGTGTGCCGGGCTGGAAGGGCAGCAGAAAGAACGTGGATCCCGGCCTGCTTCGCTGCATGCTTCCCAAGGCCCTGGCCCGCGTCTCGGAGCCACCGCGCACAGTGCCAATTGGGATGTAGCTCGCCTTGTTTAATAGGTTAAAAAATATATATTTCCTTGATGCACTTTTCATTTTATTTTTAACTCTTAAGCAATTTATAAGTCTGCTAGTATTTCCCCCAGTTTTCCATCTGCTACTGTGATTAATATAAATTCTAGGTTTAGAACAGCAATCCAGAGCAGAAGAAATGGAAACGTTACCTATATTACTTGGCACATAGCAGTAGACATGAATAACTTAGGAATTTGCAGGGGAAAAGAGAAGCTATGTGTTTTTGGAGCCAAAATATGACTGGAAACCGGCCCTAGCAGACAGTGCTCTGCGGTGAGGGCTCTCGCCACGGTTTGAAGGTCTGTAGGTGTTTCAGAGGCATCAAAACCCTGCTCAGAGCTCCCCCAAGCCCGGACGAGGTTGGTTCCGTAGTGCCTTCTCAGCCCTGAGGTAGGATCCTGTGTCGGAGGCTTCGTTTCTTTTCCTTCTCCATTCTGGAAGCACTGTGGCATGTCGGGAAGTTAAAAAGGGGCCCAGAGAGGAGGGGGTCAAGCGTGACCTGTGTTGCTGCGGTGCAGGGGAGCCAGGAGCTCCCGCTGTCGGCCCGCACAGGGTTTCTGGGGGCCTGTCTGAGCAGCACAGGAGGAGGAAGCAGAGAGCTGAAAGACGCTGCAGTACCCAGGGCCATTTGAGCTGGACATGGCTGGGAGACATTTGTGACTCCTTTCGTTGATCCACAGGCAACAAAAATGTACAGGCTCCAATGCACTTTTTAGACAAGCCACAGCTGCCCTCAAGCCAATTGTGTGTAGAGTGCGCCTGGTGTGATCCCTCCTGCTGCACGAGGGCGGGACGTGGTGCTGCAGGAGTGGGAAGGCTCCTGCTCGCAGGTGCCCCAGGGAGGGAGGAGGCAGCGAGGAGCTCAGAGCAAGGGGCTCAGGGCACCTCACAGCGTGCCTGCCTCCTCAGAGAGAAGGAGCTTGGAAAAGCCCTGGGGAAAATACCCCAAAGTGCATTCAAGTGGTATGCGGAATGACGAGTGATAAGGGAGATGGGGAGTGACTGCAAGAGGAGTCAAGGACAGATACGATCGCAGCCTACAAATACTGTCAACATGACAGCACAGTGGAGCCGAAAGAAGAGCATTTGTTATCTGATGGGGAAAGAGCTTCCAGGAAGAGTGGCAATCCTGGCGGGAGCAGAAGTGGTGCTGCGGGAGTGGAGATGCTTGAGGGGGAGCATCTGCGGGACGTGGCAGATGCATTTCCAAAGGGAGAAGGAGGCAATGGGTAGAGGCGGCCTTCCCTGCGTCGGATCAGTCCAAGATGTAGGTTTCCAGGAGGGAGCTCGGGGTGTGCGTTGCCATCTCCGGGTGCGCCCCACGGTGTGGCGGGGAGGGCTGGGGCTGCTGCTCCCGCACCCTGCACCCTCCTGGTGCCATCGCTGCTGGCAGGCAGCAATATCTGCTTGGCCCTTGAACCGCTGCCCGGCCCGGCAGGTGGCTAGCGTGTAGATGGGCCGCTAAAGCAGACCGCAAGAAGCCGAAATCCGAAGCTGTGGCCAATTGGGAGCTGGAGAGCTCCTGGCTGCGCCCGTGACGGCCACCACAGCTAGCTGTGCTCCAGAGCCGACGGAGGCTCCATTGAGACGGGAGCAGGTCAGGTCTCGGAGCAGAGACGCCAGGGAATGGGCATCGCCTCGTCAGTGCCTGTCCCTGCGCCCTCGTTCTGCGTTGCAGCCGCGCAGCCCCGGCTCCGGGGCAGCTGTTCCTGCGCATGGACGGGCACGGCCTCGTGCTGGGCACTGCTCTCACCCCGGCAAGTGCGCGGTCCAGATAAGCTTGTGTGCCGTGGCCTTTTAAAGCTGAAGCATGTGGGGCTGTTTAAATAAAATGAAATGGCATTTCAAGGTCTTGCTTTAAGAAAAAACAGCCCCTGTGCAGCTGAGTTCTGCAGGGCAGCACCGCAGGCCCCGTTCTTCCCCCACAAGGAGAAGCAGTGTCATCTCCTCCTCCTCCTTCTCCTTGCGCAGCTCCGCACCAGGAGACGCAAAGCTGAGCCCTGCCCATCGCTGCTCTGTGATTCACTGGGTCTGTTGGGGCCAGGGCCGGCGTTTGAAGGGAATTTTTCGGAATTGCTCTGTCAACAGGAATTCACATAAAACAATTAGCATGACCGCAGCCATGTTGTCTTGGTTTGCTTGTGTCTGGCTGCCTCTGAACTCGAGCCCTCTGCGGTCCCTCATGTTTGTTTTCCCTCTCTCCGCAGAATGCGATGAACTTGCCGCCCGACAAGGCCAGGTTGCTGCGGCAGTATGACAACGAGAAGAAGTGGGAGCTCATCTGCGACCAGGTAAGGGATGGCTGCTGGGCCCTTCGCTCACCTCCTGCCAGAACTGGTCCCGAGGCTGGGACAGCACCAGCGTTCCATTGGCTTTAGGCATCCATTTCTTCAGCCTCATGCTCCGTTATCAGTAACACCTCATGGAACGTGTAACTGTGCCACCCATTTCCTCTGCAGGGTGATACTTCCTTCCCACTTGGTTTCATTCTCACCCTGTTTTCCCTAAGTGATGAAACATGGCTTGTTTTCTGTGGCATAGACCTGGGCAGAGTGACCTTAACCACCGCTGGGCAAGTGTCCACGTTTGGTCTGTCCTGCTCGGATTTGGCTTTGCACATCACAGGCTGTTATCCCAGCTCACACCAGCTGGGATCCCCTTCAGTGGAGCATAGTCATGGAGCCCGAACTGCTGCTTTGTCTCCAGAGGCTGATCAAGGACCATAAGCAGCACCATAGGCTGCGACAGCCTCTGTGTGTAAGCTGTGTCGGGGAGCACAGGCCCAACGGAGCATATAGCAACAGGCTGCCTCTGCTGGGGCAAATGGGCAGACATGACAGCATTTGGAGGAAACAAAGCATGTACAAGTGTGCTTGTGAGCCCACACCAAAATCAGGTCCTAGCATAAACTTCCAAAGTAATTGCTAAGGAAAATAACTGATCCAGGAGTGGAAGGGGAGGATGTTTCTTTGAAATGTAAACACAGAGGGACCAGGCTGAGAGTTTGGCAGAAGGTGCAGTCATGCTATGAGGTCAGGAACATCATAATAAATAGGTTTGTGGGACTTTTCCTGTTTATCCATTACAGGAGTTGAGCCTGTGATAAAATCCAATTACCTTAAAGTAAACTTGAATGCAGAATTACCTACTTCTTTCCAGGAATTTCCTGCACAGAAATCTTAAAGCATTGCAATATTTAAAGTTTCAGAAACGATCCTGAGCAGATTGCTTAATCCAGTGTGAATGTTGTTTCTTGGGGGATGTTAGTGGAGGACATGCACATTCCAGCGCGAGTTTTAAGGGGTGTGATGAGTGCGCTGGCCCTCAGTGTGCACCAGCTCAGCCGCTGCAGCACAGCCTGACGGGCTCCCTTGTGCCCTCGAGCTCACCCAGCCCCTGCAACATGCAGCTGCTGCTGGTTCACCTCAGCTCAACTGAGAGAGACGGGCGTGTGGAAATACGCAGCAAGGAAATGTGCAGCTGCGGTAACTGCGCTCCTCAGTAGCTGCTTTCACACCACGCTGAGCCCATGCTGGCGTGAGGACGCATCCACTCCCCAGGGCTTGGAGAGGGCAGCGGGGCAGTGGCAGCCTGGGGCTACTGTGACTGGCACCACGGGCTCCAATCAGGCAGGGTGCCCGCTGCCCTCACCAGGCTCCGGTCGTGGCCAGGGACGCACCGGGGAACCGAGGGCCAGCGGGGCTGCTCCCATCACACCCCCCGGCCACGCTGGCGTCCCCCGCGGGCGCCTGCCAGCCGCTGGAAGTGGAGCAGCGTGGAGCAGGTGTCTGTGAAAGCACTGTAGGGCAGCATATGGCGTGTGAAATATTTATATCTGTCCACATAATTATGGCACATGGCTAAAAATACTTCCAGGAATAAATTTTGTACAGAATGGATATTTTAATGTGGAAGCAGAATTTGAATGGCTGTTTTGTGTTGGAATCACGCATAACACCATTTTTCATCCTTTTTTATTTTTTTGCTTGTTGAAGGACAGAGGATGTAAATTAATGAAATAGCTTGAAGAAATTAACTCTTACTCTGCATTGTCCTGTGCTCAGTTGCAGCTTATGCTGCAAAAAAAGAAAAGGGTCCAAGTAAAGAAATTGCTCTTAAATGATATTTTCAAAATTGCTTGTGAAACAAGCCCTGGTGGTTTGTCTGAAATAATCTGAGAATTTGTTGCTGGGGCATTAGCATTTGGGTGCTAGGGGCATGAATTAGGGTATCAGAGGGTTTGTCCACAAAAGGAACTCTTGATTTACAGACCTGGGGTTGACAGAAGTCAGGAGCTATTGATCTCATGCCTAATGTAATAATAATAATAATAAAGTACCTTCCTTGGGTAGGAAGATTACCCACATTATTGCTGGGCTGGGTTGGAAGACTCATCTGCTGAGGGCTATGAACTTTTTGAGCCTTCTCAGCTTTTCTGCTGCTCTTGTTAACACTGCTCCTGACCTCTGGTTTAGCAAGCAAGGAGTCAACCTGTGGCAGGCAGGAAGAGCCAAAGCAGCATTGCTGCTGCTGCTGCTGCTCAAGTGTCTGCGGTGCCACAGGGCGCCCGTGTGCCCTCAGCCCTGCTGCCCGTTTAGGGATGTGCTGTGAGTGGCCGAGGCTCTAGCTGTGCTCTTGCAGGATGGATTGGAGAGGAGAGCCCCAAGGAGCCTTCTGGGAGAGCCCTGGCCCTTCCCCTCAGCCCGGAGAGTGCCGGGCTGGGGCTCATTGGAGAAATGCTCATCCCATGGGAGATGGCAGGCAGGAAGGGCCCCTGGGGTGGGTCAGCCGGGCAAGTGAGCTCTGGGAATGAGCCAAGCTGAGGAGATGGCAGCATTCCCGACACAACGAGGGGATGGAGGAGATGGCAGAGTTCCTGCCATGACCAGGTCCCCTTTGAGGAAGGTTCCCTGCCTCCCTGGGGAGTTCCATGTGGTGGGTCTGGGGCATCCCTGGGGGTGGACGATGAGGGTGGGACCCTCTTAGGAAGTTCTTCCATGCCCTCTAATGGCAAACGGTGGCAGGGCACAGGGGGACGCAGACCCTCTCCCTGGCACGGGTGGAGATTGTGGGGAGGAACAAGCTGAGAGGCCTAAGGGGAAGGGGAGGGTTGCCGGGAAGCCATGTGATTTACGCTGGGACGCTGGGTCTTGGGTCCGTGCCATGCCCTGGGTTGTGCCAAGCGCTGGCTGTGCTCAAGCAAGGCTGCGTTCAGAGCATCAGTAGAGCTCCCTGTCTTGCTCCAGGGTTTTGGCTCGGGACTAGAAGGGCAGGTCTGTGAGTGCAGTTCCTTTCCGAGCCCAGATCCGCAGGTGGAGAGGTTGTGCCTCATGAGCTGCTGCTTTCGGCTCTGGGAGTGAAGTCTGGCTATACTGAAAGCCAACGGTGCTCCTCAGGACCTCAGAATGTAAAATGGCCTCAGGAAAGTGGGGTTTATCTTTATGTGCTTTCTTGGCAGAAGATCGTGGTGAAGGGATACTCCAAGTACAGAAATCTGCTGTTTTGGGATTATGCTGTCGAAAATAAACAGCATGCAGAATAGCCTAGGAAGGATAAGGTCTGAAACCACAGAGGGACCCTACAGAGCTGTGTTCACGAATATTTGAAAATAAGAAAGGGCCTTTTCTTCTTGGAAATTAAGTTAATCTACTCGTGAGGTAGCTGACAAAGAGGAAGCTCATCTCCAGCGTGTGCTTTCCCCATCTCGGATTTGTAGACAGAGTCGGTCTCATGTGAGTCACACAGACCATGTGGATAAGGGAGATTCCATCAGGATTTGTTAACTTTGTCATGTCTTAACAGTGCAGCTCGGGGCTTGCAGGAAGAGGAACTGATAGTGTGTGAGTTAGGATGATGCCAGCCGGATGCGTCTCCTGCTCAGCGAAACCTGGGGAGTTGAATGTGAATGTCAAATTATGTGGTGAAAGTCCTCACCTCCCAGATGAAATGGTATTAAAGACTGTGCTGAATACACTTACATTTTGATAGCAGATTTTGCCTGATGAACAATTACGAATCGACAGAAGTGAAGAGGGGGAGAAAACAGGAAAAAAACCATGATGTTTAACCTGTTATTTACAGCAGCAAAGGAAAGCAAGCTGCATGGCAGTGGCTGCCTCCGTGGTGGCCACAGGACTGTGATCCTGCACCTTTAGTACCTGCTAACAAATGCAGGCTGCAAGGAGGAGGGAGCTGTGTTTTAGTGCCGGGACCTCGCTGCACGGCTGATGCGAGTCTGTCCGGGCAGCTCGGGGGCCTGCGGCTTTGCTGGAGCTGCAGGAGACCTGCCCACTGCACCACAGCACTGCAACCGTGTCCCATCTCTGTGGCCTTGGGGATGGAAAGGACATCCCCGTGTCCCCTTTGGGAAAAGGGGAAACCCTTTGGCACTGATTTCCCCCTTGGTGCGCAGCTGAGACGGAGCAGGTTGGTGGGCATGTGGTCATTGCTTGGAGATGTGAAGCGAGGCCGGAATATCATAATCTTTACAGAACAGCCCAAAGTGATATTGCTCAGCTGCATGGGCACTGCTTATAGTAAAAGGCAGTGTTTTTTCTGTTTTTAACAAGCTTCCTGCAGAGATTATGATGCAATACATAACTACAGCCAGCTTTTAAGAAAGCAAGTGAAAACGTGTATTATCTGCATAATGGACTGCTAAATTTGCTGACTACCTTTGAGCATTTCATTTTGAAGGTTACAGATATGAAAACTGGCAGTTGGGAAAAGCTCATGTCATTTCAACCGATGATGCCTGATGATGAAGTAAGAGAAATATATCCCAAAGAATAAAGTAACTTCTCTAGAGGATTATACCAAACACAGCAGAGCTCCAGCAGCGTAGAGAACTCCCAAAAAGAAGACTAAATATTAAAGCTAACGTGGGATTTTGTCAAGCGCCAGGCTTGGTGCTGTCAGAATCGCTGATCCATCTGTCGGGCTGTACAGCTGGCTCTTGCTTTCCTTGCAAAACCGACTGTTTTTGTACCCAGCTACTTTGCAGATGTAAATGGCAATATTTGGACATGGTTATGCAATTGCACAGTGCAAACACTTGTACCTTAAGTTGTTTTCAGGGAAAGAGATCAGTGTTCAAATGTAATATCCTAGAGCTCATATCAAACCCTTGTAGGGGGGGAAAGTCGTTGTGGTCTCTGAGGCAGACATACCTCCAGCAAATGCTTTCCTGGCCTGTAATGCTCCAGATTCTTATTTACAGAAGAGTTTTCTTTTTTTCTTTCTTTTTTTTTATTTTTTTTTTTGTCACTCTGGCCATGTAAAGAACTGCTAAAACAAGTTAATGGATGTAAAGTATGCTTTTTTTTATACCCACTTAAGGTTGAGCCTGCAGCTCCTAGGGGAGCCGTGGGTCTGAACAGGACCTGGATGTTGTAAAGAGTGCAGCTCCTCAGCTTGCAGGTCAGGCAGCACCTCAGTGTTTCAGTGGGTTTATTTGTTTTTTTTTTTCTTTTCCTTTCCTTTTTCTTTCCAAAAGTCCCTACCAGAACTTGTTGATGCCCCTGCCCTGTTGCCTGCTTGCGGACTGGAGCCAGACACCGTGCGTGTCCCCAGAGCTGCCGGGAACGCCATGCCTGGAGCTGCCGGGAATGCCACGGGAGCGTCGGGAATGCTGCGCAGCCGCCTCTCACTTCCCTCTTTCCCAACACGCTGCCAGCACCTCCCACCGGCAGCAATTTCCCTGCAATTAGGCAGTTTTGTGGGCAGCTGCAGACACGAAGGCAGAGGAGTCCGGTGAAGAGATGTTTTTCACAAAGCCCTGAGTTTCAGCCCTCGTTTCAGTCCTGCAGCTGCGCTGGGAGAAGGGGCTGCTCAGCCCAGCCCCGCGTTGGCCCTTTGCCCTGTGGAGCACTTCTTGGTTACGGTCATGTGTGAGCAAATGTAGGCAGAGCCCCTGCCTCTCCCTCCTCAAACCCTGTTTATTTTCTGTATTAGCATGAGGAAGAGACAGTCCTGCTTGGGCAACAAGTTACTGTAATCTGAGGTCCTGCATATGACTCAGTCCAGCGCTTGCCCTCTGTCTGCACTGTCATTGGGTCATGGCAGTCACAGCTTCATGTCCACTGCATCCAACTCCATCACTAGTGCCCTATGCACACATTTACTGTGCTTACATTGTGACAGTGTCTTCTCTGGTTCCCTGTCTCAGAGGATCCTGCAGGGAGATGTTACTCTTGAACTTGGGAATAACTAGAGGGCCCAAGGAGTTAGTCGGAGCAGCGGTGTGGTCGGCCTTGGTGCCGCTGCAGCAGTGCCCACCTGTGCTCCGAGACCAGCAGTTGCTGCAGAGGCAGCTGCTTTAACCCAGGTATGCGGGACCCGCGGGGAAGCTTGCACCAAAAGTGTGGGCATGTGAAGAAACTGGTGTTTCCTAAACTTCAGCAGGTGAAAAGAAAACACCAAATTCTGGAATTCTCGGTTTGGCCCTTGCATCTGTGTGAAACTGTGCAAGAAAGAAATCCCGTTGTAAAATAACAAAGAAATGTCTGTTATCTGTCTTGAAAAGTTTTAGCCTGGAGTGGGGAACCCCAGGGTAGATTTTTCATTCTGGGGGACCGGAGGGTAGATTTTTAGTTCATTTTTTTTTTCTTTCCTCCCATGTTGAATTAGTTTTTTTGCAGAGAGCAGCAAGATAGTAACAGGGACAGCCTTTAGTGTTGAGACAGTACATTCTGGTAACTGGGCAGTAATCTACTATTCGTTATGGAATAACTTCTAGATAATGTAGTCAAAATTGCATCCTGGCCTAATAAATGGAGGTTTGAAATATCAGCTACAAAATGCAAAGCTGTAACATCAGGAGATAATTGCTATGAGATCTTTCCCTGAGGGAAAGGGCAGAATAGCTTAAAATTCCTCCAAGATTCAAATAGTAACAGGACTTTTGCTAATGCTCTTAACAGGTCTGGACACAGCATATTCCTCTTAGAATAATTTGTGTTTTACAGCGTTTTTATAGAAGACATTTCAGACGGGCTGTGCAACTGGTGAAAGAGCAAGCAGAAGCCAAGCAGCTCTCCTGTGCAGACCCCACAGACTGTGTGTTTATCACTGACTTCCCTCGCTAGATCGCGAGTGTGGCTGATCCTGAGCCCGGGATTAGAGATTTGCTGAGTGCCCTCTGGAAGCTGCAGTCTCCCAGTGATTTTGGATTAGTCATTGGAAAACCTGCAGTGAGGCCCGAATCTCAAGCTGAGATGACAGTTTCTTTGCACTAGGCCAGGTCTGTAGGTGAGGAGATAGGGAAGCTTCTAGTCAAGGTGGAAGAAGTATTAGAACAAGCCAAAGGAGCTGATTTCAGATACTTAGGACAGGCTGTACATTAACACCTTTCCCCAAGTACAGCTGCATCCTTGAGGACTCTCCGGAACAGCCTGTATCCATGGGCCTTTGCCAGCTGTTCCAGCAGCTGCTGTAGCTGGCCCCATACTGACAGAGCAGAGAAATGAGGCTCACAGGAACAAGATCCTCTGCACAGGTAGAGCCCAGCACGAGGGAAACGGCTTCCTCCATGCCGAGGCTTGCAGCTGCCTCTGCTGAGTGCAGGCGAACGGAGCCAGCACCCCGGGGCTGGCCCCTGCTCTCAAACCTGCTGTAACGTTGGCCTCTGGAGCACCTTGTGGCTCGCTTCCCACGAGAGCTCTGCCGGCCCGGCAGAAACCCTGCGGAGCCGCTGAGAGCTGGGCTGGCTGTGGAGGCCGCGCAGTGGAGCGGGTCCTGCCGTGCATGGGCCAGCAGTGCCCTGCAGCTGTGCTGACGTCGTTCTGAATCACTGCCTCGCTTTACACTGGGGCTGTTTCTGTTTCTCGGAAAAAAGACCGGCAGTGTTTCCAGCCCATCCATTCGGCATCTCGCCTCCGTTATCGATGTTCTGCATTGGCAGAAGAGGGGAAGGAGTTAATCCAGGGCCCAAGGAACGCCTTGGTGCGCGAGTTTGCTGTCGACGCAGGCAGCAGGCTGTTATTGTAGCTGGGCAATGTGTGCTTAATGCATATTTACATAGAATAAACAAGCCCGGCAGTGTCATGTGCCAGTGCCACCAGTGCTGGGGACATGACAGCACTGTGTGATGATGTGATTAGTCTGGGAATTAAAGGGGAGCCTCTGCTGCAGGCGTAGAGCAGGCGGTCAAGGTGTGAGACTGGCTCCTCCTCCTCCTTGCGCAAGAAGCAGGGTTTGACAGCAGGGTGGTGGAACACAAGTGGTCTCCTGCCTTGCTTCCTTCCTAGCAAGGAATAGGTGGCAGTTTCTTGCATCAGGGAGTCCTTGTGCTCGGGGAAGGCTCACACACTCGTTGGTACCAGCCATTTGGTCCTGCCATGCAATTTAGTATCGTGGGATTAAAATACTGCTTGCAGGCTCCGTCATTCATTTTTTGAAAGCTGAACAGTAAAATAATGTAGCTTCTTCCGTAAGGGAGACCCTCCTTTCAGTGTATTCAGTGTTTTTAGGCTTGTCCCAAATGATAAAAAGGTGTCTCGGCTTTTATGGTGTTATTTTTCAATCACAGACACACATTCTCTCTTGTAACGTGTCTGTCTCCTATCAGTGCTCCTAAGAGGAACCCTGTTATTTCAGGTTTTATATGTGCAACTAAGCTTTAGAATTTTAATTGAATATGTAAAATACATCTTTATGCATCCTATATAAATATGCAACATTGCATAAAATTAGAAGATACATAGATATATTTCATTTGCATATATAATACATATTTGCAGACTATATATATGTAAGTATATACACATTCATCTATATTATTCTTGTATACTATGTAAATACATGTGTGTGTGTACACGTATATAAGTACATATAAGTAAATGCAGAAAGTGTTTTGAAATAGCTGATATTTGTTCTTATGTTCTTTGCAGGAAAGATTTCAAGTGAAGAACCCGCCACATACCTACATCCAGAAATTAAAGGGCTATCTGGACCCTGCGGTGACCAGGAAGGTGAGCAGTGCCCTGCCGTCCCACACACGTCACTGCTTTGGGCGCCGGCTCCTGCGCCCAGTGCCTGCAAAAGGCTCTAGGGAGGCTCTCTGAGAGGCAACGATCGCAGCGGGAAGCAGGGAGAAGTCTGAAAGAGCTCGCAGCTCAGTGAGCAAGAACAGATGCGGCAAAGAAAAGGAGCATCTGACAAATGGAACAAATGGTTTTAATAACTTCCGGTTCAATAACTAGTCTAACAAACTTGCACTGAGGTCTGCTCTAGGCCTTGCACTGGCACTAATTCACCCACTCACTCAGAATCTCATCAGGGTTCGCGAGGTCGTGAGGTAGACACAACCTGCAGTTCAGCTGCCTCGCAGGGCCTTGCCGGTGCTTCTCAGCACAGCTTTGTCTGAAGTTCCCTGCCAGTCCCGCTGGGAGTGCTCAGGCACATGCTGCTTGTCCTGACACTGGCATCCCTTCCTCTCGAGGTGGCATGGGGAGGCGCTGGCGTCGCCACTGTCCCTGCCCTGCAGGTGCTTTGGTGGCTCTGAGGTGCCCAGCGAGCGCTCCGAAGGCAGCTCCACCCGGAGCGGGTGTGTGGGACGGGCACAGCGCCCCGCTGATGCCACACAGTCTGGGGCTCCCTGCTCACCGAGCTCTAGCCCCCAAGATTGCAGAGCAGCAGCAGGTTGACATCCCGGTTAGTCATAATCGCTGAACCTGGACTGTTCAGCTGCTGGCATGGCAGCTCACACCCTGCGCTGACAGCTCCAGGAACCGTCAAGAGGAGGAGGAGGCCAGGGAAGCACAGCAGTCCCTGCCCCTGGTGCCGCTCTGCTCAGGCTGCACAAGGCGGCTTTGTGCGCCGGGCAGCCGGCCGAGCGCATCCCGACACGCGGCTGGGCGGCGCGGGGCTCGGCCCAGGAGGCGTGGGGCATCCGCGGCTTTCGCCCGCCCTCCCTTAGCGCATGTCTTGGAGGCACCGGTAATGGCTTTGACAGGGCTCCTCTGTTGGGAGCTGCGAGGCGCAGGAGGAACCATTCTTCAAGTTTGCCTGTAGCTGCTTATGGTTTCAGAAAGTGCTGAACAGGGGTCTTTGTGCTTTCCTCCCGGAGGATACCCGAAACGCGCTCTGGGTTTGGCTTTGCTCCGTGCTCAGGCTGTGGGCACACATTGAAGCCTTTCTTATCCGCGCACTGCCGCAAGGCACCCATGACAAATGGCAAAACCAAAGGAGCCTAAAAATAACTGCACCGAGTTCCTCTCTTTTGTCGTGTCCTGCATCACCGGCAGCCTTTCCTCGGCCTGTGCCGCCCGTTGGAAAGATCCACAAATGCCTCCTGGACGCGGCTTGGCCTTGTGGGGAGGCCTCCCCTTACAGAACGGTCATGGTGCCTGCGGCCATGTCAGCATCCTCGATGCAGGTCCCCGGGATGGCCGGGAGAAGGTCGCTCCAAACGGGCTGTGCAATGTGAGGCCAGGGCTGTCATTGGGGCCCAAAGGGTTCTTCCCTGGAAAACAGTGACTTTTCATGCAAGCTGAATTTTTGAATAGGAAAGCTAAAGTGTTTAAACTGTATATTTTTATAAAGAATTGTAAAGAATTTGCAGTTTGGTGACTTTTACGGTGCAGACAATCATGCAGCTGCCTCATCGCCTTCTGCATGGACTGCGAAGAGTGGGCTGGCTGGGGATCCCAACTGTGCCTGGGAGCCCTGGGAACCTGTCACTGACTCCTGTCACACCTCCTGCACCACGCTGCTCCCTTTGCCTCACGCTGCATCAGTATTTTACCTGCACTTCTAAAGAGGAAGGTTTTCTCTTGCTTGGAGCTGCATTGTGCAGACACTGGGACATGACGCGTTGCGTTTCCGTGCTCTGAATGAACGAACTGAGATCCAGCGAAAATGCGTGTCTGATCTCAGCTAAACCAGCTGCTTCAAAGTAGGAATTAATAGTGCTGTGTGCCTAGTGGGTTTTTACGATGAGATATCTATTTCAGTCTACAAACAGCTTTCTGAACTGAAGTTACAGCCTTACCTCGAGGAGGGCAGTAAGCCAGAGCTCCCAAAGAGCACGACAAAATCCTTGCGGAAACAAGGCAAGTGATGACTTTCATGGTGTGGGAAATCCCACGCTTTCCTATCATCTGGAACTCAATAAATCCACTGAATTAATGCAAATGATGGAATTATAAAATACTCCAATTACAAGAAGAATTCCCCCAAGGTTGTGTCTATCCACCACTGCTCTCATTACACTTGTCCACAAATGACAATTTACCAGAACAGCTGCTCTGGAATATCATATTCAAATGGATTAAGTGGAATTGGAGAGAGCCTTTACACTCCGGGATGGAGCTGCTTTGGTCCACTTCCGAGTGCAGAGGGCATTAAATAGGAGGGAAGATGCCAGTGTTCTCCAGGCGGAGCAGCTGGCAAAGGAGGAGTCGCTGGCTCCGGGGTTCGGCTGCGGCTGTGCACTCTGCTTCCCAGGGCACACTGTGGGGTCTCTGCCATGCAGGGCCTTCCCATGCAGTGACATGGGGCTCTCTCACTGTTTCATAGTGGTGTTTGGCAGGTCGCTCTTTCTGCTCCTGTACAGTGGCAACAGGAAACGCTGTCTGTCTTACAGATCTTTCCTATACCGTACTGCTACCCAGTTTTTTACTTCTTTCATCCCTCATGACCTCCTCTTAGCTTCCAATTTTGCAGAGATGATTTAGCACTTACAAGTCATTAAAGCATGCACATGGTAGCACTTGGTTATTGCATTATTGACTTGCAGCCACAAGGTTGGTAATGACACATAAATTCTGGAAAATCTTTTGTTGTGAGTGTGAAATCACAAAAGCAGCATTGCAGGACATAGCTGGAAGTCTGCTCTCAGCACTGTAATTCTCTACAAAGAGTTTGATGCTGAAGCTTGTATTGTGAAGAAGTGTATGTTTATATATAGACTTTGATGCTGAAGCTTGTATTGTGAAGAAGTGTATGTTTATATACAGACTTTTAATTTTCTTAATCCTGGAAGCTCAAAATGTATCTTGGAACAGAAGTTATTTTTCTGAGTGTGCTTTTGTTGACTGTCTGACTATTGCTGTTGCATTCCTCATGGTTTAGAGTGGTTTACCTTAACGTTTTATTTACTCAGTCTGCACTGTGTGAGATTTTGACATTTTCAATAGCATCACGTGAGTCTTAATGTTATTTTTGTCTGCTTGCTGAATTACAGAAATTCAGAAGACGAGTCCAAGAATCTACTCAAGTGCTCCGAGAACTGGAAATTTCCTTAAGAACAAATCACATCGGGTAAGGATTTTTGATGATCTCCGGTCTTAGATTTTTACATCTACTGCTGGATTGCTTTGAGAAATTTTCTCTTTGTGTGATAAATAGTGACCCAACTTGACTGATCATTAAGGCCTGCAGGACTCGGTTCGGCTTTTGCTGGGTATCTGTAGAGAACCCAGCTTTCATCCTTCCATGTTAGGGCAGCCCACATCTCCTGCAGGAAATTTCTGCCTCCTCTAGGGAAGGCAGAAGAGGAGGGAGAAAGGTCTAGAAAGGTAATAGTATTGCTGCTGTAAATACATACATACATATAAAAACATGCTGTGCCAGTGCTTTAATATGGTGCAGCCTGACTGTAAATAATGTTACCTGTATTTTACTGTCATGAACTAGAAAACAACCTCTCAAATAGCAGGAGAAGAAGAAGCTCCAGAGATGATGGTTCGGGGTTAGCCTGTCAGCTGCAAAGGTTTCCTTAATGTTTTCTCTCGTGATCTTAGTGTGTGTCCAGTTAAATTGCATCAATTTTACAGGCAGCTGTTCTTATTTCAAGGAAATAGAACCCTTTCAGAGGGTGAATACAGCAGCAGTATTGCTCCTCGGCACTAGCGTGTGCCTCACTGGTGCTTAGGAAACCTCTGTGTGCTTGTGGGCAGCTCCGTGGGTCCTGGTGGAAGCTGGCCCTGTGTGGGGACCAGCTTCATGTCCCCACACCACACTTAGCACTGGCTTCTCAGGAGCATCCTGCAGGTTACTACCTGGCAAGCAGTAAATAATAGCGGATATTAATCATCCCAAGCACTCATGGCAAGGCTGGAAGAGATCAGGAAGACCTTCATCCAGCATCTGGGCTTTTTTGCACGTGTTCCTGGCCCGCGCTTCCTCAAGAAGCAGTTTGGGGAAGAACTGTGTCCGTGCACGGATCCAGGTGTGGAGGGCCAGAGCCCTTTGGTGCTGCCGGAGCCGTCGTGTTGGAGCGAAGAGCTGAGCTGGCCCGTCCTGTGCCTGGTGAGAGGTGATGGCGGCACTGGCCTCCCCGGCACGGTGCCTGCACGCCCACCACGCGCCTCTGTGCCTGCCCTGCTCCCCTCGGAGCAGCCTGAGGGTGCAGGTGCCGCCATGGTGTCGCCTCCACGCTTCCCGAGAGCCGCGGGATACGTTGGAGGCACCGCTTCAGAATGCTCTAGTTGGGAATGGAGCAAGCAACAGCAGCGAGCAGCCTCCGCTGCTCGCTTCCACTCTGGTTTCCCGTTTGCCAAGCATGCAGCATTCCCACTGGAGATGCGGTGCTCCATGGGATGCTCCGCAGGCTCACGATGGCTGCGGGCACACGCAGGGCGCTGCTGGGGTGCACCAGATAAATATGAGTGTCTCACAAAGTCTGTGTTTGTTTATTTTGCTCACTTGAATGAGAGGCATGTTTCAAAATAAATACTGTAAAAATGCCAGGTCATTTATTTTAGTACACAAGTAGCAAAAGATTTAAAGCCTGAAGACTGGAATAACTCACAGGTGATACATTTGCACTCTGCTGAGGGTAAAAGATATGGGGCTGCACGGCAGGGAAGGCCACAGCTCCCTGCCCCACTCCCTGCTCGTCCTGGGGACATCCCTACACCTCCGCCCAGGCCTCTGCTCTCTGCACAGCTTGCACTCATGCTCAGCTCTAAGGGGGTTTCCAGAACATTTGGATAGCAGTAGGCTTTTCTGAATGGCAGATTATTTTGCATTTTACCAAACACTCCTGTCCTAAAAGGGAAGGGTCTCCAGGCGCCTGGCAGAGTCCCAGCAGCAGCACAAACCCTGCAGTGCTCTGATGGCTCACGTTTTTTCTCTGATGTCTCGTGCTTTTTCCAACAGATGGGTCCGGGAGTTCTTGAATGAAGAAAACAAGGGCCTGGATGTTCTGGTGGAATATCTGTCATTTGCACAGTATGCAGTCACGTAAGTATGCCAGGGCTTGTGCTCCTCGGGCTTGCAAGGCAAACAAAATTCCTCCTGTTCATCCAGCTGGGGGGCAAGAGAGAAGGTGGGATGCTCTGCTTTCCTTGCAGAGGGGTTGCCATGCCAGAAGCTGGATACGCTGTCATGCACATCCCTTAGAAGAGAACCAGAGAAGAGGGTAAATTTAGTCCAAAACTACTGGGTCACAATATAAAACTGTATGAAAAGAAGTGGTAGGTTAAAGATACTATTGTAGCTGGAAACTCGAGCTGAGTAGAGCTGGTATTTTATTTTTAGAAAAGATGCAATCATATGTATATATACCATTGCATAGAAACAAGAAAACAAGATTTTTGGTGGTGCTGTTATAAAATTAATGAATGAAAATTATATGTTTAAGAAATATTGCTAAGACTGGAAAAAACTGTGCACAGCAGAAAGATGTGTTTGTATGAAGACTTTGTTCCTAAAATTATATGAGCGTATGCAAGTTAGCTTGCTGGGGTTTTTTGTCTCTAACGTGGTAAACATGAGTAATAACCTCAAAAATTGTAAGCAGAATAGCATTTTTTGCTTGAAATAGCAGTACAAAAAGTCAGAAATCAAGGAAAATCTTTAACAATTATGGTAATATTTTACATATGCCTAGAGAGTAGCTTGAGCCAGCAAGCCAATATAAATGCTCAGTCCCATATTGACAGAGGCAGCTGAATTAGTGCTTACACAATGTATTGATTTATTAAAATAAAAGAGATTCAGCTTTAAGCATTCTCCTCCTTCCTACAAGGTAACAAATTGGCCACTGGGTTTATTTTATACAAAAGTGGAGTGATACGTAGGTAGTTTCCTGAAATTCCCTGCTTTTGTGCTGAGTTTCTGCCTTTTTCAAGCTCCACACTGTGTGAAAAATGTCCCGGGGGAAGGGAGCCTGCACTGCTCTCTGCCTTTCGTGCAGTCTTTTGGGACCCGGCAAACCTGCAGATGTTGAATGGGAAGTCCCACGAATGTCTTTCTATGTGACTCTGCTTTGGAACTTCTGCTTCCTTCCAGTTTTGACTTTGAGAGTTTGGAGAACAATGTGGAAAACTCAATGGACAAGTCCAAACCTTGGAGCCGGTCTATCGAAGACCTGCACAGAGGAGGCAATTTACCCTCGCCGGTTGGCAACAGCATTTCCCGCTCGGGCCGACACTCTACCTTGCGGTAAGGCTCTTCCATGGGGCAGCAGGTCTCTTACAAGCAGCAAGGATGAGGAGAAGTGGGATGGGTTTCCAGTTGTGTTTTTTCACCTCCCTTCTTTGCACAGTCTGGTCTTTACACATATGGAAACCATGTCGTTGCACTGGCAACTTTGAGGGGGAAAGGAGCGCAATGTTAGTAACAGAGAGCAATGTTACGCAGTAGTTGAGGGTGTTAAAAGGATAATATCACCTCCCTTTCTGAAAGCGAGGGGATTTAAGGGTGCACAGCACATTTCCTCCCACTAGAATGTGGCTTGTGCAGGAGGAGCAGTCACGCTGCTCCAAGGAGTGTCTCATGGTTTCCGTGAAGGCAGCCAAGCTGGAGCTCCGGCCTCGTGTTCCATCCAAACAGAGCTCTGCTAGCAGCACTTTCCTTCCACGGTGCGAGGAGCAGGAATTGTTTTTTAAAAAAGACCACTTCATTCTTCAAACCTGCTGTCAGTTATAGCCTCAGCGCAGGCTTTACTGTGAACTCTCTCTTTCCAAATACTAGAGCTTTTTTTCTTTTTTTTTAAGTTTGTGAAACAGGCAGGATCACTTCCCAAGATTGAATGAGGTCAACTCTTCTCTAGGCCTTCACATTCCTTGGATACTTCCTCATGATTCTAAAACATACTAAGCACCATCTTTACACTACCAATACAGCAACTTGCAATTTTATACTACACCTTCTTGTAGAGATTCAGTTTCGGTTGGTCATTCAATGCTAGTGTTGGCTTTTAGTTCATGTGCAAGAAACATCAATAAACAGATGCAGTCCATGTACAGCCTGATTTAGTTATAATGGATCTGATATCTAGACCATTTAACTCAAGGACATCAGGGAAAAAGTGGACAGGAGGAGGCAGACCTACAGATCTGTCAAAGAGAAGTAGGTGTAAGAGTGCAGCAAAATTGGCTGTGCATTTTTTTTTTCAATATTGCAAAGACTTAGTGGCTTTGGCTTTTGGTTTTCTTTGATCTTCAGTTATTGTGACTCGTGGTAGAGTCTCGTGGTCAAGGAGGATGTCTGGTCCTGTTCTTTGTCTGTGGGAGGCAGAACTGTGTTTGCTCATGCGAGGAATGCACAAGTCAGGTATACATTACATGTCTCTCACATTTTTTCTCTTCCCTTCCTTCCATCCTTTTTCATGTATCCCCTTTCTTCCTTATCTTTTATTATTCCCATTTCAATGTGCATCCTTCTTTCCCCTCCCTCTTTCCCACACTCTTCACCTCTCACTCTTCCCCTCTCTGCCTTCGTCCGCCCTTCATGTGCCATCAGACTGGTTTCTCTGCCTGACCGCCTTCAGCCCAAACGCCGCCGGAGCTGCTTAGCACCCGGCTGCCTCTGGAGCGGCTTCCCCTTGTGCTCTGCCGATGCGGCCTCGAGCCGGAGGATCCCGTAAGTGCCGGGAGTGAGGCCGCGCACGCAGAAGTGCGGCGCATGGGCCCGGCGCGCGCGGCGCTCCCCATGCATTATAATGGGATGAACACGCGTCTTGGCACACGCCGCGAGGAGGCCCGGCCTCGCAAACGTGTGGTTGTCACATTATAACTTAGAAGGGTAGTTTGCTTCCGTAGAGTGGGATTGACGAAAAGAATTAAATGAATTTGCTTGAAACAAGGTACTATTTTTCTATATCATATTATAAGCAGCGTTTCTAGGTTTATAGCTAAGCTACAGAGTTTTAATCATTGTATGTGCTGTCTCATCTCTTTTATTATGATAGAAATATTGTGGTAACTTTGGTCCAGAAAACTCCTTGGTTTGTTCCTAGACTTGTGGGGGGTTCGATGCCAGTGAGGACCTCTGGGTTTGGTTCCTCTTATTTAATGTGTGTGCAGAGTTAGTAGAGAAATTTGCCGTGGTGCACAGCTTGTGCTTCTCCTCCTGAGCCCTGCCACTTGGCCACAGGGCTGCCTTTGTATCAGTGGAGTTTGGCCAACAATTGTCCCTCCGTTGCAGGGAAGGGAAAATATAGGGGAATTAGCTGCTGAAGCCTCATCAAACAAAAAGCTTTCTTTTTTGAAATATGTGTACTTCTTTTCCATGGATGAGGAATATGTCAATTAAAAAAAAAAAGTAAAGAAGATCAGAAGTTTTTAGGAGGTGGGTATTTATTTAATCAGTCATGAAGAAGTGAAATGGAAGCTTTTCCTGCGAACAAGCTTAACCCCCATCAAGTAAGTGCATGGGGTGGCGTTCCTGCTCCCTGCTCTGGGACAGTATGTCTGGGACCCCCCGAGCTCCTCCCTATGGACGTTCCTCTTCCTTCAGTGCTAAAAGGACCTTTATAATGGAGAGAAAGAAAGAAGGAAAGAGTCTGACATTTTTAGCAGGGTAATTTAAAGCCGAGGAGCTGGGCCCATCCCTCCTGTGCCGGAACATCTGGAAAGTGTGAGCGGGTTTGGCCTCGATCCCTTTCTGGTGGAGAACAGAAGGGCCTGGGGAGATTGCTGTGCCTGGAGGGCAAGTGCTCCGTTTTTGCTCTGCCCTTAATAGTAGCTATAATGTCTGCTCATCCATAAGAACCCAGAGCCTCTGGAGCAGAGCAGGGGCTGGAGCAGGGGCTGGAGCGGCTGCAGCCCTGGTCTCCAGGCCTTTGCTATCCGCCGTGCTGGGGAGGCTCTCGGTGTCTTCTTGGCGTGAAGCACACGCGTGCAGGAAAGCCTTGGCATTTCTGTTAGAGATGGGGAGGATGCTTCCCGCAGCTGTAGTTTCTCCTGTTTCTGGTGCCGTAGAGCTGGGGCCTTCCTGTGGCTGCCGACACTGCGGTGCCGGAGGCTGGGAAGGCCTGTGCCGAGCCAGGCAGCAGGGCGGGATGGGCCTCTGCAGAGCTTTGCGCTGCTTGTCAGGGAGGGAACATTGCTTCTGCTTCAGAGTCCTGCTCTCTCTTCAGGTAAACATTATCTTACGTCCCGCTCCAATAGAAATTCCCTTTTGTCTGAGACAAATGCTTCGGTTTTCCTGTGGATTGAGCTCAGTTAAACTTTGTTTCCTTCTCAAAACCTGCAGAGTGAGTAACGAGAGCGCAGTCCCGGCTACGGAGCCTGAATCCCTAAGGAGCGAAGGCCTCGGTGCTGCCCTGTGGCAGGTCCCACCGCCTGCATCCGCATCCCTCGCGCTGGAGGGGACAGGCAGAGCGCACTCGGCTCCTCGCTTTCCTCTTCCCCCTTTCCCAGCAGCAAAGCAAGCGCCTCTGCTTTATGAATTGGAAATTCAGCTGCAAAGCAGCTACCCACGTGGGGCAGCCCCCAGCCCAGCACAAGCCTCTGACAGTAGGAAAATATTGTAAGCTGCAGGAACTTGCACGTGGTCAGGTTTTCTGTTTCTTCTTCTTCTTTTTTTCAAAACTAAGGATTTGTAGTTCTTCTTTAAAGGAGGGGCAAAGGACATAAAAGAGGAACCATCTGACTTTAATTACTAGAATAAATATACTCTCAGTGACATAATCTTTGACCTGCAGCAGAGAGGAAATCAAAACCAACAATTCATCCAGATGCTGAGCTCAGGCTAATGTTTAGTAACAAGAAATGAAATAAAAGCAAAGGAAGATCATCCACCCTGGTTTGGCTCATGACTTATAAGGGGAGGCGTTAGAGCTACTGCCAGTCTGTCCTGCCTTTAGGAAGGAAATAAAGAACATCAGGAATTGCTGCAATTGCCACCAATATAGAAGAAGCACCATGATCTTAGTTCCAGTGTGTAGAATCCCTGTAAAACAGTACAACCCCCCTCATCCATTTGCAGCATTCACGTCTGCATGCAGAAATTTGCATTCGTTGCAGGGCGCCTGTGTGCATCTAGGGCAGAATCCTCTGCGTGCGGGCGGCATTGTCCCCGCACGGGGGCTCTCCATTGCGTTTTTGGCGCTGATTCCTCAGGCTCGCCGCTGGCTCCTATTGAGGAGAGTCCATGAGCCGGAGTGTGGGAGGGAGTCGGGACGGCTGCAGCAAGCACCGTGTCCTCACGGTGTTCTCCAAGGCCAGGGTTTGGGTGTCTGCAAAGCCACACCAGTAATTAGGGACGGATGGGAACACTGGTCAGCCCATGGAGACTGCTTTCCAGGTAGGCTGTGGACAGGTGCCAGGCTGACATAATTTCCAGGAAGAGGGAGCGCAGCATACTCCAGGGTCCTGCTGATTTGCAGAATATGCTTCATTTGGTTTCCCGTTGCCCTAGCTCCCCAGGCAGAAGCAAGTGCCAAGTTTTGCTTTTGTTTGTGTTCAGCTGTTAATTAGTTTTAAGAGTCTTGCTACCATTTGTTACAGCTGACAAAAGTCTATAGATGTCTAAAGGCATTCTGAAATTTAGCAAGTTGATATATTAGACCCTGCAGAAGCTCTTTCACCCACAGCATGATAGAGATCCTAGCTACTTTGCTTTAAAATTTGAAGGAAAATATTGTATCGAGTCTGTAGTAGTCTGAAACTGAGATGAGTCATGGTAGGAAAAGTCTCTGTATGGCTAGAAACAACTTTTAAATCTTCGTATTCTATGTATTTCCTATTTAGTGACACTGAGCACTGGCGGCAGAGGTGGGCAGTTGTGGTGAGCTCCAGGCCCGCTGTGCATATCCCGAGAGGAGCTGCTGCATGGAGAGGGGCTGTGCGTGGTGCCAGCCACTTCCCCAGCTCATCGTTAATCTTTCTTCTTATTCATAATAATTAATACTAATCACTGTGATTTTGAAAGCTGTGCTTTTTTAAGAAACAAACGAGTAGCACAAACTAGACACGTCACTGCACATAACATCAGCAATGAATGGGGTGCTTCCCTGCATGCACTCAGCAAATACCGAGGACAGAATTGGAGGCAAACAGCCACCCTTCTGCCCTCTATATGTGGCCTAACAGGCAAAGTGGAATCTGTGTATGTTATTTAGAAACAGATACACCGAGCTGTCACAATTGCTTCTTTTAGAGCTTCACAAACAGTATTTCTGAAAGAAAAAGACTGCCTTTGGGCAGGATCAGACATTTGCAAGCTACCAAATTAGGCAGTTAAAGAAACATTCCTAGTTCATCGTGACACAAAGTAGAGCGGTTTAGCTCAAACTAGGGCGGATGTGCTTCATTTGGTTGGAAAAGAGGAGATCACACGCGTCTTCGAATGGGTTGGCCATATGGTTCTTCTTTGTACTATTTAATAGCTATAATTTAAAAATAATATGTCTATAAGACAGAACATTTGTGGTAAAACCAAAGCCTTATCGAACATCTCCTCTGACCGTGGCTCTCAGCAGATGCTTGATATAGGCACGTCAGAGCAGGACAGGTGCAGACCCTTCTACTGGCACACATGCCGCTTCCCGCAGCCTGAGGGGCCGCTCGTGCAGCCGAAGGTGGAAGCTCGTGCTCAGCAGCCCCGAGGTACTTTCCCCAGTGTCTCTGCAGGTGCTTGCGGAACTGGTGCTGGCATTTGGCACCATGGCCTTCCCAGTGCTGAGCTCGGCTCTGTGGGGCTCCCTGAAAAGGGCCATTGAAATGGCCAGCTTTGCTTTGGGCTTCCTGGCCGATGACTTTGGGTTGCTGTGTCTGGATCGTGATGTCTGGATCGCTGTGTTTGGATCGCTGTGTGTGGGCAGGGACAGCAGCTCGTTCCCACTCCGTCCCTCCGTGCCGCTCAGGTCTGCACACCTTGCCACTCTGGTTCTCTTTCCTTGGTTCTCTTTTCTTGGCTGCAAAGTCTCAGCCTGCTTCCTTTCTGCCAGCTATTCTGTTCCTTGTCCCTCCTCTCCTCCCTGCTTGGGAATATGCTCACAGTTGGACTGAGGCATCGCTGGCTGCCAGTATTGGTTAATGTTAAATTGTGGCTAGGAACAGTAACTGCAGCCCTGATGCTGTCATCCAGAACCTTTTCCCACTGCAGTGATTTCACATATTAGATGAGAGAAGTGGAGCTGTCCGTGCTTGCTGCACAGGTGTCACCAGTGCCACTGGGAGGTGGGATGTTGCTGTGGGTGGCTGAAGAAGCCCTGTGTTTACTATATTGTTGTATGGGTCAGCTTTCCTCTGTGAACTCCTTGTTCCTCCTGCCATGGAGCTGCTCCTTGTGCAGTTTGGCACATCCTGAAGCTCTTAATGGCACTTGCGCCATGCTACTTTGCTTCCTTTCTTCCTGAGTGCATTTTTGCACTTTCTTCCTGCTTTTCTGAGATCAGAATATGGGAGTGTGAAGAAAAGCGGATGTCCCAGGTGGGGGGCTCTGCATAGCGGAGGACTGGTGTTATGCTGGTTGCTCGTCCCACTGCTCACTCCATAAATGAGGATCATCCCTGGAGGTTGGCTCCTCTGAAATGCGACCACCGCTTAACATGCCAAGGAAATGGCAGATTTAAAGATTTCTCTTTATATTTGTTCTGTGCAATTATTCACTGTTTCACCAGTTAGGGGATGTAATTAAAATAATTAATGCCACCATTCTGAGGAAAGTTCCCAAAAGCTGAATTTTCCTAAAATAATTCCAAGGACTTTCAGAAAGCTCAGCCCTGGAGAAGAGAGGCCTCCTTCTTTGATACTGAGATAGGCACTGCCACAGAAAGGAACACATTTGCTATTAGGTTCATTTCATTAAAAACCTGCGCTGTTGCTCATACAGAATAATGCAAACCAGCATAATTTACCAGGGAAAAATCCCCCGTCCAGCCTGGGTGATTCCCTCTGCTACTGCCATGTTACAGGGCAGACGCGGGCGTGTGAGCGGCTCCACAGGCCCCATGGCAGCACGAGGACAGGTTCCCCTCTCTGCAGAGCTGCAAGAGTGCTGTGTGCTTTCACTGAATGCACAAATATTCCCGTTGCTTTATTCTTGCCACCGAACAGTAGTCCTGTGATTGATGAGACTTGTTTTTTGTTTGCAGGTATAATACTTTGCCAAGCCGAAGAACGCTAAAGAACTCCAGATTAGTGAGTAAAAAAGACGACGTTCATGTCTGCATCATGTGTTTACGTGCCATAATGAATTACCAGGTACTTCCACTTTAGTTCTTTGGGACCAATAACTATTTCATTGCTTGCAGTGGGAGGGAAAGCTTAGCTGTGAATCGCAGTACCGATGTGGAGGTTTAAATCCTTATTCACTCTTATATAGCATCACTGGGAAGCCACATAACACAGCCCTTAACTGCAGAGGATGCAGCTCACCTTGTGCACATGGGAAGCCCCAGAGAAATGACAGCAACACCTGCACACAGAGCCATGTGCTGTTTGCAGTGACGGGCGCAGTCTGCCCTTGCTCATTGGAAATGCACCTACACAACAGAAATTATAGTTGGTCTCAGAATTTAGCACTAACATGGGAGATACAGGGAGAAAATTAGATAGAAAATACAAGATTTTGTTGTGTGATAAATTTATTGAAAGGCAGTTATAGTAACTGCAAATCAGAGAAAAAATTAAACTAAAGTTAATCTTATTTTAATGAGCTTCTTTCATCTTCAGTGGGGAGCCATAATTATACAGCATGCCCAGGTAGCTTCAGATAATTTGGATTTTCTTATAAACCAGTAACTGCTAAGAGTTATGTGCTTCAAAGCAAATCTATGACGAACACCTTGATTATTAGCCTGTGAGGTGTCCTGACACCCCCACACATTGTGCACCCTGCTCTTCGTGGTACCAGCTCCCCAGGAATCTTTGTATTTCTTATCTTTAATGGGAAGGATGCAAACAATGATCTCATGGTAATAACCAATATGCTATTTTCCAAAGCAGTTTTTTTTATGTTTGGAGAACAAATCCGGAGTCTTTCTGCAATTGCTGCATGCAGCAGTCATTCCATGGCAGCGTGCACATTAGGAAACAAGAGATTTTTGGCAGCCGACTTACTTACAAATTCCTCTTTAGAGAGCAAATGACACACTTGGTTGTCAGAGTGAAAACAGGGAGAGGATGGGCAGGGAGGTCGGTCCTTGTGTGGGAGCAGATTCTAGGGCTCCTCATGGGCTCTTGGGACTTAGGGGGCAGCTGAGGCCTCCGGGCCCCCCACAGGGTGCCTGCTCTGCCCCGTGTTACATGGAGATGTGCTGACGGATTCTGTAAACCTGGCAGCATTTTGCTTGGCTTGCAGCAGCGCGGAAGACTGCCAGGTCTGATCAGAGATACGTAATTTGTTGGATTTAAAAATAATATTTTCAGTTTCAAAGCTGAAACAATATTTTCCTCTTCACTTTGCAGTATGGATTCAATATGGTCATGTCACATCCACATGCCGTTAACGAAATTGCACTAAGTTTGAACAACAAGAATCCCAGGTAGGATATACTTGCTCTTAAAGTAAAGAATGTAGTGTCACTGATTTTCACAGGTATATTTATACACAGACTTGTAGCAAAAATTTGGCCTCTTTCCTGAATCAACTTATATCTGCAGTATGGTGCAGACAGACAAGTGCTTGCAGTCTAGTTCCCTTGCTTTGAGAAGCTACTGACTCTTTCAATAAAAGTGTGCCACTTACTTAAGCACTGCAGCTCTATTGCCATGCAAGAGGAGACACTGCTGATAACCAGCAATTTAGCACGTGATTTCTCTTGAGGAGAAGGAAAGCCTTTCTGCTAGATTCTCTCTGGGCTCCCCAGGTTGTAAATCCCTCGGGGGAGGATGTAGATGCTGCTCTGTCTTGCAGAGCCCCCCGCTCCGCAGTGCTTTCTAGCAGAGAGTAGCACTTGGAGCCCTGCAGCCACGCTCAGCCGGAGCTGTCCCGCATGTGTGACGGGAGCAAACCTGGAAGCAGATGTTTGCAAAGCCAGGTGGAGACAGGGGATGCGGGAAGGCCACACGGCCACAGTGCTGCAGCTTGCGTGTGCGTCACCGAGACGTGGGGAAGTTGGTATGTCCTTTCCTGCCTTTGCTCAGGGTTAAAACAGAAGCCTGGACATAGGATAAAGGAGAAGGACATGGGAACACTACTGTGTTTATCACATTTGGTGTCCCATGCCTGGAAATCAGACATGGAAAAATCAGGTGACTAAGAGAGAGCCTAAGCTCTCATCTTTCAAATACATTTTTCTGTCTTTTTCTGGATATGGAAAATGCTTTGAGAAGTGGCTAAATAATCTAAAGGCAAAAATTAATGTTGCTGCTGTTCAAATCCTTTTCTTTGTTTTAGTCCCTTCATGATTTTTTGGGAGCTTAGGGTCGGCTGGGCTCTGCAGACAGGGAAGCAGTAGCCCCGGGAGGTGCTGCAGTGCTGGGCAAAGCACCAGGGCACCTTGGGGACACTGGGGCACAAATCAAAGCTCTGCCCCTTCTGCTTGTGCCCAAGTGGTGCCACCAACCCGACAGTGCTGGTCCTGTCCTGTCTTGGCCGCAGGATGTGGCGCACAATCCACAGCAAAAACTCCTTGAACTTGTCTGAAAGAGTGTGGATTTTCTTCTTATGGCAGGAAAAAAAAGTGAGGAGTAAGAACTGAATGTGACCCATTAAAAATTTCCTGGGAGAGTGAACATTTTACTTGGTTTCCAAAGGTAACAGTGGTACTGAGAAAGCCCGAAGGTATCTCTTTTTCTGTAACATCTGGTTTGAGTAAGCCCTTGAGCATGGGACTAATTGTGCGTGTGTGTGTGCATGGTCTTAATGTATGCTAGTAGTTCATCAGGCCGAGCAGTCCTGCTGGTGCCTCTGCCGCGTGCGGACCCGCGAGGGCAGGTTGGCCCCCACTTCTGTTGGTGTGACCCGGAGACTGGCTGCACGGAGCTTCCCTCCCGGCAAGCTGTTGTGTTCTCGCCCTCATTAATGTGTCTGTGCTGGCATTGCTGGCAACCACTTTTTGCCCAGATTTCTTGCTCAAGAGGGGAAAGATGTGCGAAAGCATCCTATATCCACTTCAGAGAACTGCTTCTGATTTTTGGGGGGCTATGAATAATGTAAATTATCATAGGAAATAATTCAGATTCCTATCAGGAAAAGTGCAGATCTGTATTAAAAGCTCATTCATTAAAGAGGGAACTTGGAGGAAATGGGCTGCTTGTGGTGAGAATGGCTGACTAACGGTTGGTGTGTCGTGATGGGGGTTTGTAATGCCCCCCTTTTACACTTTGCATAAGGGAATTCTGCTGGAGTATGACCTGCAGGAAGCTGGCACAGTCTGCCCTTGACAGATTTACTTAACTGACGCCAGTCTACCTGCATTTCCATACATGCATTTTGTAACTGAGATTTTTGCATGGTTTGCTAAGCATTAAAATGGTGAAAAGTTGCCCAGACAAGAGCATGATCTTGGGAGAGCCAAACTAGCCTGGCTTCAAAGGCGCTCAGCACCACACTTCCTGCGGGGCCGTGCCGTGCTGGTGGCACACGAGGAGGACACTGACTGCGAAGAGCTACCTGCAGCAGCTCCCATCCATGCTCCTTGCTGATGCTCACGTATGCTTCCTCCACAGGACCAAAGCCCTTGTCCTGGAGCTGCTGGCCGCGGTCTGCCTGGTCCGAGGAGGGCATGAAATCATCCTCTCAGCGTTTGATAACTTCAAGGAGGTTTGTTGCTTTGCTTCGTTGGAATTTAAGGAGCCTTCTGCTCTTCTCTAAAGTGTGGCTGGCTGCAGCTTTCTCATCCAGCTAAATTTTGTTAAGTGAGGAGACCTGCAGGGTTTCCGTGAACTACTTGCAGCTGCAAGGAAGCAGATGGTCGTTCCAGGATCTGATTAAATGGTAATTTATCTGGGGATGAGCCTTTGGGAAGGTGTTCTCTCCTGCTAATGCTGTGGTCAATGTGATAATTAATTTGCAGAGTTAAGAGCGGGAGAAGCAGGCTTGGGTGATGGTATGAGGTTGGGAGGACTTCAGCAGCTCTTATGCCACCTCTCTGTGCAGGAGTGGGTCCTGACCAGGTAGCTCCAGGCTGTAAATCATCCCCTTTCTGCTGTGTTGGTTGTACAGTCTCTCTTGAGTGGAAAATTGAGATTTTTTTGAGGGGGCTGTCAGTGGTTCTTCTGTTTCTAGATGCTTTTCTGTATTCTCAGAGGAAGAAACAGTAGTCTGGCTTGGATCTGCCACTTTCCAGACCTCAAGCTCTTGGCCCTTTTGTTTACTGTTAGGTGGATATTTGTCAGTAGATTACAGAATCAGGTCTCTGTGATAAAACATGGACTAAGCTGAAGTTAATATGAGTTTTCCCAGGTCAGAACTCTGTGTCCGATACTCCAGGTATTGCCTGGTTAACAGGGTCTGCGGACTTTGTGTGAGTGTTTAGAAATGCTAGTGTGGGAATGAAGTCAAGGAAAGCTGCTCTTCTGGTTTGTTTTGAACATGGCAGAGGTGTGTGGCTGCATCATCAAAGAAGAGCATCTAGTCTTGCCAGGTCTAGAACCATTCAGCTTTATGAGTCCCAGGGCGATGGCGTAAACACATAGCTCGTTTTCCTTGATGCCACATTGGGATAAGTGGGTTAATGAAGATGGTTGGCAAGCCAAGCTGTTAACTTTTCTGCTTTTTGTGTTTTGGGAATTCTCTGTGCTGAAGAGATATGAATCTCCCTGATTTACATCCGCTGTAAATATCTGTATGCAGTTCCCAACGCCCCAGCCGGGCTCTGTGTGGGATCAGGCTGGGCTCAGAGGGGACAGGACCTGCGGCCCTGTAGTGCGGAGCTGGGATGAGAGGTTTCTATTTCCTCCTCTCCTTTATTCCTCAGCAGCAGTGGGAAGTTCCTCATGTCCCGTCCCTGGTTGCCACCTCTGTCAAGAGAGGGGAGAGTGGACATGCTTGCAAAAAGGTTTATTTGGAAGAGCCAGCAGTAACGTCTGAGTTCTTTCAATGGGAAAAAACATCATGTTCATGATAAGTGCAATATTATTGGTCCAGTTTTAAGTTCTCCATGGCTTGTTACTACATTGTAATAGAAAAAAATGTGGCTCATTAGCAAGGACACTCATAGGGATTACGGATGATTTTGGCAGGTGACTGCAATAAAAATGCCACTCGTAGCAGTCCATAAAGGCAGCTAAATAAAACTCTGTTTATGGCCTGGGGAAGCACAAGGTCCCATTTGCCACTTTTTCTGCCTAACCTCCCTGAGAAGGGTTTTGCTCCCTCCTTGCCTTTCAAGTCCTCTCCTTCTTCTTGTGCCAAAATTTAAAATGCACACGCAGCACAGTGGCTTTGCCCCCTGTAACTGATTATGTTTTTGCTGCTGGTTTCTGGTTTTTGCAGCGCTTTCTCCTGGTGCGTGCAGGGCCGGCAGTGGCAGTGTCTTGAGCACAGCAGGAGGCGCACAACTCCGTCGCCCAAGCTGCCCGCACTCAGCTCGCGCGCATGTTCGGGTGGATCTGGCTTGTCGGAGCACGTCCCTGCTGCTCTGTCTCCTTGCCAGCAAATAACTTCAAAAGAAACCCCAACTGCAGGCTAACATGCTGTAATGAAGTCAGCAGGGAAAACAGGGTATTTCAGACCAAATTCTGCTTGCATTTATGTCAGGATGAACATGAAGTATTTGATGAGGCTTTGAGCTTTACCCTTATGCATATGAGAATGGAATTTGGTTCTCAGGCTTTGACTGCGCGGGAGAGTCGCAGCAGATCTGCATCTGCTTGGCAATTCTGATCAAAAATGACTTTTTGCTTGAAAATGATTTTAAAGGTCAATTCTGCTCTGTCTGGGGTCAGCACATCCAAATGGAGGATGTTCTGTGCTTAAGCTGTCTGTCAAAAATTATTCTTGTCCCCTTGTTTCCTGTGTAGTGCCTGACTTGTGCATGAGCACAAGAGGGGCACTTCTTGGCCACTAGCTCTGTATCCCACGTGCCCAGGGGGAATGCGGTAGGGCTGAAGCTCTACCAGTCTCTGCTCCATTGAGGGGACCAGGAAGTTTTTTTTTTTTTTTTTTTTTCTTTTCAAGCAATTCTTTCCTCACCTTGCTGAAGATGACATGAAAATGACAGATTTTGAGTGTATTTCGAAGCACTAAACCAAGAGATTCAGAGGCAACATCAGAAATCCACACTTAGCTCTTAGCTAATCTCCGTTTAAAATCCAGGAGAATTTGGTAATGCCTAAATATCTCCAAGGAAGGACCTGAAGATTCTACCGGGCTCAAATTTGGGCTCAGTGTGCATAAGAGGAGAATTAACATAGATCCAAACTGAGGAGGTGAAAAGATTGCCTGGATCTGCTGTGGGCTGAAATGCTACCCAGAAAAGGTCCCCGCTTTCTGCAGGAAGCTCCAAGGGGATGAGTGTCCAGCATGGCCGTGAGTTGCTTGTTGTTTAAACACAGCCAAGCAAGGAGCTCAGCAAGGCTGGTGCGTGCCAGTGTATTTCACTGGGAATTAAATTTAATGTTTAGAAATAAAAATAGAAGTAAGCTGCTTTTCCTCCGATGAATCACATCTTTCAAGAGAGCACCTCGTCTTGCTCCAAGACAAGGACAGACCAGGAGGAAGAGCAAAAGCTGCCCAGGAAGTGTTTTTTTTTCAACCAGCTTAACTCAGAGTCATGCCTCACTGTGTCACTAGCGAGGGACAACACTGAGAACAGTGTTCCAGTGCTGCTGCTACAGTCTGTCTGATAACTCTGTACAGGAAACAACTGTTTGCAAGTGCTAGGAAAAATCAATAGATTTGTTGCCTTTTCTACTAGAGCAGTGCCTTAATCCTGCTGGTAGAGAAGTAAAAGGTATATTAACGTAGCAATCATGACATAACTGCTTATTTAACCAGGGACTGTGGGAACATTGCTGTCTTGTCCCTGAGCACAGCGCGGAGGGCGGCAGGGACAAGGTGGCCCTGTGGAGCACCGAGCACTGCTGCCCGGGACCGGCCTGCTCAGCAGTGGTGAAGGTGCTGCAGGAGGAGGAAGCGGCTTAAAATAACCCCGTGCAACTCGTGATCCAATGATCATTATAACAGTTGCACCGGCAGAAAATTTCCTGTATTGCAAAGCCTTTGCTAACTTTTACATATTTTAGATTTAGTCGTTAAAATAATTATTTTTCCTGACTTGAGCTCCCTGCCTTTGTCATCTCAATCAACGCATACCCCCAGGGTAAGTGCAGCCAAAACGATTGCAGGCATTTTCTGCATGGGCTCTAAGAGCATCAGCCTTTAGCTGCTTCAAGGCACAAGATGCGTTTTGCAGGTTGGTGAGCTGATGTCTCTTAATGCCTTTGCTTTGAACACATGTTTCTAGCTCAAGGCTGTCGCCCTCCTTCCCGTCCTTTGAGTGAATAAATAGACTGTAGACCTGGTTGCAGTGGCCATGTACGGGCACCCTTGTAGTGAAAACTTTTTTTTAATATGCCTTCTGTCTGGTTACGTTGCCTTTCTGGAGCTTCTTACTGCAGCCATGTCCCAAGAACAGGAACAACCCCAGGATTGTCTTATTTGAACTTTGCTCCTGGGTGGTCCAGATGTGAACCATGTGACCCAAAGGCATTGCTAGGTGGATATGCACATAACTGTCACCAAATTTTTCATAACAGATCTCTTGCTTCCTTATGGGGTTGTATGGGGTATAGGGTCTCTGAAGGGCTTACCTTGTTAGCATCCAAGGTCTTTTGAAAGAGAAGTCCTTCAGGGTGGCTTTCCATAAAGCCAGATTGTTCTTCTGGAATGACATGGACTTAAAGGAACCTAAAAAAATTTTCACAACCTGAGCAGAGACAGAGTTTGTTATAGCTGTTGTAGCCCGGTCAGTCTTTCTTCATACATTGAATAATGCTAATAAAAGAAATATCAGTCTTTCTTAGTAGCAACCAACCTTTTAGTGTAACTGACAGACCTTGGAAACGTATTGAAATTAAAATGGCAACATATGGTTTTTATGTGGTGAGATTTGGTTTCAGCATTTGACTTGGATTTTGGCCAATCTTCAGGCTTTGTCTATAGTTTCACTCTCTTTAATCTTCCAGGGTAAATTATAACGCTTTATGAAAGTCCCTGTCTCCTGAAATGCGTGTGCTGCAGCCCTGACTCCTCTGAGGACAGGGTGAGGTATCCCCAGGGCTGCCGAAGCCGCAGGGCACCGCTCCCGCCGTGTCCTCTGCTCCGTTCCAGCCACCCTGGGGGCTTTTCCCCTGTCTTGGCAATGGGCTGCTGGGGTTGTAGCTCTTAGGGTTGCTCCCTAATTTGTCAGCCATAATTGAATTAGTCTACCATAAATAGCTTATAGTTGTTTATGTCAGCTTTTTCCATCCATGTGGAACCATTTACATAACATTTTCCCAGAAATCAGTCCTTCCGACTGCTGTTGAGTGATTGTACACACCATGGGGATGTTTATTTCCATAATACATGGTCTTGTCCATCTTCAGTTTTTCTGAAGTGGGAACAGGAGAGCCACTCTAGGTAGCCTCGAGTTCAGGTGAACCTGTTTTAATTTTGGTATATTAACTCTGTCCGCTTTGCGGAGAGGGGAGAGCAGGAGGAGCATAAGAACTCACAGTTAGTTGAACTGGAGCATCGTCCCATTCACTGTAGAGCAAAGAGGAGGCTCGGAGCCTGACCGCGCGGAAGCAGACTGGGGCGCAAGGCACAGGGAAGGCTGTTTTGTTTTGAGCAGGAACTGGGTTAGGCCCAGTATAAGCCTCTGAAATCAAATTATTTTGGCTAGCAGCTGCTGTCTTTGATTCTTACAGTGCAAGTAAGTCCCTGAATTTCTGCCAGAGTCCGGTATTCTCCTCGGCTCTTCCTGACAGGAGTCAGCTTCTTTACAGCTATGCGTTTCCCTGCCTCCTGAATTGCATGTTATTCCTGAATGGAGATGGATGCATCCCGGAGGAGACAGATACCTGGGATGTGGCACGCAGACAGGGCACGTGGCTGCTCTTGAGGGACCCTCTATAAGCAGGTCTTGGGGGTGCTCGGGATGAGTGCGCAGAGGTGCTCAGGTGGGTGCGCAGGCTCCGAGCTTTAGCTTTGCACCATGAAGCTGGTCCTGAGCCACACACAGAATGTGGGAGAGCAGGGCAGGGCACTAGCACTCTGGTCCATATGGAGATGCTCTGCCCCACTCACAGTGCGCGCAATCTGTCCCTTGCTCTTTAACGTGCACTTGTGAAACCAGATAGTTAGGCCACAATGCTCATGATGCATTTTTCCAAGTGCATTTGGGGTTTGACTGTGGCACTTGGTGGCTTTAGAGAGCTGCTTTATCAGTGAGGTAGGTTCTCCTGCCACTGCTGCAAGGCACAGCATGCTGCTGGGCTGGAGCAGCAACTCACTGCTTGGCTGCCGGTTAGAAACACTGAGGAGCTGCTTTAGGCACCAGCTCGGCATGCACAGCGTGGTGCGCATGCCTCGCGGAAGGCTTTTTGGAGGTTACTCCTAAAGAAAGTGCTGAGAAGAGACTGAAGATCTGGAACGTGAAGCTGAGGGGCGGGTGTGTTTACAAACACTCCAGTCCTTCTCATGGCCTAGGGACTCCTCTGCCAAGAAACGAGCCCAGGTGTATTCTCTTCTGTGCATCCATTAGGCTTATCTGGAAGTGTTCTGCACATTTAAAAGCCCTTTTAATGGGGTGCTGCGTGTGACTGGCTGTGCTCAGCTTCCTGAGGGAGCATCCTTGTGGCAGGGATACCAAGCAGCCCAGCACAACCATGTCAGTGACCTTGTGTAGAGATCCAGTGGCAGAATTCCCATGGATGTCAGGTGTTGACCACAAATAGCTGGATAATAACCCAGCTGTGGCAGTTTTGCAAGGCAGTGGTAGAAGATGTATCACACACCACACTGGGCGCTGCTCAGTGCTAACAAGAGGCAGCAGAAAGCCCGCTTTGCCCAGCTGCAAGCGAGTCAGATGATCCCACCAGGTCCCATGGAACTCTATGGAAAAGCTCTGCAGACCTAAGTGGGGTCGGCTCAGAGCCTTAATCTTGGTGTGGTACTGTAAGATAGATGCAGTTAAAAACAGAAGGCTAATGAGCACACAGTGGTAAACTTTCTTTGGCTTTTGAGGAGTATCTGAAAACCTGAATTGAGGTCTCACGGTGGGAAACAGCGTAAAAATATATACAAAGAGCAGAAGCCTGTCCCAAAGAGTCTGCTTTCTGCCTCAAAAGGGCCCTCTGCTTCTATGGGTGCTCAGTTGTGTCCTGAGCTGATTCCGGTGCCGCCAGGCTGGCTCTGGAGGGCAGCGGCAGCGCCTGCCCTGTCCAGGCTGCGGACCTTGACACAGGACATGGCTGTGCGGCTCCTTCTGTCCCTGGCCCAAGGCCCCTGCACATTGCGTGGGGCCTGGTGTTCCTGAGGCCCTTCCATGTCAGCTGGCGCGGCACGCGAGCTGGAAACGGGAGCCTGCTGGAGCGGGAAGGGTTCAGTGAGGAGAGGGGACTGCTGAGGAGCCGGAGGTGGCAGTATGGGATTTAATGCTTCAGGCCTGGCAGGTTTCCCTGCTGTGCAGCATGTGGCCACACTTCCCACTCACTCCACGTTTGCACTCACTTTCCAGCTTATTTGATGTTTTGGTGTGAATTGCTCTAGGTTGTTCATACACTGAGAAACTGGGACTGAAATGGAGAGGGGTGGGAAGTTCTGAGGTTTCAGCACCGCACTGCAGTGCCCTGGGCTCTGCTTGCTGCCTCGGGCACTCGCTCTTCCTGCCAGTAGCCCAGGATTGCCCCATGGAAACACTGCTAGCAACAGTCACACTGACTTATCTAACTCCTGAGGTAGCCCGTGATAATATCTTCCCCTCTCCTGTAATTTGCCTTTTTTCCTAATTATATTACAGTTGAAAATTTGTTGACTGTAAGAGATGCTGCATTGTCCCATGGCAAAGTCTGGTGTAACCCTGTGTTTGTGTTTGTGCTGTGAGTGGACATGGGGTTCAGTTTTCCAAGGGACAAAAGAGCAGATTCAACATGCAGCTGCACCTGCCCTGTTATTCTGGCGGGACACGTGCTGCCCTGTGCTGCCTCGGCCCCCGTGGTGAAGAGGAAGAGGGTTTCTAACAAGCGAGGAAGCCCTGAGCAGATGAGATGCCTTCTGGGTCTTGTAGCACTGTCTTGGGAGTTGCATTTGAACAAATGCATGGTGATTCTTTTGCAGGTCTGTGGGGAGAAGCAGCGCTTTGAGAAGCTGATGGAGCACTTCCGAAATGAGGACAACAACATTGACTTTATGGTGAGGGCTCGCTTCAGCAGCAGATTTTGTGCCACTGGGTCTGTCCCTGCTGCCTTGCACAGCATGAGCTGCATTTACTCCCCCAACCCTTAGTCTACAGTTACCACAGTGCAGTTTTTTAATATTCCAAACTATATAATATACCCTCCATTTTTAGCGTCAGTTATTTTCAAGAAATGTTACGTACTGTGGTGAAGGTAATTGGAAAGCACGTTTCTGGTTGTGTGTTTCTCTGGGGCAGAATAGCAGTACCTGCAATATCTAGATGTATTTGCAATATTCTGTACCTGTGCCAACATCCTCAAAATCACAGACAAGGAAGTGTGGCGAAGACTCATTGCAGCTGTTGTCTGTCCTTATCTGCAGATAAATATAACAGTTTTCAACACTTTTAGTTCCTCATTATGCTTATGCATGACTATTCACGAAATCCACTTCCCCTGAAGCACAAGCGAAAATAGAAGCAGAGGAAGAGCCTCACCAGCACCCACAACCGCAGACGCCAGCTTGCACGCTGACAGTGTGTGGAACACGGAGCCTCGTGGCAATGAGGATGAGCTAACCGGTTACGTATGCGGGCTGAGATACCCTTCTGCATCCGTTTCTCCCAAGGGGATGGCAAGCGAGTGGTAGGGGCGCTTAGAAAGCTGAAAAACTGAAGTCTTGTATTTACTTGTGACTGGTAAAACACACGGGTATGGTCCCTGAAGCCTCCTACGCTGCTGATATCTTAAACTTGGCCTTTTCTGTTAAGACCTCCTTGTGCTAAAGACATCTTTTTGACAGGAATTAAGAGTTCAGGCAGCAAGGTATACATTTTCATATGGGCTTTGGACACTCTTGTTAAAGAAAAGCATTATCTTTAAGGTACTAAATGACCCACTGTGAGGATGGGGAATGTACGTGTGTGTGCACAAGTCCAGGCAGCCACGAGGCCCATGCTCAGCGTCTCAGTGTGCATGGCCTGTTTCACCCCAAAGCGTTGAAGACAGTGGTGAAACTGGCTTGAAAACAAACATTTTCCAGGTCTTGCCTAAATACTAATAAAATCTGCATCCTTGGGTTGCTTCCACCTACTAAGGAAAGGCTTGAATCTGTGACAAGCCCCAAGCTAGGAGAGAGAGCGAGTTCATGACAAATGATCTGGCAGATCTGCTCCTTCTGTCACCATCTGGCCCTAACTCGATCCACCTGCTGTTACAGGCAGCGTACAGCGGGCGCCGCGAGATGCGCTCACGGGATGCTCCTGGGGTCCCTGGGGTCCCGCACTGACGCAGCGAGGGGGTCTGCACCTCTCGACAGGGCAGCATTAGGAAGCACAAATCATTCATTTCTACAGGACAGGATAAAGCAGCTCCCAGTGCCAAGGCCCCAGCGTGTGAAGTTAAGACTCGAGTGACTCAAGCAGCTGTAATGACCAAGCGCAGAGACGGTCCTGCAGGACCTCACTTCCCCTATGCCCTAACTGGAGAGGAAACTCCAGGAAATTCCAGGATGTAAAGACCTGGAAAAACCCAGAGACAGTTTTTGGACTGTTTTGGGCATATTTCAAGACGTGGGTTCAACCTAAGAAGTGGGGACGAGACATCACTCCTTCTTGGGCTTCTAGGTGAACCCTTAGAGCCCGAGGGAACAGCCTGGGCCACCTACCCCCAGCCCGTGTTCCCAGGCAGGTATCGCAGTAACCTTGAACACTCCATGTGATTTGTACTGCTGTGTCTGCAGCAGGATGCTGGTACGCCGTTGAAAACCCTGCAGGCACTGCGCTGTGCAGGCACAAGATGTTCTAGCTCAGAGAGTGCAAAAGCCCCTCGCAAAGCAGCCAAGAGTGGCAGACGCAGGCACGCATCCCTTTGCAGTCCCTTTGCACTGCGAGAGTGCTGGGCCTCTCTGTGCAGAGCAGTGTTTGGCCCTGTCTCGTGCTAATGAAAGAGCTTGTGCCTGGCGGCTCCAGGACCACTTTCCACAGAGCCTTTCTCTTTCCTGCCCCATGCTTGGATTTGGTTGGGTTCCTATGACCTGGCCCCTTGTTCAGTTACCAAACCACAGACTTGGAAGCACATTTCCTGCAAGCAACAAAGCGTCCTTTGTGAGAGGCCTGCATGGAGGCTTCCAGTTGCAAAATCGATTTCCCTTTTCAAGGCCCTTTCGAAGACAGTGTCGTTTCCCGTCGTGCATGGACTGGCACGAGTGTCTGCGAGGCAGCGTGCGGGCACCCGCAACATTACTAAGCTCTTGGAACCGCGCTCCCCTTCCGCGCCACAGACAAGAACCTCTTAAGCCAGAACCCAGCACAAACACTGAAAGAAGAGATGTGGAATAGCAGCTCACAGTTTCCACGCAGAGTAAACATCATAAAATGCAGCCACTAATAGCGTGTGCCGACATAAGGTCTGCCCCAGCGGGGCCTGCTGGAGGGTGCCAGCTCCGACCCTGCATCTCCTGCTATCGCAGAGCCTTCCCCCAGGGTGTTGGTGCCTCCAGGCCTCCTGAGGCACCCATGGGAGATGCTCACCTTGCCCATGCTCCTTCCCACAGGTGGCCTGCATGCAGTTCATCAACATCGTGGTCCACTCTGTGGAAGACATGAACTTCAGAGTCCACCTGCAGTATGAGTTTACAAAGCTGGGCCTGGATGAGTATTTGGACGTGAGTATGAGCTGGCTTTCTGTCCCATGCCCCGGGAGCTGTGGGTTCCTGGCTGGGTAAGCATGCCCAGAGCAGAGCGGAGCGTCTCCTGTTCCGTGCTAAAAACGTGGTGCCCTTGGGTGCTGACTGCACACCGAGGCTGGATGCCCTCTGCAGCAACAGAAGGTCCACTAAGTGGACCTGGGCACTGGGAGTGACGTTGGCAGCACTGTCCTGCAGCAATGGAGCACGGCCCTGTCCTAAGCCCATGCCCAGGGCCCTGCGCTGCGTCAGGCCAGCTCAGAGGCTGCCACGTCCCTGCTCCTGCAGCAAGGAAACACTGCAGGTCCGGGCCGGCTACGGCCTGGAAAGCTCTGCTTCGGGTTTCACTTAGAGTCTTTTCTCCTGACAGCTAGACCTCTTCCGACCTTCTGTGGGAGAGACTCATTAAAAAGAAAGCTCTTCTCTTTAAAAATATACTTTTCATTTTCGCTCTTTGTGTTTTTTCCCTCCCCTTCTCCTGCCGCCAGGAGCGTTTGCGTGCGGGCAGCACTGGTGCTGATGAGGGATGGAGCTGTCTCTGCTGCCTTCTGTTCGGTTTGCTGTCTGCATGCAACGCTGCCGCGCAGCAAGGGAGCCCTACTGGCCTTTGGGTGGCATAGTTAATTGTATTTCAAAGCTCTGCACATTTGGTCCTCTTTATAGAAGTCTGCTTGTCATTTATGATCCCTGCTAATGTTAAAATACTAAAGTGTATTTCTAGATGATGGAAATGGCCTGAGCCCCCACCATGTTTACCATGTGCGATTCTGCTGCTTCCACCTCTGCTGAGTGACTCTCTTCTCTTCTTGGATTTGCAGAAACTTAAGCACACTGAGAGCGACAAGCTGCAGGTGCAAATTCAGGCCTACCTGGATAATGTTTTCGATGTGGGAGCTTTGCTGGAGGATGCTGAAACCAAGAATGCTGCCTTGGAAAGAGTTGAAGAACTGGAAGAAAATATTTCTCATGTTAGTACAAAACCGAGGTCACTTTGCCTTTGAAGTCATTCGGAGGCTGCTGTTTCAGCTTGCACATTAATGTGTTGGGATTGCCAGTTTCTTTTGGGTGAGGAAAGCAGAGGCTTGGACAGGGGTAGAGCTTCTGGGGTGAGAGGATTATTTGCCTAAAAGAAGGCTCTGGGTGACTGTGCTGCTCTTAATGGGGAATAATGAGGTACTTGCCCATGAAGACCTTCTGGATCTCAGGCAGGTGAACTTGCTGAGTGCTCTCTTTGTGGACCCATGTGCCACTGTTTCCTCAGCTGGGAAATTACACTGCGGGCTTTTAGTTTTGAAAAATTGCACTTCTGGTTTTCTTTATTTAATTGTAGACATGCTTTTAAATCAACAGCAGTGGGCATGGCTAGACGCTTCTCCTTTATATGAATTAACATCATTCATGTTGGGAACAGAATGATGTCAGGTCTTGGTTTCACTGCATTTTTTTGTAGGGACTGTGCTTTTATTATCATACAGAAACCTTGCAAAGTCACAGTACGAACCATATTTTTGAACTTCATATTCACATAGTTAATGGCCACACTGCTTGCTGCAATGTTTTACTCTTAAAAAATGGAATTTGCTGGGACTCGACAGGACTTTCTCTGTATGTCGAGGAGCACTTGGGCCCTTGCTGCCTACCGAAGGGCTTGCGTGGCCATTCCTGTAGCACGCGAGTACCTCGATAGCATCACAGGATCGCTGTGGTTGCAACAGACCTTCAAGATCATAGAGTTCAACCATAAGCCCCTCAGTGCCATGTCCCTAAGTGCCTGATTTACACATTTCTTGAACACCACCAGAGATGGTGACTCCACCACTTCCCTGGGCAGCCTGTGCCAGTGCTTCACCACTCTCTCTGTGTAGAAATTTTTCCTAATATCTAACCTCACCCTCTCCTGGTACAACTTGAGGCCATTTGTTTTTGTCCTATGGGTAATTCTTTTGGAGAAGAGGCCGCCCCCCAATCGCTTTGATGCCCTGCGCCTCTGTAAAGAGTTATGTTAAGCCTGGAAAAACTAATTTACATATAAATTACAAATTCCTGTGCAATACAGTGCAAAAAGGAGAGATGATAAGTGCTCCATGCTGTAAATACAGCCCCATCGTGTGCAGCTTCTGGCATTAGGGAAAGCAGGAGGAGGCTGCGGAGGCAGGAGCTGCTGTGCATGGCACCGCTGCCGTCCTTGGGCAGTGTGAACTGGCCAAGGCCAAAGGAAGGTGGGCACAGGATGGATAACGTGCTCCACTTGCTTAAGTCCCATCACAAGGGGCCAAGGGAAGGGCTCGGCACCCCAGGCTGCAGTATTGCGTAGGCACCACTGCCTTGTGCTTGTGTAGGCCCTGCTGCCTTGCAGCCTTTCCCTGCCGTACCTTCCTGGTGCAATTGCTCTCAACCAGAAAGTCTGGTTTGGCTGCCTAAAATGAAAATATTTTCCATTGTTAGAAAAGAAAATCATAAAAGGGTCATTCTGTTCCCTTTTCTATATGACTAACACAGTATAATATAAGGGAGATACTTCTAGTCTGAAAGGAAGTCACTCTACCATATATGGCCCTATGAGGTGCTCTTCTGCTAAGAAAAGTGATTTAACAAAAATGGCAGTTTGCTTAGTAGGTCTGCAGCCTTAAGTGGTTAGAAACTTCGTGTGCTTCTGTGGCAAATTTTTAACTACTCTGATCTCCTGATACGGAGATCAGACTGGTCCCTGCAGTACTGACAGACTCTTCTGCTGTGTCTTTTGGGGGATTTCAGTCGTACTTGGTGTATGGGGAATAACGGTGTTTTGGGCACTTCATGACTCCGTGGGGGAGCGGCTCTCTTGTCGGGCAGGCGCAGAGCTGCTCTTTGCTGCATTACTGCCTGCCGGTTGTGGCCGAAGGGTCCCGTTTGTGGCAAGCAGCCCTTCAGCAGGGCTCCCCACAACTGGCACTGTGTCCCAAGATCTTTGCTCTTCCCACAGACACTTCTGGATTTGGTGGAATAGCAATAATTTGTCACATATCATTGCTCCAATAAGTGGTACAGACATTTTGGTTAAGAAAACTATTATTATTCATCATGTAATTTATTTCTCTTTGGAATAACAGTTATCTGAAAAACTCCAAGATACAGAGAATGAAGCAATGGCAAAGATTGTGGAACTGGAAAAACAGCTCATGCAAAGAAACAAAGAACTGGATGTGATTCGGGTAAGTGTGATGGTAAAGCTGTGGCCAGGTGCCACGTTTCGGCAGAGGGATCTGCAGTGCAGTTTGTGTTTAGTGGAGAGTGAATGTTTTAAATGCACTGAGCTGTTTCTGCTAGCTCTGCAGCATAGACTGCAGATAGATTTTGTGTGTGCATGCAGAAAAATCCACAGTTAACTTTGCATGCGTGAGCAAATCAGTGAACTGGAGGGCCCTGTCCTGTCACCAAGCACTGTGGTTATTCCCGTTTGGAGTTTTGCATGTGGTGTTGGCTCTAGAGGAGAGCTAGAAGTGGACTGGAGTCTTTTACAGTCAGGGATCAAATGCTTGTGTTGATACAGTCACACTCAACCTGTTTCCCATCCACAAGCCAAATTCCTTGCTTCTTTGCATACCGTTTTACTAGCACAAATTATTAATATAATATTGGCTAACTTTTTAGCCCAAGAGTTGTCCCAAAGTGTGGCTGCTTCTGGGCTTCCTTCGTCTGAATGCCTGCCCCGGATACATGCAGGAACAACCTCTCTCCTACATTAGGAGCTCTCATCCTGCTCCTCTCTGTGGAGCAACAACTGCCCACAAGTAAAGCAGACAGCAAGACAGCAGGTAGCCTGTGTTAAAAGTGAAAATCCAGGTAGCATGCCTACACTGTGTAGTTAAGATTAGCATAATGGGAGGCATTATAAAAATGTGATGATAAAAAATCTGTATTCCTAGGAGTGGGTGTCCGCAGATGAGATTTCCCAAAGGACTCATTACTGTTCCAGCCTTATTCCTAGCATGGGAAAATGCAAACTGAATTCTTCCTCGCAAATGAGGATTTATGGTTTGCATCAGGACTTGTTGCTGGATAATGACTGGGCACAGTGTGCAATCCCTTGTGAAGCGGTTCTTCTGCTTCTAGTATTGATATTGTGGGTTTGGCAGTATAAGTAAAAAAATAACTTGTTTCTGTGGCATTCTTAGGAAATCTACAAAGATGCAAACACGCAAGTTCATACGCTGAGAAAAATGGTCAAAGAAAAAGAGGAAGCCATCCAGCGGCAGTCAACGCTGGAGAAAAAGATCCATGAACTGGAGAAGCAGGGGACCATTAAAATCCAGAAGAAAGGTGATGGGGACATCTCCATTCTCCCTGTGGCTCTGGCTTCAGGCATGTTACCGGCAGGGTTGGACGCCGTGACTGGCACCTGTGCCGGAGCCAGCGCTGGAGCTGCATCATCGGTACCGTTGCCGCCACCTCCACCACCTCTGCCAGCCTCAGCAGCAGTGCCCGAGGCAGGTGAGGAGCGTTCTGGTGGCATGTGAGCCCGCAGGGAGCTGGCAGCAGTGCTCGTGGCACCCGCACTCAGTGGCGCTGCCCTTGAGCTGAGAAAACCCTGTGGATGGTCTGAGGCAGCAATGCAGGTTGGCAGAAGGAGCCATCGGGCCTCAGTGTTACACACGCGTGGGATGAGTCTAGGGTGGGTCATGGACCCAGTTTGGCCTCACGAGTGGGTTGTGAATGTGGATGCAGAAAATGGAGCCCTTTCTCTGGACGCCGACGGACGGATTGTCGCCCTTTGCTCAGGGACAGCGATCCCGTTCCAGCACAGACCGTCTGGGCATCCCTTCTCCCGCGCAGCCTGTTGCTTCCCACCCTGACTCACTCTGCGGCTGCTGTGCGGTTCTCAGGGATGTCCCCTGGTCAAACCTCTTCTCCCTCCATTTCACAGTGCAAAACGGTCCCGTGCCGGCGCAGATGCCACCTCCCCCGCCGCCGCCACCACCGCCGCCACCACCGCCTCTCCCAGGCCCAGCCCTGGAGGCAGCTCCCGCAGTGCCACCGCCGCCGCCGTCAGCTCCCCCCTTGCCAGGAACCTCCCCCACAGTGGTTTTCAACTCAGGACTTGCAGGTAAAATGGCCCGCGCGTCCCCCTGGCACAGGGCATGTTGGTTGTGCACGGAAGCAGGGACAAGGTGAGGACACGGCATGTGCCTGGAGGCCACAGCACCCGAGATGGGACTTTTCTTCACGCCGTTATCTCATACACGGAGGGAGTTGAAAAATGAAAGTGCATTTATCAAATAACTGGTGTAAGTTTGGTCCTTAGGAGAGATGTCTTCTTCAGTGAAACTGAAGCCTTTTCCAGAAATATATTTTAACGTGATCATTTATGGCTTTAAACAAAAGAAGAAAATGGCTTTGAACCCCCCCAAAGTTTCATGGGTTTGAATTCTTTTGAGAATACGATGAAGTAATATCTGGACAAGGAATGGCAAACTTCTTGTTCTAATTTTTTTGGAATTTCCTGACCAGCTTTAATCCTATTTCAGTGCACTCTTTGTCACAGCCCGAGTATCTCGGGCAGCAAGTGAGTGTTAATTGGCATCACACCCCTGTTCAAGAGCCTGTCCTGAGCTCAGGAAGAGAGACCGAGGAGCTCTGATTGGCAGTGCTTCTGAATAGCTTTTAGATGCTTCTCTGATAGGGAAAACCATGGAAGCAATGGTGAAATGGGTGTGTTAACAAAAAAGGTCAAAAGCATAGAGAGAGTTGAGGTTCATGGTTACTGCTAAAAGTAGCACCCTGGCTGTGTGGTCCCAGGCTGCAGTGCTCGTTTGGGGATACGCCTGCATAGGAGGCGCCCTTCCCGGGGCAGTGGGACGAGACTGGAATCGTGAACAATGCTGCTCTAACCTTCACTAACATTTTCTTCCCTTGTTCCTCCTGCTTCCCGGGAAGATGGGCCCATCAAGCTCTTCTGTAGGTTCCTCCCTGCTAAGTATCTAGCTCCCCGCCGCGTTCCCCTCGTGCCTGTGCTGGGGCCCTCCGGTTTGCGCGGGCAGTGGGGGGCACATGGGGCGCACAGGTGGGTGGGCAGGGCCCTGTTGGCTCCGTGCACAGTCGGGCCAGGGCAGCAGCAAGGGGCAGCAAAGCAGTTCAGCAAGTTACTCATGTGCGTCCTTTCCCTTAAGCCTTCTTAGATGGGCGACTTACTCAAAAACGAGTAGTTTCTGAGCGGCCAGAGGTGCCCTCTGCGCTGCAGCGTGGTCGCCCTGTCCCCAGGACAGGGAAGGGGATTTTTGCAATATCTGGATTAGCTGCAGCAGGAGCTGGGCACATGTGCACTTACCTCCCCTTCCTCTCCTTAAATAATGCAGGAAGAGCTAATAAGCAGGCCCAGTGTTTGCAGTAACTGCAAATGTTTTTTCATGAGTGTTTGCACCATGGAAAAAATATTTCTTTTCGTGTGTTAAGAATTATTCTGGAGTAACCACCTTTTACCAACACAGAGTGAAGCTGTGGTTAGTTTGGCTTCACAGAAACTGGTCTCTGGTGTGTGTCTCCCAACTGGGCAGCAAATGCTCAAAATGCACAGACTGCAGTTTCACTGTGTTCCCTGGTATGCACTTACAGCTCCTTGTTGCAGGCAAGTGCTGTTGCCAGTAATTTATTCTTTAGAAGGTCCCTGCAAAATGAGTACAAGCCCGAAAGGCACAAGAACATGTGAGTGAATTCTTGGTTTGAAAACTGAATGAGGAAGTGAGAGAAATGTGCTCAGCATTTTCCCACTCCTGTGTGCAAGCAGGGGATGTTCCCTGAAATGATGCTCTCTGCCCTGCAAAAGCAGTGCACAGAATCCCTGGGAAGGTAAAATGAGTATTTGCTCAAGTGTTTTGCAGCGGGGGAAACTGGCCATCATCTGAACTGTTCTGCATCTGCACAGAATGCCAAATAATTAGCAAGGTGCCTCTAGCTGCAGGCGGGGTGGGCAGGATGCAGGAGTTCTGTTGTGGAGCAAGCAGTAATTGCAACAAGTTGGATGCAAACTTTCCTTGGCTGTGGGCAGAGGTACCCTGCAGTGCCGTGAGTGGAGGCCCAGGTGTCTGGGCTGGCCCCGGGGGGTGTCAGGGTGCTCCCTCAGCGAGAGAAGGAGCGGGGCTGCCCTTGCGCAGTTTGCAGGCAACAGCATTGGAGAAGAAAACCCAGAGTTTGTTTCTGTTTCCTGCTTGCAGTCTGGAAAGAAAGTTATTTTTAAAGCGCTTCTGGGGTAACTCATTTATTGATCGCATTAATGAACGTCCCAGTTTTGTAGCAGCTGACTTTGCGTGGGGTATGAGAGCTGCCATACAGAAATGACTCTCGTACCTCCCAGATCAGTGAGAAATGGGAAGGGGGAAAAGTCCTTTCCTTGCTCCGGCCTCCACCGTTGCTCTGTTCCCTTGGTAGTGCCAATAGTCAGTCCTGGGCCTCTGCAGACCCTCTCTGCTCTTCGCCTGTCCATCCTGGGCAGCCAGGTCTTTGCAGAGCCGCAATCCTGCTCTGGCTGTTTTTCCTCCAGTGCTGAAATGCCGCTGGAAAGCTGCGTCCGGGCGCCCCGGGTGCTTTTTGGGCATCGGGGCGCTCGTCACATCCTTCCCTCTCCTGTCTTTAGCTGTGAAAATCAAGAAGCCCATCAAGACCAAGTTCCGCATGCCCGTCTTCAACTGGGTTGCACTCAAGCCCAACCAGATCAACGGGACGGTCTTCAATGAGATCGATGATGAGAGGATCCTGGAGGTAGGAGGGCTGCGCTTCGCAGCACAGCGCGGCAAGCTTGACGTCACTTCAGGGCTGGGCGGTCGGTGCAACGCCTCTTGCAGTTGGGTGCATTGTCTCCTTCTCTTCTTAGGACTTAAATGTGGATGAATTTGAAGAAATATTCAAAACAAAAGCCCAAGGGCCAGCCATTGATCTTACTTCAAGCAAGCAAAAGATAACACAGAAAGGATCAAACAAAGTCACTTTGCTGGATGCCAACCGGGCCAAAAATCTTGCCATTACATTAAGGAAAGCTGGAAAGACAGCAGATGAAATATGCAAAGCTATTCATGTGTAAGTAAAGCACTTGTCAGCAAAGGAATTATATTTAAGATTTACTCTACTTTTTGGTAAGTGGAATGATTTTGAATTGGCAGTTGATATAAATGTTTTTGCATTTGGAAAAAACCCAAGTGTAAGGATGGAACTGCTCTGAGCGCCCACAAATCAGATTCCCTGGTACTAAATGTGTTGACTTGCAGTTTTATGTCACTGTATCACTATAGGGGCTAAACAAATTAGCACTTCTTTTATTAGAGCAACTAATTCATATTTATCCGCAGTGTGGGATTGTGTATGGCAGCTGTGATTATGTTTACACAGTACTTTCTGTTACAATAACATTTAAAAGTCAGGAATAGGCAACTATTATAGTTTGCTGCATGAAGTGTAAGTTTAATTCAAGCGCAGTGGAGGGGTTTTGCATGCAATTAGGTCTGTGCAAAGATCCTCAGTGCCAGACATGAATGTGATGCAAGTGGACACGCAGTGCAGGTGCAGGGCGCCGTTCTGCCAGTTCGCATCCCACTGGCTGGGTTTTATCTGCTTTAATCTTTGGGAGCTGGTGACACAGCTCATCACTCACCTGCTCTAGTGGTTTTTGGGACAGAGTACCGATGGTCCTGCTCGTTAGAGCTCCACCTAGATTAATTCAGAAGAGTTAGTACCCGTGGCCCAATTCTGTTACTTCTGTTACCGGAACAACATCTGTTACTTCATAGCACGAGAATATCTCAAAAATGTGGATTTTAGCACAGAGATTATGTTTAGCCTGGTGAGGAGGGTGACGCCAAGCTGCTGCCAGATTGCTGCAGGTCCAGCTGCTGGGGTTACAGGAGTCTGGCCCAGTTAAATAAAAGCCTGCTCCCTGGCTCAGCGAGGTGGGGACGAACTGCCCTTGCTGGGCCCTGCAGGCTGCAGCTCCATCCCTGGCATCATTAGGCAGCGGTGGCTTCTACTTGGTCCTTTACTGCTTCTGCTCATAGCACTGCTCTTTCTGGTTTGCTCTCTCAGGTTTGACCTGAAAACACTGCCGGTGGATTTCGTTGAGTGCCTGATGCGGTTCCTGCCCACCGAGAACGAGGTGAAAGTGCTACGGCTCTACGAGCGGGAGCGGAAGCCCATTGAGAACCTGTCCGACGAGGACCGCTTCATGATGCAGTTCAGCAAGATCGAGAGGCTCATGCAGAAGATGACCATCATGGCCTTCATAGGCAACTTTGCCGAAAGCATCCAGATGCTGACGCCCGTGAGTGAGACGCACCCTCGTGACGTGCCAGGCGCGCTAGCTTTCGGGCTTCCTTGTCAGACCTGCAGCCTGCACAGCAGGCCCAGCCTGTGTGGGGCAGAGCCTCACAGGACACCCAGGTGGTGTTGTCCAGGCAATGATGTTCTTATGGAGACAGACCAAGAAACAATTATACCAAAGGAAAGCAGCTTTCCTAGCTGCTTTTTCTCGTGCATACTTAGGCCTCACTGAAGGCCCTAAATCAGGCTAGAGGCCCAGGGATGTATGACAAAGATGTTGTGACAAAGAAGTTATTCCAAATGATTCTGCTGCTCTCTGTCACTTGAGGGATTTGCGGGTGGCTTCTCTGTGAGTTAAGTGGCTGTTTTCCAAAGCTCCATATCCCATGCAGTGCCTGCTGTGTGTGTGTTCCTGGGGACTCAGGCGTCGCACGTGGGGCAGCTTGTACCTCAGAGCTCCCTCTTGTCCTGCTGCTTTAGCCTTGTAGAAGTTTAAAACTAGTTTAAATGAAAATGTAGTTGTTTGTGCCATCAGGGAAAATGGCTATCAGTGCTGTTCTCTGTGCCCTTTGAAGTGTGTCTGCTTCACTCTGATCCATCTTTCACAGTCACAAGGGTTGAAATGTAAATACAATTTTACTCAACAACTTCTGAGCATGGTAAATCTGCCCTGCAAATGAATTATTTGGAATCCTGGTGTGTTATGACAGGATAACACTGCTGGCAGGGCCAGCTGTGTAGATCAGAAAGCAGGGCTCTTTGCAGAATATCAGCATTCAGAATTTGATTTTACACTTGAGCTTGACATACATTAACGAGATCTCTTTCTGTGTTTACCTGTAGCAACTTCACGCAATAATAGCTGCGTCTGTCTCGATAAAGTCATCCCAAAAGCTTAAGAAAATACTGGAGGTAGGTCTGACTTTATTTGTATTGCATGGCTTGAAAAAAAAATCACCAGCTCATCCTCTTTCATGTACTGAAACCGTACCTGGGTGCTTACGTGGAAGTTCTGCTGCGGAGTAAGCTCACGCGCTCGTGCTGACCATTAACGCTCTGCTCCGTTTTGTGCCGGCAGATAATCCTGGCCCTGGGTAACTACATGAACAGCAGTAAGCGAGGAGCTGTTTATGGGTTCAAGCTGCAGAGCCTGGACCTGGTGAGTGCGGGACCGCGGGATGCGCTTGCCCCTCGTGGACGCAGGGACCAGGACGCCCTGCGAGCCCTCTGCCTTTGTGCCCACAGCTCTTGGAAACCAAGTCAACAGACCGAAAGCAGACACTGTTGCACTACATTTCTAATGTCGTCAAGGAGAAGTACCAGCACGTGTCCCTCTTCTACAACGAGCTCCATTACGTGGAGAAGGCAGCCGCAGGTACCGTGGGCCGCGTCGTGGTTACGGCCCCGGCACAGTGCCTGTGTCCTGGGTGCCTTGTCCCTCAATCCAGCCAGAAAGAGAGACCGATGGTTTAAGTAGGGGTAGCAACTTGGCCTGCAGTGAAGCCAAGGCAGGAAAAGCGGCAGCGTTCCTTGGGTCAGCAGGCTGCTGGGAGTAATGTTGGCCGGGGGGTCACTCCTGCAGCAGACTGCTGTAGAGGGGACTCTGCAAGGCAGCGTTGATGGTGCCAGGGGTGCAGCGCGAGGAATGTCCCTGTGCACCAGTGTGCACGAGGGCACAGAGCTGGGGACAGCTCCTCGCACAGCAGGAACAGTGCAGTGCTCCCCTTTGTCTCCCAGTGTCTCTGGAAAACGTCCTCCTGGATGTGAAGGAGCTGCAGAGAGGCCTGGACCTGACGAAGCGGGAGTACACCATGCACGACCACAACACTATGCTGAAGGAGTTCATTCAGAACAACGAAGGAAAGCTAAAGAAACTGCAGGACGATGCAAAAATAGCCCAGGTGTGTTTTGGTTCTCCATGTCTGGTAAGGGGATTTCAACAAGCGAGAGCAGCAGCTCTGTGCCAGAGGCTGCTTTGTACCAGAGCCGATGCCACCCCTGGCAGCCGTGCATTGGACAAGGGCACAGCAAATCCTCAGGCATGAAATATTGCATTGCTTGTGGGGCAAGATTTGTGTGCCTGACATGCTACAAAGACCCTGTTCCTCAGTACTACCCCTCATACACACCGATCCCCCTCACAGTGAGACTAAGAGTGGGTCTCTGCTCACACTGGGGTTTTCCTGGGGCAGGTTTGTCCCCCCAGGAGCACCCCTGGTTGCTCTCCCCAGACACGTGTCGGGGTCCGGCACGGTGGCACAAGCCCTCGGCTTCCCTTGGAGGATTGTGAGGCGGGAGCGGGCTGCAGAGCCCCGTAGCTGCGTGCGCACATCGAGACCCTCAGCAGCCACTTCTGTGGTGATGGCAGGGACTTCGTCTTGACATAACAGCCCCTGTGTGCTTCTTGCAGGATGCCTTCGATGATGCTGTGAAATATTTCGGGGAAAATCCCAAGACGACACCCCCCTCGGTCTTTTTCCCAGTGTTTGTCCGGTTTGTGAAAGCCTACAAGGTAAATGCAGACATCTCAGGCAGGGCCGGACAGCGTGAGACCCTGGGGCCGGGCCCCGCCAGCCCTAGCAGCATGAGTGCCCACACAGATTGTTCTGGGGACTCAAAGACCCTGTGAGAAGACCCTGGGAGGCTGTGGCATCTGCAGAGCTCTGACCTGCAGGAGAATTTATCTTTTGCATATGCTTTGGTGGTTGGGAGAGGGTGGATTGTAGGACTTGGGAAGTCTCTCCCAGCTCTGCTTTTTCAGAGTCTGTTTGGAGGGAGTTTGTGTTGCTCTACTCCAGACTTGCTTCCTTGGAAAGCCGGGCAGTAGCAAGAGATCGTGTTACTTATTTGTAGTGTTCGGAACCCCTGTGTCCAGAGAGTTGAAGCTATAACCCCCTTTTTTTTGTGATAAACAGCAAGCAGAAGAAGAGAATGAGTTGAGAAAAAAGCAGGAACAGGCCTTAATGGAAAAACTTATGGAACAGGAAGCACTGATGGAGCAACAGGACCAAAAGGTACAAAACTGTTTTGGCCTGAGCCCTCACATTGAACCTCAACTCTTTTCTGATTATCAGAAATACCCAGCTCGGTGTAAGAACTTAGAACTTCAGAATTTAGTTGCACACAAGTACAGGCTCTGTAAGTTTTCTTCTTATGGAGGGCAAAAAAGACCCCAAGTCTTCAAACAGGCAGTCCATGCTCTCGATCTGTCAGGTCTGACAGAGGAGTGTGTGGGTCTGCTACTACCTGCTCTGCAAAATTCAGCAACGTGGAGCAGGGGGAAGGAGTCACCGAGTCCGCCTGGCTACAAGCTTTCCAAAACATCGTGTGTGCTGAGTGTTCCCAAACCACGATCGTAGCCCCCTCACCAGAGCTCGCCTTGGCAACGCGTGACATGCGCTAAGCCCCAATTACTGTTGTGCAGAAATCTTCCTAGCATGCTGCTTTCTGAGCTAATGCTTTAGATTTACTAGAACAAAATTTCCCATGGCTTCCCATGCAGCTCCTGCTGTTAGCAGGGATCTTTAATCCCAGCTTGCTTTTGCTCTGGGAAGGGAAAGCATGTTCTTACAGCTTGGGAAAGCTTTCTCAGAGGCCAAAGCTTGGAGTTTCAGTCCTACGAGATAAGAAGTAAAGTCTAGGAAGCAAAGTACAAATGGAAGAAAAGAAAACAGCCAGGCAACCAGGTTAGCTTGTGACTTAGGCCCTCCTTTCCATGAGATGAGAGCTATCGCATGCATGCTGGTGTTTTCCTTAGCTGGTGTTTTAAAAGTTGGGGATAGAAAAGCACAGTGACTGGAGGCCAGGCCTTACTAACGCTGTTTTTGCTGACTTCCAGTCTCCGTCGCACAAGACAAAGAGGCAGCAGCAGGAGCTCATTGCGGAGCTCAGGCGGCGGCAGGTCAAGGACAACAGACACGTGTACGAGGGGAAGGATGGGGCCATCGAAGACATCATCACAGGTAACTGCGGTTCAGGCCGCCGCTCACAGCCTGTTTCACACACCATAGGAGTGTGTATCTGCACTGTAGCTATTGTAAGTGCCTCACACCCTTCCTAAAAAGCCTCATTCAGGTCGAGCTCAGGAAATTGCTCGTGTGCTCAAGTACAGGACTCTTTGCGAGGGTACATAGCCTGCAGCGCCACAGCCCTCCCGATGCCTCTGCTGTCCGCATGCCACTGCCGCACGCTGCAGCACAGGCACAAGGAGCAGCTCAGCTGGGAGCGGGGCACAGCCCTCCCTGGGAACAACCTGCTTTTCCCAGGGACGCACCAAATGACAGGTGTTTAGTGTTATTGAGAGCCTACGTTTGCATTAAAATGTACTAACAGTAATTGCACCACATTACTGCACAGTTGCAGCAAATCATTTAGTCAAACCTGAATGATTTATGGCCCTAAATTGCTTCTGGTTTTACGGCTTTTCAGTTTGGGAGTCCAGGTCTGCGCTGCTTCCCCGGCTGCGCAGGCAGGGAGAGGTCGTGGCCGTGGGCAGACGCTGCCACCCCTGCCCGGCCCAGCTGCTCTGGGCGCCCTTTCCGTGTACGCAGTCGCTCTGATCCCGCTGCTTCTCTGCTAGGGCATTTTCTGCACCCGTAGTGTGGAAGGAACAAGATTTTAGCACTTCTTGATAGCTCTAGGGTCATTTATTTTCATTTTACAGAGTTCTGAAAAGGGCTTTGGGCAGGATTTCCTTCGCTAAGCTTCTTCAGAATGTTTTTCACACCAGTTTTTCCTGTGGGAGGGGAGAACTGTTTTACCACTCAGTGAAGAAAGCCAGGATATTTTTGCCCCGCTGGATGAAGGATTGAAATGCTTTTGCTGAAGCTTTCACAGCCTTGATTAATCGCTTCCTAGGCTAATGATCTTTATTCAAGGGGCAGAGTTACTACGATGTCTAACGTACTACAGCTTCTGCAACTCCTTCACATTCCTGGCAGCTTGTATAATTCTGTCAATTGTGTTTCCCTACTCAAAGGGAAAGAGAAACCTATGTGTGAGAGAAGCCAGTGCAGGAAGTGCCAGACTGAAATAACCTAAACATTTCCCCTGCTTGTGTGTCTGGGATTTCCTATTATGGTGGTGTCTCCAAGGGCCGAGGGCCAGATAAAAAGATTTAGGTATAGACTAGGTCACTTAACTACGGCCCATAAGGTCTGTATCAATGCTGGGAAAAAAAGACATCAAAATGTTACTTTAAAATTGAGGGAGCCTCTTCAGAGGCACACGAAAGCTCTGCAGATGCTGAACAGGCTGCTTTCTGGCAGCACACTTTTCTGGAGTAGGTGTAGTCTTTCAAAACCATTGGGCACTATGGTTTCAAAGACTACAAATTCAAAGAGTTAAAACTGTCTTGTCCCTAAAACTGAGGAACTGGAGTGTAGTCAGCTAGCAAATTGGAGCACGTAGAAGTCCCTCAGATGTCCTTCAGCAAGCACTAACAATGTACTAATGCAACCAGTCTCTGCTTCTTACTGTGCTGTTTGTCTTGTTTGGCTGTTATTTTCCATGCAGTGCTGAAGACTGTGCCCTTTACTGCTCGAACTGCCAAGCGGGGCTCTCGGTTTTTCTGCGAACCTGTTCTCACTGAGGAATTCCATTATTAAACTATTCCTCTTTCACACCTGATGCTCTTAGACACAAACAAGGTTGCTGTAGATTTTTGACACTCTCCGTTTGTACGGATCTCAGCCAGGATCATGCGAATGTTGAATGTATAGTAATGTCTGGTGTCCACTTGAAGTTGTATTTCATGTAGCCTCTGTTGCATGCTCTCGTGTTTCAGTAACTTATTATTCCATTCCATCAACTTATGATGTGTGCTTGATGCTTTTGGCCATCCTTACGTTCCCAAGGCATCTCTCATCCCCATGACCAGTGCCATAGAACAGCAAGTGGTCACTGCCGGCGTCACGCGGCTCACGGGACCAAGGCTGCCATAAAGTGACATTTCACTTGGCTTTTCTATGTCATGTCTGCTGGTCCACAGAGTTTGCTGTGCGTGTGAGTCTGCCCTGGTAACACGCATGTGATGAGTTAGCTGCGTGCCGGAGGGGTGCATGGACCGAGTGGGGTTCTGCGGGGCTTGCAAGGGGTGTCTGTGTGAGGGGTGTCCTCTGCGGGAGCGGAGTGCTGCTTGGGGCCTTCTAACCTGCACGAGTGCCTGCATGGTGGCCGCAGCACGGAACGCGCCGCCCCGGCTGCCTCATTTCCGCATCTGTATTTAACCTTCATCAGCTCCACGCCAGTGTGATCTTGCTGCAAGCAGCGCTGCCTGTCGAGCACCATCCAAAGCGGGGGGACCCCTTTCCATAGGGGGCAGGAGCGCATGGGGCGAGGGGGCGGCAGCCGCAACGGGCCGTTTCCCACCAGATTGGCATTTGAAGCCAAGGGCAGCGCTGAGCAGCTTGATGCAGCCCTGGCTGGGTGACATCCTATGGCGTGGGGTGTGCCTAACACAGCATGTCCTGAACACCGTTGTCTTGGATTAAGGACTCAGTAGCTTAAGAAGACAACAGTGTTTCACTTCTGCAACGTGTATTTTTTTTTAAAAGCTTCTAATAAAATCACAAACTGTAATCAACTCAACAGTTATTTGCTCTTTCCAGTTAATTGCTGTGTTATCTACCTGGAGCCAATCTTCAAAGCAGCTTGGACTTTGGTTAGCAAGAGGCTACGGGTGCCACCCCGTCCTTTCCTCTCTGTTTCTAACCTCCTCCATAGCCTTGGCCTTCCCTCCTCCTCCTGCTCTCTTGGCTAACACGCCTGGGATTTTTGAATGCTCAGCTGACTTGCTCTTCTTTTTCCATCCCATTTTTTTTACTTAACCATCATTTTGTGTTTTTTTTTTTTTTTCTTCTGTTTAGCCCTAAAGAAGAATAATATCACTAAATTTCCAAATGTTCACTCGAGGGTAAGGATTTCTTCTAGCACACCGGTGGTGGAGGATACACAGAGCTGGCAAGCATCACTTTTTACTTAGCTTCCTCCTCTCTCTGTATGCCAGGCAGGCTGCGGGTAGATGTAGCTAAGGGTAATACTGGTGAGAGGCCACGAGAGGGGCACAGGGCCACGGGCAGGGAGGCTCCTGGACACGTTTCCCCCCTAAACATGGGAGACAGCCCCGAAGGCCCTGGATAATCTGGGATTCTTGGGGCGGGAGCAGCTGCTGCCCCAGGCTGCGGGTGCAGGACACCCACACGCCAGGGGCTCCACAGCCCTGTAGGCACCACGCGCTTCAACGCTGGCAGCAGGACACAGCCCAGCCTTGGTGCATCTTCCGGTTGCTCTCGTTTTCCTTAGCACCTGGCTCTGCCAAGGCATTAAGATACCCTTTATTGTGCCCAGTGCCTCGCCGGCTGCGCGTCCTGTGCCCAGCGCAGGCGCCTCATGCTGGAGCCGCTGCGCAAGCCGAGCCGCAGCGCGGCATTGAGAGCTGCGCAGGCAGCCCAGGCTGTTGCGGGGGCCAGGCCAGCACCACCGCCAGCCCCGCGGAGCTGCCCCGCTCCCTGCCGGCCTCTCGCCGGTCGCAGCCCCCACGGCTGCTGCTTTTTGCACTGTGCTGCCTTTAAGTAAAGGGCTGCGCCGAGAGCAGCTTCCTGCCTGTCTTCCTGACCGTTTATAACGCTGTGATACACTCAGTCACTGTTTGTTTGGTGGCGGCAGGAAGGCCAAGTCGTGCTGAACGTGTTCGCCCTGCAGGTGCCTGGGAGCTGCCTTGGCCCCGCTTTTCACCAGTATTACTGAGCGCGTGGCAAGCCGGGCACATCCGTGCCCGCTCCTGGCCCCGTGGGGTCCAGCTCCCTTCTCCTTGTCCCACACAAGCTGCTTTGATTGGCTTCCAGCAGGATCGCTCCTTGCCTAGTGGTGCGAGGGCGGGTGCATGTGTGAGCGGGTGCACCTGCGCCTGGTCTCACCGCCGCTCTCCTCTCCGCAGATCTTCGAAACCAGCCGTACCGCCGCGCCGACGCGGTGAGGAGGAGCGTGCGACGGCGCTTCGACGACCAGAGCCTGCGCACTGCGAACGGCACGGAAATCACCATGTGAGCCCGGCCCCACGCGCGACGCCAGGGGGCCGGCCCCTGCCCGCACCGCCTGCGCCGTCCTGCTGCCCGCAGCCGCCCCGAGGGCATGGGGACCCCAGAGACGCACAGGGACGCCGGCGCCCGCCGCTTCACCGCAGCTAACAAGTGCCTAGAATTGAAGTACCTGCTCAGATTAATCAAAGCAATAGGACTTGGTTTGATTGGGTAGCTCTGCACACCAATACATTATTCAGTATTTTTAACCAAAATATAAAATAGGGGTTGTCTGGGGGGTGTCAGGTTCTGGTGAGCTTAGGGACAGGTCTGCAGGTGACCTGCACACAGGGGAGGGACACTCGGCCACACTGTGTTGCCCACGTACCCACCTCGGCTTCAGCTGCACTTACTGGCTCTTTTTTTTTTTTTTTTTTTTGGTTAAGAAAAGAAAGTATATATATATATATATATAAAAGGGCTTTCCATATGAAATAGGGCAATGATGACAAGACTGGCCTGTACCGTTTCCCCTCTCCACTCCTCCCCACCCCTACACAGAGACTCCGCATGCAGTAGCGAGGCCGTGGTGACGCGGGAGGGGGCGACAAGCAGCGGCTGTGGGGCGAGCGTGTTGGTCACGGCCATGTCGCAGCGCCGCAGGGCTGGGGCACGGGCGCCCCCCAGGGCACACGTGTCAACGCCACAGCGGCTACTGCTTCCTTCAGCCAGCGGCAGCCTCTGAGCAGCAGCGTATTTATTAATGACACTAAGGCATTAATGGGGTGAGCAGCGCCACGCGCGCCTCCGCGGCACCAGTGGCTCCCCGGGCCTCCCCTCCGCTCCTGAGGGGCTGACGGCAATGCGCAGCCCAGCCTAGAGGCTCCACACTGCATTTCCAGAGCTTAAGATGGAAATGAGACTTAGTGCAGCGGCCCCGTCTGCCCCGGCTCCGGCCCCGCGCGGGACAAGCAGTGGAACGCAGTGGGTGCCGTCCTCGCCTGTGGGAGGAACTGGACTGGAGCTCGAGTTGTGCTGCACAAGCAGGAACGTTTGCTTACAGCTTACCCTCGCTGGTATCACTGCATCAGTATGTTAATTGTAAAATTTATTGTATATTATTTAACCACTGAATCTCTTTCTTTTATGTTGTGCTTATGTGAACCACTGGTGAAGGTCCCTTGGATAATGTGTAGGTATATGATAATCTGTTTTTAAATGTACAGATATTTTGCTACAAAATTGGTGCAGTTTTTTATGGTTTTTACACTTCTCTTTTATTCCCACTTTGGCCTCTGGGTAATAATGTAAATATTGTTTAAAAAAATGCATCAGCCTGTGCTATACAATCTGAATGTTATTTTAACTTATAGTTTTTGTTTTTATATTTAACTAAATGGACAGTTTGGGGCTCAAAGTAACCACGTTGACCTCTGCTTACCTATTTACAGGACATTTCCTTTCAAACCCGCCATGCTGGCGCCCTCGCAGCTCCGCTACCCAACCTGCTAAAGAGAACATGCCCCATTGCCGTTCCTTATGGACAGGCCAGCATTTTAATCTGTGTAAAAATTTGGCAATTGATTTAATTAACTGTTAGCCAGATGGCTGAACATACTCGTTCTCACATCCTTAAGCTCAAAGGTATTTTTTTAATTTAAGACACAACTTACCAGACAGATAGGCCGTAACACCGGCATGTTCTCTTTAATATTTTTCTAGTAATAGACCTGCTTCTTAGCAATATTAGGAGTGTTTTATAAAAGCAGTTCATGTTACTTTCCTGGTCTGTTCCTGGCATAAGATCCAATAAACTATTTACACTACTACACAGGGACCGGGCTGTGTGTGGGGAGCCGGCGGGGGCAGCTGGCGGCGGCGGCAGCAGCGCCCCGGGGCTGATGGCACCCGCAGGGCTTGTCCCTTTGCTCCAGGGCATCTGGCTGCGAAATCACTGCAGCCTGGGGGCTGATAGCCAAAAAACCCAAAGCGCCCCCAACTCCTGCCCCTTTTCTCCCTCCCCTTGGGCAAGTGCCGTGCTGGGGGGGGTGTCCGAGGTGGCAGCACTGAATCCCAGCCCAGCCCATTCTATCCCATCCCATCGCACCGCACACCGCAGCACCAGCTCCGGGCCTGGCTGCCTCGCTTGGCCCTGGCACCACCAGGGGCCCCAGGGCCGGGTTGGCTTGAGCTCCCCGTCACCGGGGCCCGGCCTGCACCCCGGGCAGGACCAGCCGCTGCTCTCACGGAGTCTGCACACACCATCCCCCTTAGCCAAAGCTCAAATTTGTTTTTTAAAGGAGTTTAAGAAAATAAATCCTGTGAAAGCTGGGTAAGAACAGAGCGGGCCCCGCTGCCACCTAGGGGCTGCTGCTCACTCTGCAGCGGGCGCCAGCCCCAGCAGGGCTGCACAGGGCACAAACAGCTGCTTAGGCGCATTTACACAGGGTCAGAGCTGCCACCAACGCTTTAAAAACGCTGCAGTTCTCGTAGCGAGGCAGAGAGAGCGTGAGCTCAGAGCAAGACCTGGCACAGGATGGAGGCCGGAGGCTGGGGAGCATGTGGGGCCTGACCCGGTGGCCAGGGAAACAGGAGGAAACCTCCATTTCTCCCTTACACCATGCCAGGAACATCCCTAATTTTAAGATCCAATTAAAAGATTAAGAAAAAGAAAGGCATTATTTTACATTTATTTTTTCCATTAAAAATAAAGGCAAACCTTTAAAAAGTATTTACTTAGAAACACGTTTCTCCTCTAAGTTCTACAAGGCAGTAACAAAGTATTGCAGGGAAGGTCTAGCGTGTTTGGAAGCCGTTAGAACTTGTCAAAGTCTAAATTAACCCTTCCCACCTTTCCTGCCATGGAACTGACGTTAAGCCATGACTAACAGTTACCTTCATGTTCTACAAGCCCGCGGCTGCACTGCCTCACGCTGGGGAACTGAGACCTGTTTAACATCTGCACCTTCCCCCTTCAAACTGCAGACCCAAGGAAGAGAACTGACAAGGGTAGCGAAACGCATGTATGAGATCCAGGCCCACTGCAACAGTCCTAGGAACAGCCACGTCTGCTTGTCCTTCTGCACCGGGGAGAGCGGCTCACACAAACACAGAGAAAAGCCAGAGCCAGCACTTGAATCCATCTGCAGCATCCTCCACTTTGACCTTAAACACAGCACTGTGTCCTGAGAATTACCCCAAGTTAGACCAAAATGCTGTTTCTGGAGCTTCCAAGGTAACAAGCAGCACATACTGTTTACTTTGCTGGGGAACCCCAGCAGGGGCCCGCGTCCCACACCGAGTCCTGCAGCCTCCAAAGCTCCTCCGGAGGGAGGCTGCCTTCTGCCGCCCGTGGCACAGCCGCCCTTTCCGACATCCTCCATTTCAAGCTCAACCAGCCTCCTGCAGTCTGAATCACAGAACCACCCACGCAGTAACCCAGGCCCCGCGAATACCATGGGCTTTACCTCAGCAGAGCTTTGGGGAAAATTCAGGCACCAGTAATGACTACCATATTAGAGAAAAAAAAAAAAAAAGAAACAAAAAATCCACACACTGGAAAGGAAGCTGAACGCTAAAGCTAGTCTTCCTTTTTTTTTTTTGCATGAACAGATGTTGCTTAAATTATTGCTCCTTTCTGAGGGCTGCATTTATCTCAACTGTACAGAGAATTTCAAACTAGAAATAAATACTAGTACACGCTAGGAGACAAGGTTTAATAATTGATAAAAATGTACAAAAATATTCAAATCAGAGCATCTCGGACATTGTACCCACGGTGCTGGCTGGGGGCAGAGGTGCCCAGGTGGGCGGCACAGAGGGGGCCCGGGCCCGCAGGGTTAAGCGACTCTCAGGTTAACGCAATGACACTGCGGCTGCTACGGGGACAGGGGCACATTCTTCAGCAGGCTCTTAAGGCAAGATCTAAGTTCCTTTACAAAGTGATTTTTTTCTCTTAATTGCTCACGTGAAGGTAACCGCTGAACAGGAACCCGTGAGAGGTGCACAGTAGAGCAGGGCTCAGCCAGGGGCAGCCCCTGGAGCGGCCCTACGCATGGAGTCCACGCGGCCACTGTCTCTGTGCCCACGGAACCAGCCCAGGAACAGGCAGTAATGCAGGTCACACAAAAGCAATTCCCGTTTTTGACATGTCTTTGTACTACAGATGAACAGAATCAGTTCTCCCCCCGCCTTTCCAAAGGATAAACAAATCCATAAAGCCAATTAAACCACAAGGAACTCTGTGAGAAAACTCTTTCTAAAGGAAATTTCACCTGCCGCTGCCCAGAAAGGCAGCGTTACTGCCTCCCTAGGAAGGGCCTAGAAAGGTGCCAACAGGTCCCTGTACCTGCGCACAGGATCCAGGCACAGCCGCAGCGTCCTCCATCCTGCTGCTCCCTCCCCCGGGCTGCACAGTGAGCAGGAGCCACCCTGCCGCAGAGATCTGGGACAGGCAGCTTCAAACTCTGAATTTCAGTTGCTTTTCTAGATTTGATTCCAGGCCCATAACAATAGTACTTGAACGTATGCACGTGGTAAAATTAAAACCCGCTGTTATTTCAACAGTGGAACTTGGGATACGGAAACCCACGTCCCCAAAGCGACATTGGTTTCTTTTATTATGCCACAATGTAAACATATTTGGTATAAATAACGTTCTCATTGATCTTCGTCCAGTTGCTCCAAAAGTGTCCTCCGCTGCTTTTCCAGCTCCCCCTCACTCAGCTCGCTGCCAGAAGTATCCCAGTTGCCCTGCGGAGAGAAGGAGGGATCCTGGTGAGAAGCGTTTGTTTTCCAGGTCTGTGTTCCACTCCGTGTACCCCGCAGCTCCAAGGGAAAACATGTTGGGCAGCAGCAGAGAAAAGAAAAGGGCGTCCGCGACCGCAGAGCCCGGGCTGCACCTGCCCAGTTACACTGAACTCACACTCACGCCAGAGTCGCCCACGCTCGGGCACATAACTGAAGCTGGCAAAGGCACATAGAGGCTGGAGCTGATTACTTTAAGAGGATAATGCAAGATGCAGACTGCCCTCCCGCATCCTTGCTGCAGGTGAAGCGCATGGGGATGGATGTCACCCAGAAGGACATGTCACCCGCACAAGGCACCGAACCAAGCAATGCAAATAACCCTCCCAAAGAAATGCCCGAAGGTGCTGAGCACCAAATCATCCAATTCCCATTCAAACACTTTTATACTTCTCTGAAAATACTGCTTAAGCCCCTCTGCGAGCTGCACACCGAGCAATGATGAGGTGCTGAGCCTACAGTCTCGAGCACGTGCCCACCATTTTCCAGCCCCAAACCCAGAATCCCAGAATGGTTAAGGTTGGAAGGGACCTCCGGAGATCATCTAGTCCAACCCTCCTGCTCCAGCAGGGACGCCCAAGAACAGGGGTTCGTTCCACTAAAGCTTCCTCCCAGTATCAGATTAGCACCAGACCAGCACTACAGCCTCTAAAGCAACAACAAAACTGCCGAATTTCACAGCACGTGTGCCAGCCACACGGGTTCAGCAGCCGGGCTGCTCAGCGCTTTGGACCATCTAGACCAATGAGGAGCCCCTCACCCACCTCATCACAAGGACTCTGTAACAGCACGGGCTGTGCTTCAGTGCCCCCTATAAAGCAGCATGCCCTTTCACACTTCTACATCAACTAGCAATAAATGGCATTTACCCAAACTGTAATTCAACACATCAAAAAAACATTAAATGAGGGCATAAATCTGTATGATTTAATTTCTTTTTCTGGAACATCTGGTCCACTTTATATAAAAATGGAATGGAATATAAAGCTTTACTCTTTACGTAAATAAGCCCTTCTTGAATCTATGAAGAAACTGTACTATATTACAGCATCCCACTGATATATATACAAAATGGAAACAAGAAAGCTTACTGAATCTTTTCCAGGTCTTTTTTTAGTAGGAGATTTATGTTTTGATTCAGATCTTTGTCTAGCTCTATCCTTTTCACTCTCTCTATCTTTTTTGTCTTTTTCTCGTTCAATATCTGATTCTGGTGAATCCTGTATAAATAAAGGGAAAAATATTAAAGCCTCTGCATTCCCATTTTATTAACATACTGAATAATTTATATATCCAATACCCACAACTCAGCAGGGGGGAAAAACACTTTTAATATAGGCTGTATCAGAAAGTAACTGCTCAAAGTAGTTACTAAACACATGCTATTAACCATAGCACAAATAAAGCAAAATCACTACTGAAGTTATTTGAAAACAGAAGTAGAGGTATGTTAAACACGCAGCTTTTCCCACTCTTGTTGCATGCGAGGATGGGACATGCTGGATATCGCGTGGTAAATCCCAACGTACACAAATGCCCTTTATTTAAGGCCAGCTCTGGAGGGGTGAAATCGGGCAAATGTTCTTCTGCTACATGGCTGACTGGCCAGACTCCAACACTGGCTGGACTTTTACTGGCATATTAACTACACAGGAAAGAGATTAGGTGCCATGACTGGGTTCTTATTCCAGGTTTTATCTCAGTGAGGCTACTTTATGTGACCCTGCTTTTGTTACCACATTTGCTAGTAATCACTCAAATGCCTAACAATTAGCATCTTTCCCCTCTTTCTGAGGGCTACCATTGAGAGACACAGTTAAGTGTTAAAGCAAAAAAAAAAAAAACCCAAACCCCTGCAGAAATGAAAATACATCTGTTTTGAGGACTTTTGCAACTACATGAGATTCAACTTCCTTCCTTACCAACAACCAGAAATATGCCTTGGCCTCAGCTAACACAGAGTGAAAGCTTGCTTTCTACTCCTTAGGTTCTTTTGATGCTCCATTCACTTTGCTATCAAGGCTTCTAATACAAAACCCTGATACCCAAGCAGGTTTAAAAGGAGTGATGCTCAGCATGAGGCAAAAGGAAGACAAATGTGATCCTTTCTAGCACTCCGTAACAACAGTGATCTCCAAGAATTGGAATGGCAATAACCAGCATATGCCAGGCTACCAGTATGATGATCAAGTTTGCATGAATGGTTGCAGTTAAAACCCCCAAATTTAAGTCTTGAGTGATTTCATTTTATACAGAACTGAAGTTGCCATGCTACTAACCCCTCTTCATGTCTGGTCTCACATAGTCCCTACTATAAAGGCAGCTGGATGACTACAAACACCTACAAAGTAGTACTGAAAGCGTGAGGTGTTGAGAGTTCACTGGCCAAGTTAAAAATAGCTACTTACTGACTTATGTCTTCTCTTCTTGCTCTTCTTCTTGTGTTTTTTTGATTTCTTGTAACTTCTCTCTGCAAAAACAGGGGAAAAAAATCCATTGGTGAAATTATTAAGACCTAGCAACAAAACGTTAACAGTCATTTAAAAACAAAAGAAAAAAACTGCATACCAGATTCTGCACTGGAAGAACGTTCAGAAACTGATCTGGATTCTGAACGCTGCCTTTTCTTCTTTGAATGGCTATCGTCATCCTCAGACTCTGTGCCCTTGAGACACAAAGCAACGTATTTAGCAGTAAGACAGCATTACAAATAAGTTGTACAGAAATGGACTTTAACACCTGATAAAAACAACTTACGGAACGAGAGCGAGATCGCTTCCTATGGTGTTTTTTGGACTTTTTAGAATGTTTCTTATTCTTTGAATGATGATGCTGACATTCATGCTAGAAGATAAGAGATTCCAAATGTTATAATTGGACTATATGACACAGCAGAAAACTAATGTTTTTCATCATCCATAAAGCACCTATAGCTCGCAGTTTAAAAATATAAAAAGCTATCAGTAGAGTGATGTTAAAGTTTTAGTAACAAGCATTTAGGAGCAAAGGAGCACACAGCTCCTACTACGTACAGCTGGGACACTGCTTCAGTGCTTGTAATTTAAAGCGCCTGCTCGAAGTTGGCCAAGAACATGGAGCATTCTCTTCCTCTGACCAATTTGAAAATTATCTCAGATTAAAATCTCTTAAAAACTCCAGAAAAACAAACAAAAAACATAAAGATGTACATATGTTAAAATCAAAACTCACATTCCTTAGGAAGAAAGGATTTAATATCCCTACTTTTAAATACTGCAGTTCAGTAAAATTTTGTTAAATCCTCTCAATTCTGCATGGCTTATGCGCCAATTAGCCAAGAAATCGTTTTTGATATTCTATTATCAGGAAAAATTGAAGAATTACCTCTAACACATGCATGAAGTCTTTAAATATTCTTTTTCTTTCAGATTCTAGAGTGATGTCTTCAAATGCTGGTTCCTTCACAAATCTATCCCTGATCTGTAAGAATGGCAAAAATGAAATACTAATGTGAACAGGGGCATTCAAAAACTAAAACAAAACACCCCACAAACATAAGCATGATTTCACCTACTGGAAGAGATTGTAAGGTTACAACTTTATTTTTCTTTACTGACAGTTTCATATTTAAGGAGGACCAATCAAAACAGATGTTTTTCCCTGCATAATCCATTTAAGCTAGGCAAGTCTAGCAAAACATGTGATTTTTACAAAATATAATTTGAGGGGGAGGATTTTTAAATATTAAGAACAAAGTTTGAAGTTTTTAACCAAGTAGAATGCTCTCAGTTTTATGTTGATTTTTAACTTTTTACAAGTTTCTTTTTTTTAGGTGCATTCAAATTTATGTATCAGAATTATGAATGAAGTTATTACACAAAATGTCTACTGAAGGAAAACAGAACCATTCTGATGGGTCTAAATTTATATAAATGGAGAAATACTAGATTCTTTGTTTTACTTATAAGAACACTAGCATGCAATGACCTTTTGTATATAATAAAAAAAAGTCTCAATTAAGTGACAATACGTACATCTTCCCAGACAGCATCCAGTTCAATAGGAGGTGTTGCTTGTTTCAACATGCTCTTGAACGCGGACTCTTTCCGCTTCATCTTGCGAGCTTCTTCTTTCTCTCTCTCCCTTTCACGGGCTTCTGCCTTTTCCAGCAGCTACATCAAATAAAAGGTGTGAGAGTATTTGAAAGACATCAAAAGAAAAGACTAATAGTTCAGTTTCATGCATTCTTTGGAAAGCCCATTGATAGTTCAGCTTTAGAGCTTTTTATTTGTCATAAGAGCTTACAGCAAAGTAGAAACTCATTTTTAAAGCATGCAACTGCTGCTTCTCTAAGAGAATTTTAAAGTCAACTAATATCTCATACAAGCTGAAGAAATAAAGAAATCCTTCCTAAGACAAATGACATATAAATACAAAGGTACGATGAATTGCTACCACAAAATTTCATTTCAAGATACAGTATTTATATTTTGAATAAAAATCTACCTCTAACGATATCAAGATAAGCACCCTGAAGGCACAGCATCTCTCAAATGCCATCAAAGTTGACATAATAAAAAAGATGCAGTGAAATAAATGCAGCTTCTTGTCTTATAAGGGATTTCATATCAGGATTTTAAAATCATTCCTACATATTAATACTTACACTATTGAAAGCCAGTTTGATATTTCCTGCATCTAAAGTAGTAGCTCTTTTAGTTGAACTGATGACTGTAACAAAGTCTTCAAAAGAAGTATTCACTTCAACCACAAATCCTTTATCCTGGAAGAAAAATGACTCCTTGTGAGAGCTCTAGCATGAGCCAAGAGCTCAATTACTGGTTTCACAAATTTGAATATACTGGTATTAAAAAATACACATCAGAGTAGAGGCATTTTTTCCCTACCTTTAAGATATCTTTTATTATCTTCTTTTCATCATGGTAACGTGCTTTCAAGTCTTCAACATAGAACTTGAAAAGATCAAGTGCTGTTGATCCTGATGAAAAAACTAGATAAGTCAAAAGCTAGCTCTAGCAAAAGAGCTGCATTTTTTAAAAGATTTAGAAAACATACAATTAACCCAGCTCTACTCTGCCCCAAATCTTTATGCTATTCTTTATGGGTTGGAAATATTCTTACCAGGCTGACCAAGCATATTCGTGAATCTGATGTCAGAGCTTATGGTTGGGTACAACTCCATCCAAGAGGACATTGAATGCAACTGTCCGTGTTCATGCAATTCATCTAAAAATATCTACCAAACACAAGTGAAATGGAAAGTCATAGTTACACATCACTTTAATAGCTGGCACAAATACTCCCAATTACTAAAATTTCCCTTTCATTTAAAATTGATTCAAAAGTTAGCTCATATATTATCACTTCTTCCTGATTTGCTCCACAATGTTCCAACTGAACTTGCTTACCCCTCAGATCTATCTGCTTTTACTCTTCCCTACTATTCTTAGCAGTTATCCAGCAGACTTACTAACTACACTGCATAGAAATGATTCCATTCTTTCCCCTCAAATCACCAAAACTGGTAAGAATGCTGCTCAAATGTGTTTTTGTAATATTTAAAACAAAAGGGCTCAGGTCTAGTCAGTATGAAGAAAAAAAAGACTAAAATAATGCACAGCAAAGAAAAAATTCAGAGAAAAAGTAGTTTTGGAACTTTTTAAAAAAATGTATCTATGTCCAACCAGGTTTAAAATCACATACTGCACTTGACAATCTCAGATTGTATTTTTACAGATCAGTAGGTGATTTAAAAGAAAGCAGCAACCCACAAAAGCTAGCTTTGCCATGCACAATTTATTCACACGTTTGCAAGTCAAATTGTCTGTCAAACATACTCAGAATGTAATAATTAAAAAAAAAAAATGGTGTCCTAACTAGACTAGTACTCATCTCCTAATTACTGATTCATTATACGCACTCATTAACCTACCTTATGGCATCATAAAGCATATGCAATAACTGAAGATATGACAGGTCTAAGTCAGAAAAAGATTCACTAACCTGAAAAGATTCTCTATTTTTACGCTGTCTTCTCCTTTCTCTAAGCAAACTTTTCTGCTTTTCTTCCTCCTCCTCTTTTTCTAGTGCCCTGATATGTTCCTCGAAACAGATCAGTGCATCTTCCTTATCCATATCTAGTAACAGAGAGAGCAGTAAGATTACTAGTCATTTCTTCTTACTAAACTGTAGAAAGTTTCCTATTAAGAATCAACTGTTACCAAATGTTACTGTTAATATAAGAGAAAAATATATTGAACACTGAAGAATGAAACCTGTGCAGCAGAAAACAAAAATGAACAGATGAAGTATCACTGACAACATGGAACAAAGAAGTCTTTATGAGAAAAGTACTGTGCATGAGTAACTGTGCATCCTCCTTCATTTCCCCCAAATACTAGAACGCTTAGATAAAGTCATGAATTGCTCTTAAAATATATTTACGAGAAAAAAAAAAATCCTCATAAAGGCGAGAGAAAACACCCTGTCTTCCTACTTTTATTCTGCAGTTCCATCAGAATTTAGAAACTTAGATGAGGATTACACTCTTTCTAGAAAGACAATGCTAAACAAAACAAGGCTTCACATGATGAGAAGGCAGCCTAAAAGGAGGCTGACTATTGTTGTCAAATACTTCTTCATATTTCAGAGACTAGCAACTATTGAGACAATCCAGCCCCCCATGACAAGATATTCCTTGCTTTACCATTGAGATTAATCAATAATCTGGTTTCTGAAGCTGGTATCTCTTTTATGGGAGCTCAAAGGGGAGGTTCCTTTACAAAGGCTGCTCAGCAGCCATCCCAGCTGCTCCTGACCGGCCAAGCCATGTCCAGGAGGCAGGAGTCCTTACTATTAAAGCAGATTCACTCCCTCTTCCAGAAGAGATTCAGAGACTTTAAACTTACTCTGAAGTTCCTCATCTTCTGCAAAGGTGGGATTGTCCATCAGATACTGCTGAGCTTCCGACCAAGTAGTACAGTAAGTGACATTAGCCATGTTGTCTAGTATGTTCTTCAAAGCTTCCCAGTTTCTCTTTCGCAACTGCTTAGCTTGTTCCTAAGAAAAAATAAGTTGTTTTCTAAACTGATCTTCTATAGACAAAAAAATACATGACTCAGCATGTTCTCAGAGGAAACACAAAATTAACCTTTTGTTCACATATAAAGCAGTATGACACATTTTGGACCTATCTACTGTCTTTTTATATATTAGCACAACTGCCATCCCTGCATATGTCATTTTAATACCATAATCGCTGGCTACTCCAAAGAGATGACAAAAGTCCATAAAAAACAGCTCAACTTTGGAATACTGCTAGTAAACTACTAGCAGAGCTATTCAACTATTCAGCAAAAAATCAGCTGTAGTTGAATCTAAACGAGATGCCAAGCACAGACCTTACGTAGTGCTTTGTGGATGGCTGCCCTTTTTTGTTTGCCTGTTTGTTTGTTGTTTGGGGCAGACCTTAACACTAGTCAGGTTTTCAGAAATACTCTTACTACACTCTTGATTTTCAGTCATTTACTTGTTTCCTATCTGCCCAGGGAGGCTGATAAGAGCTGGCATGATAGTAAAGCAGCTACTAAGTTTCAGTGGAGAAAAACTGACTGGATGTAATTATGACCAAACCATCAGTTCAGGTCAGTACACTACCACTTCTCTGTAGCACAGTTTCCATCACGTGATTCAGAGTAGTTTAGAATAAAAGCTACCACATAACTTATTAAAACAGTACTAAAAACATTAACACAGAATTTGCCACAACTTATCTCAGTAAGAACAAGCAGCAGGACCTTTAAAAAAATCTGCTATTATAACTGCTATAGTGAGTCAAATCAGAGGTTTGTCTTGTTTATTTACCATCAGACCAAAATTAAAGTGGCCAAAGATTGAGAACAAAAAAAGTGATCTACCTTTTGCATGCCTGCCCAGTTTCAGACAGCTTCTCAGGAAATTTTGATTTCCAGAATATTACTCTGCAGCACTGCACTGCAAAACTTCATTTACAAACTGTATGGAAACAGCACTTCTATCGTTTAAGACAACGGTTTATCATGTTCCACCTGCTAACACTTATTTGAATGTCCCTTGCATTTTATACAGTAAAAAATAAAAAAACTGTCTCCAAATTCACCTCTCCAAAACTAGTCAGTTTTGAAGAGTTTCATCACTAGTACTTTCCTTTCTCCTTCCCCCATCACATCTTTCTGAACAGAAGAGCACTCAATATCATATCTCATACCTCATCAACCTTGCCTGCCTTTGTTACTTCCTCTAGCTCTCTCCCTTCAGAGAGAGATAACCTGAGCTGTTCACTGCAACCAGCACATGGTTTATAGGAACACAACAGTGCTCCCACTTTGGTCCCAGTAACTTACTGAGAGATTCCTCCCTTTCTGCTTTCATTTTGACTGTCCGTGAAAAAATGCGTTCAATTAACATTTTTAAGCATCATACACTGCTTGCAAGACTTTTTTTCCCCCTCGAGTAGCATAAGCTAATTAACATGTAACAGGTGAAAAACATGTTTGAGAGTTACCTTCTCTTTCTTCGACAGGAAAAATAAGACGTCTTCGTAAATTTCAAGACGATCACGCTCGGAGATAGCATTCCAGACTTCCATCTCCCCAAACATTTGTTCAGCTTTTCTACACAAAATAAGGAAAAAAAAACATACAATAATTTATTGCAAATACTAAATTAAAGCATCCCACTGGCTTACAATAACACAGGTAAACCACATTATAAGCAGCAATGCTTTTGTACAGCAGCTCCCTAATTCTCTATTTTACTTCATATTTACTATAGGTTTAAGACTGACAGAGCCCTCCCCTCCTAATGGTACCCATGTCTCTTACCACGTGCACACTGTAGGTTTAAACAACTTTTCAAGCCCAGAAATTCAATCTCTGCTCAGAGTAATTAATTAGCTGCACCTCCAAAGAGATTCTTGGCATTAGATACACAAATATCATGTTAGATTTCTAAGAAGCTATCACGTGTATTTTGTCCTACTGGCAGATGTGACACAGAACCCCGCACAATGCCTTGTTTCATTTCTAGTTATCTGAATCTCAAGCCATCAGCAACTTCAGCATCTATCAGCATACAATGTACCTGAGTTGCTTTCTATAGACATGAGAGCATTTCTGCTCCTAAAAATATTTTAGCTCTTTTCAAGGGCTGAGCATTAAACGAAGATTAGCATTCACCAAGAATGAGCCAGGAAAATTTATGAATAAACTTGTCATGTTAGCAAGGACCAGAGCTTAATTCGAGGTTGACCTTACTTGTATCTTGTTGTGGATGTCATCTTTTCATGATTTTCAAGAAAACGCTGGAAAGATTCTTTAGCTTCTTTGTATTTTGATCTTGCTTCTTCTTTTTCTTCTTTTTCTGTTTGAACTTTGTAAGCATTAAAGGCTTGCTTTTTTTCACTTAACTTTGCCAAAGCACTTGAAAACGGAGGGGAAAAAAAAGAACAATTTAAAAAAGGGACTTTATATAGAAAAGATAAGAGCCAAAAGAATACAAGATGCAGATGAACAATGCAGACTTATGAGACAAAATTAAGTATAATATAAATTACCATTGCTCCATATATCTCAAATTAATGAAATTGCATTTTAAAAGACAAACAAAAAATACTAAAGTAATTAGTTTAAAAATAAAAGTTTAACAATAAAACGTAACACAAAAATCAGAGCTTTAGGTTGCATTTACACATTTCACAGAATACTGTATTATTAGGCATATCGGCTACTTGGCTGCCAATGTGAACAGCAGCACCAAATTCAAGTAGCAACCTAAGAAGTCCCCAGCACCTGAGTATAAAAACATGTTTCTATTTCCAAGGACATCTTAAAAATCACATGATATAATTAAACCTAGGAATTTCATTTCTCTAATGAACAACATGCCTTGGCTATAGCATGCGTTCAAAAACATACACATATTTATCAAACCAAAAGTCATGTGAGTAAAGTCAAAGTATTTAAAGATGGTATTTGTGTACAAACATAATGAGAAAAAAAAATTAAACAGTACCTGTATCTAGGATCATTAATGATCATTTTCATAGCTTGTTCCCATGAAGCATTGGATGGTACCCGCTGTGAAGATATTAAAAGATTATTAGACTTGGCACATCCAACAACTGATTTCTTAAAAAAGTCACAGCAGATCTTTTAACACTCAGCAAGGAAAATAGAACATTGTACTTCAAAGTTGAACAATTAAATCTTTCAGAAATTTTTCTCTACAACTGCTACCAAAAGGAACCCAAGCGGACTTTATCTATGCATGGGAAAAAACAGAGTAGATCTCATTTTACTCCCCACTGACTTCCATCTTTAGGACAAAGATGACAAAATCAGTCATCACGCATCAGGCAACACTTCAATTACCAAAACTTTATCCAATGGAGAAGTACACTTAAAATTTTATATGGTTTCAAAATTATGGCATTTTAAAAAAAAAAATTGGTCTTTAAAAATACTAGAAAATACAACACCCCCTCCTCCAGAGGGCTTCTGAAAAAGGCTTAGACTACATATAGTTTTCATTGCAGTGCTCTTTTCTCTTGTTTTTGTCTGGTACACAAGCCATGTTTCACAACATTGAATTATTAGGTAGCCTAATAATTTCCAGCAAATTGAGTTTTTGTAATTCTATAAAGCATTAAGAAGCATTTCCTGAAATACCTTTTCCTTTAAAAGTTCTTTAAATGCTTGTTTTGCTTCTTCCTTTGTATTCCAGGTATAGGTTTTTTTAACTGGTTGGGCATCTTCATCCTCTTTCTTTGAAGCAGCACTATAAATAAAAATTACTAGATTTTATTATTTAGACATTTTTTTTCCCCTAAGTTAGAGTCATTAAAGAGACATAAAACACCACAATAAGATACATTTTTTGATGCTTGGGGTGTTTTTATTAACTTTATTAGATGCAACAAAGACTGATTAGCATAGCACTTTTCAGTACGGGCAACACAGCTAATATGACTATTTTAGGGAAGTACTATCAATAATGTAATTGGCTACCTGCTCAAGTTACTTATAAATCATCAACAATCCTGAAACTTAGCAAGAGTGCAAAGAATATACACATAAGTGTAGCAAGGATGAAGTGCCCAAAAGCACCCTCTTAGCTGTTACACAGACCTATAGAAGAGAATGCATACATGGTCAGTGGATGCTACTCCAGGACAGCATATGCTATCACGTGATTATGAAGAGCCTGAGCTACAAGTAGTTTTTTTCAGGGTTTAAAAGCTTTAGGGTGGGAGGGAGCATTTTTTATAGTTTGATACTACTTCTTCTTATTTATTCTTCCCTTCTACCAGAGTCATACACTCCCATTTCACAGAAGTGACCAGCTCAAAGACACCTGGTCAACTACTACTGAAGACAAACCAGATGCTAGAAGAAATACAAAACCTGCAATAAAGACAAATACTTCAATTTTCCTTACTCTCCTGAGGCCTCTTGCTTGGAGGAGTCCTCCGTAGCTGCAGCTTCTCCGCTCTGCTCCTGCCCAGCGGCCGCAGTTGCTTGCTGGCCCTGATCCTCAGATGTGGCTGCACTTTCACCTTCTGCCACAGAAGCTGCAGTAGCTTCTGCATCGGAGGCTGCTGTTGCTGCAGGAGTAGCCGCAGTGGAAGCAGCACCTGCAGCAGCTTCAGCAGTTGTGGCTGCAGCAGTTGTGTTTGTTGCTTCTGCTGCAGCTGCTGTTGCTGGAGTGGAGTCTTCAGGCTTGATGCTATACATATTAAACAACAGGAACAGTCAGTCCAAGCACAGGACAAGTTAACAGCAAACACATCATTGCTGCATCTCAGATTATGAGGCAACAGCCTCAGGTTGTGCCACAGGAGATTCAGGTTAGATATTAGGAAGAATTTCTACACAGAAAGAGCAGTGAAGCACTCAAACAGGCTACCCAGGGAAGTGCTGGAGCCACCATCCCTGGCAATGTGTAGGGTTAGGCGTTAAGTTTAACAGGTTAGTGCTGAGGGTTTTACAGTTGAATCTTAAAGGTCTTTTCCAACCATAATGATTCTATGATTATATCTCAGAAAAAGAGCACAAATTTTGGACAGCTGATAGACATGAGCTGCTTTATTGAAACTGTGCTTCTACAAAAACGTAGGTCCAGGATTTTGGCTAAAAGAAAGGAGTATATTCAATTACACATATTGAATCACTTGTTGGAGCTGCAAAAAGCATGTTTTAAGATGCAAGGATTACTGTGCCCAAGAACAAGTCAGTCTAAAATAGGATATTAAATAAATACCTGTTTTCTTCAGCTTTTATCATTGCTAAAGAAAGGACAAAACACAAAAAAAAGCATCAGAAGAAGTCTATATATAGAAAGAAAAAAAGTTATCATTCACATTTATTAACATGACTAAACAGAAGTATAGCTTTAAATATGTTACTTTTTAATATTTTTTCTGTTAATCTATTCAGACTAGAACAAAATTCAGAAATATTACTAAATACTAAGGATTAAAAAAAGAACGCAGTTTAAAATTATTTCATCCTTAAAACACAGTCATTGGATGCTTCTTTTATTTTTGTAGTGTCTTTTAGGCATCCATTTTTTACCTCAGTTTTTTTTTTTTTTTTAAATCAAAGTCTCCTTACAATATCAAGGAATGCTATGCCAGAAGTTAAGAACAAGAGCACATCTATGCAGTGTGCTCTAGGCTCCTGCTTGAGCAGGGAGGTTGGACTACATGATTTCTAGAGGTCCCTTTCAATCTCAACCACTCGGTGATTCTGCGATCACCATGTGCCATTTGTACAAAAAGGAACACTGCCTTTATAATATATAGAGATATTATAATTTTACTGATATTTTTGCTAATCTGTTTCACACAAAATATTTTGTCAAATATTAAAATAAAATTATTACCTAAGCAAAGCCCTATGTGTGATTTTGGCTTTCAGAAGACAAATGACACTACTGACTGTAAGATAGTAATATATCTACCTTCCCTACACAAGTTCTTTAGTGTTACCTTCAAGATCCTCAAGTTCTTTGGGCTTCGCCCAGCGTGATTCCTTTGTTTGGGAATTGTAATAGTAGGGCTTTCCAGAATCAGATTTGTACTCTTTCCAGGGACATTTGGATAACAATTGCTGATGGAAAGAAAACAAAAACATAAAAACAGTCATACAATGGTATTTTAAATCAAAAACAAGCACTAAGACAAGAAAAAAAACTTAAGGATAAATGAACACAGGGATGTGTTGGGATCCTCCCAATGAAGATATCCCCTAGCAACACAAACATCTCACTTATCCAGGTAGTAAAGAATGCAATCTTTTTCATAAGGAAAAAGATATCTAAATTTGATAAAAACTGTTTAGAGTTTTTGCCCATCTTACAGCTTCAAGTTTCACCAGTGTAAGGAATTTGATAGCTGCCTCAAAATAAGGAATGTTGAAAATGTTTGTAAGGTTGTTCCCAAGGGAAGAAAATCTACCTGCAGAGCTCTCCTATTGCAGGACGGTTACACCAGTAAAATTGTCTGTACACTCGCTCACACACAGCACAGAAATCTCCATCTGAACTTGCTTTACCTCAGCAGGTGTTTTGAGATCGTCTGGCTTCTCCCATGTAGACTGTTTTGTTTCAGTATTGTAGTAGTATGTTCTTCCATCAGGTGATTTGTGCTCTGTCCATGTAGATTTCTAAGAACATACAATATGCCATTAATGCAGAGTAGTATTTGGGAGTCAAATGCTATGAAAAGCCATTACAAAATTTAAGTACAAGAGGAAAGCAGATGAACCTGTTTAGAATGCTCCTCACTAACAGAACTGGTGGTCGTGGTGGTTTGCTGGGCTGCACAAACTACAGGATGCGTTGTCTGAGGGTGAAACAAAACAGAAGTCTTAGAAGACATTCTAGTTATAATTTGTTTTCTATTTGCATGTGTACTCAAGTCTAATAATAATAATAATAAAAGAGCACTGAAGGCAGCAAAATAAAAGCTAAACAGATTTCACTCTACTGTTCAAATCTGATTCTGCAAGTTCCAACCCCTTGTTCCATTACACAGAACACAAGTTTCACAGAAATAAAAGGATAATTAATATAAAATGATACATTTAACAAATAAGCTAGTTACAAGGTTTCCAAATTTGGAAGTGACAACCAAAACCTAAAATGCAGTATCTTCAAAATAGCATGACAGGGACATTCCAATCATTAGTTGTTTAAGCAAGTTACTTTCTTGTCTGTCTTAGAAATGTTTAAACAGATAACTGTTTAAACAGTTATCTGTTAGTCTGATAGTGAACATTGTTCGTGGATAAACAAAATATTTCAAGTAGTCTTCAGACAGAGAGAAATAAAAAAGCTGAATTACCAATTAGCAGCAAAACGTGCTAAGTAGCAACTCTTCTATTCAGGTTAGTACTTAAAACTCCTCAAGAATCAGTGATGTTCTCAAAACAAGTGCTAGCAACTATTTAGGCTATTGTCTTTTTATCGCTGCAATATTTGGTTACAAAAGTCTCAATAAACTCGCATTCCTAACGAAGGGCCCGAGAAAGCACAGGGGACTGCGTGGTGCCAGCATCCAAACTTGGCTTCTCTTGCTAAACACAGCTGTGCTAGGAAACAGCAAAGATTTACGCACTGCCTGAGTTCTGCTGTACACATCAGAACTGCCTAGTCAAAAAGCTATCAAAACAAGCAGCATAAAGTTACCAATTGTAAGTAAAAGTTAGAATCACAGTGAAGCTGCAGGAAAACAAACACACAGAAACCAACAATAAAAAACACCACAGTCTTTACTCTTTGTCAGTGCAAATAAAGACCAACTGTACCTTGAATAACTATCTAGCCTGACACTTGCAAAGATTCAAATCTGAAGTAACATAGGCATCTAGGTTTTCAATTCCTTGCTATTAAAAAAAAAAAAAAAGACACAAGACAGACAACAGTCTCCAATTTCAAACAGAAACAGAAACACACTATAAAGCAGAAATACTTCAGTTCAGCCTAAATTCCATTCAACGACAAAATACTACTTTGCCACAAACAACAGATCATGAAAACCATATATATTCAAAGCAGAACAAAAGCATTCAGATATTAATTTTAACTCATTACAGATTGCTGGTCTAAAATCTCCAGGATTAAATAAATACTTAAATTACATACAAATAAAGAAATGGAGAAGTTAAGCTTTCTTCTAAATTTGTAAGCCCAGCATACACCACAATTTATTAAAAACTTAAGAGAATTTTGTTTTTCACTTACTTGAGTTCCAGGTGGTGTTACACCTTAAAAAAATAAAATAAATAAGATTGAGGTTTTTTTTTTTTTTTTTTTAGTTAAAACTCAAAGTATAA